>JAJQZP010000401.1:0-600000 GCA_025403435.1 Artocarpus heterophyllus
ACAATGGCTCCTGCGGGGAGGAAAAGGCCTAGAAGGGCTTTAATAAGCGTGTCTCTTAATCTTTCTGATGTTTTTTTGGATGAAATGTATGTTGGATTTACTGGGGCAACTGGGCAATTGGTTGAGAGCCATAGGATATTGGCTTGGAGTTTTAGTACTACAAATTCTTCTATTAGTGATGCTTTGGTGACCCAAAATTTGCCTTCTTTCGTGGCGGCTTCTAAAGGGCTTTCAAGAGGGCTTGTTGTGGGTGTTAGTGTTAGTTGTGTTGTGGTGGGTTGCGGTTTGTTCGTGATTGTGTATGTGTTTTTGTTGAGAAAGAAGAGAAGCAAGAGTGAAGATGAGGAAATTGGGGAATGGGAAAAGGAGTATTGGCCACACAGGATTGAGTATAGAGAGATTCACAAGGCAACAATGGGGTTCTCGGAGGAGAATGTGATTGGTTTTGGAGGGAATGGGAAGGTTTCCAAAGGGGTTTTAGCAGGTGGAGTCGAGGTTGCGGTGAAGAGGATTTCGGTAAAGAATGAGCAAGGAATGAGGGAGTTTTTGGCTGAGATCTCAAGCTTGGGGAGACTAAAGCACAGGAACTTGGTGGGTTTAAAAGGGTGGTGTAAGAGAGAGAAAGGAAGCTTGATTTTGGTCTATGATTATATGCAAAATGGTAGCTTGGACAAGAGGATATTTGAGTGTAGTGATAGTATGTTACTAACTTGGGAGGAGAGGGTTAAAGTATTGAAAGATGTAGCTTCTGGGATTTTGTATTTGCATGAGGGTTGGGAAGTTAAGGTCTTGCATAGAGATGTTAAGGCAAGTAATGTGTTACTTGATAAGGATATGAATGCAAGATTGGGAGATTTTGGATTAGCTAGAATGCACCACCATGGGCAATTAGCCAACACCACAAGGGTTGTTGGGACCCGCGGGATACATGGCCCCAGAAGTGGTGAAAACTGGCCGAGCCTCAGTTCAAGCCGACGTGTTTGGTTTCGGGGTATTGGTTCTTGAAGTGGTGAGTGGTAGAAGACCAATTCAAGAAGGGTTGTTAGGCTTGGTGGATTGGGTAAGGAGGCTAATGGAGACAGGGGAACTAGTTTCTGCTCTTGACGAGAGGCTAAAGAAAAGAGGTGGATATGACATTGAGGAAGTTGAGAGAGTGCTTTATTTGGGCTTGGCGTGTGTAAGCCCTCAGCCAAATGGAAGGCCAACGATGGGGCAAGTTGTGAAAGTGTTGGAAGGGAAAGGTACTAGTGATGGTGCTATTGAGTCTGAGGAGGAGGGTATGAAAGTGGAGTTGCTTCGGAGGATGAGAACCGCTGCGACGACATCATCGTCGTCTGAGGCTCAATGGAACTCCGGAGGCGGAGGAGCTCACCCTACGTTTGAGGGCATCAGAAACTCCATTTCGTCTTCCATGTCTCTGAACGGCTCAGATATTATACGGGTTAGCCGGTGATCACACTAATGTGTGAGTTGTTTGTTGAAACAATAGTTATGCACATTGCATAACTGATTTTTGTATATTCACTGGAGATGATTATTTTTTCAGTGATATTATGTGTTAGCTTTTTGCATTATAATTAAACTATCTGTAGTACTATTACGTCCTTCACTTGTGTAAATTGGATTGATTTGCTTTTTCCCTTCGTGGGATTTTGAAAGGAAGTCAATTAGCTAACAAACACATTACACACATTTAGCACTTGATGTCAAATTGAGTGTTAATGTCCAATTTGTTATTTGGGTAAGAAAACTGTTCTTCAATATAAGGCTATACTTAAATACAGCATATAATAGAATTCGAGATCGTGGTTGCTTATTGGTTAATTTTTGTATGCTCTTTCACTTAATAGTAATAATATTGTTAGTTTTAAATTATTTAAAATTATTTTTTTTTCTAAGTTTCAAAGCTTAAAATTAATGACAAATAGTGGGTAGGAAAATACTATTTTGTTAGCATGTAGTTTAACATTCTATTAACTTGCTGTTCTCGCGCACTGGAAATTCCATTGAGATACTTATTAATTTTTTTCCGACCATGCGTGCCCGAAATCTATTTTTTGGGACATGAAATAACGGTTTTACCCTTTCAGTTTAAGACATTTGAGAAAGGAAATCTTTTTTTTTAAGACATGATGCTTTTTTTTTCCCTTTTCTACTATTTACTTTTTTTTTTTGAAAAACATAATGCCTTTTGTTTTGTAATTTAATTTTTAGATAAATGGAAAAATGAATTTTTATGTTCCCAAAAACTAATCTAAGGTATTAGGTTAATATTATTTTCCCCTAAAAAAAAAAAATTAAGCACGACAATGATAACAATTGGAACCCAAGATATCAATGTAACAAAGTGTTCAATTCACAGTCTAGTTAATAAGATGAGGAGGGTTTAGAGGAAGATCTCATATTTAAATTTGGAGAACAACTAGTACTAGTACTAAAATAAAATATTACATATACATTCAAATTCAATACATATACTTGCATGAGAAAAATTATAATACCATCTAATTTTATGTCTGTAGAAATAAATAGTTTTTTTCTCCGAACTAAAATAACTAGTAAGTATTGGTCTTCGTTAATAATTTCCGCCTTAACAATGGAAAGTGCGGAACCGATACGTACGATTGCGGGGATAGCTCAGTTGGGAGATCGTCAGACTGAAGATCTGAAGGTCGCGTGTTCGATCCACGCTCACCGCAATTTTTTTAATTTATCGATAACCGACGAAGTTCAATATCCAACAGCAACGGTGAATTTTCTTTCTTCCTTTTACGAAAGTCGGTCTCAACAAGCGCGCGCGCACACGGATAGAAAATTAGGGAGATCTTTCTATGTACGTCTAATTCGTCTGCGAGTACACTTTTGATTGAGGTCAACTTACAAATACTTCTTGAGTTTTATTTTAGTTCTTGATATTTGAGAAGTTTTATTTTAGCCTTAGTTTTTACTTTGTTTTAATTTTGGTCTTTTCATTAATAAGGTGTTAAAATATTTAAAAAATTTTAAAAATATTTTACTTTAATACATAATCTATTAATTTATTTCATTTTTAACACCTCTAAGGGTTATTAGGAACCAAAATCTAAAAATTAATATGAAAACTATATATAACAATTGTCATGCATGCAATTAAGACAAAAGAAATTTTATTATATTGTTAGCCAAATGAGTTTTAATTATAAAAAGTAGGTTGAATTTTTAAGAATATCAATATATATTAATCATAATGCATAGCTTGTTATTTAAACTCTATGATTATCCAACACAATGGAAATTTTAAAAGTTCTACGTTGAATATTTAACTTCTAATTAACAGATAGATTGAAACTAAAACAAACTAATAAAAAAAAAGGCCAAAATAAGACTTTTGATAGAAACCCCAAACTTGGTCTAAACTTTAAAATCAAATTACTAAGGGCTCGTTTGTTTCGATACTCAAATCACGGTTCGAATCATTTTACTATAGTATTTTCTCTCACAAAAATTTAAATCTTCATTCAAATATTCTATTCAAATACTTGAACCAAACGGACCTTAAAAGTCGGAGAAGGTATGCTGCTAGTGATGATAAGTGGAATTTCGATTGAGGGAATTATCTGGGAGACTTGGCATTATCAGCCACTGTATTTCTCCTGCAAAATAACTTGCAATGATCGTAACGTGTTAGTTGCTCTGGTATGCTTGGACTCTTCAATTTTACCAAACAATTTTCTCTGTATCCAATTTGGTTTGACTTTCAATCGCTTCCCTTATTATGATAGCACTGCGGGTTTGGGGGTCAATTCAGTTACTCCAGCTGTTCTTCGTGTGACAGCGTTTTGGGTAGGTGAAGATGACCAGCAATTCGTGAATATAAGCCTTGCAAATGAGACTAATTATTAGGTGTGGATTGACCTTTTCGATCCTGCAGGTTGGGGAAGGCCAAATAGGCCATTAATAAGCGAGTTTGTTAATGTTTCTGGCCTTTTTTTGGATGAAAGGGATCAAATATACAAATTAATGAGGATCATATGATTCAAGCCTGGAGATTTAGCAATGCAAACTTCTAAATTGGTGATGCTTTAGTGAATGAAAATTTGCCTTCTTTTGTGTCTACCAAAATTTCTGGATCCAAAAGGTCAGTGTTTGGATCAAAATTGTTCATTGTAGGGGTTTAGTTCTCTTGGTGTTTTCATACTAATTAGCGGTTGGTTTTGTAGCAAAATATATGATCATGAAAAAGAGGAAAAGGGAAGGGGAAGTGGAAGTTGAAGATTGGGAATTAGAGTATTGGCCACACCAAATTGATTATCGTGATATTTACGTTGCAACGGATAATTTTTCGGTGGAAACTTTAATCGGGTCAGGAGGAAGTGGAATGATCTTTAAGGGAGTTTTGGCAGGAGGGGTGGAAGTTGCAGTGAAGAGAGTTTCGCTCGAAAGTGAGCTTAGAATGAGAGAGTTTTTGGCTGAGATTTCAAGCCTAGAGAGATTAAAGCATAGAAACTTCGTAGGATTAAAAGGTTGGTGCAAGAGAGAAAAGGAAAGCTTAATTTTGGTTTTTGACTATATGGAAAATGGGAGCTCGGACAAGAGAATATTTGACTGTGAAGAGAATACGTTATTAACTTGGGAAGAAAGAGCCAAGGTCTTGAAGGATATAGCTTCTGGGATTCTCTATTTGCATGAGGGTTGGGAAGCCAAGGTTTTACATCGGGACATTAAGGCAGGCAATGTGTTGCTTGACAAGGATATGAATGCTAAGTTGGGAGACTTTGGATTGGCTAGAATGCACCATCATGGACAATTGGCCAGCACCACGAGAGTTGTTGGCACCTTGGGATACATGCCACCAGAATTTGTTCAAAGCGGGCGAGTCTCCACTCAAACCGACGTGCTTGGTTTTGGAGTATTGGCTCTCGAGGTGTTCTGTGGGCGAAGACCGATTGAGCAGCGCTTGCCAAGCTTGGTCAATTGGGTAAGGAGGCTAACGGAGGCAGGGGAATTACTTGGTGCTCTTGACAAGAGGCTGAGTGGCAAGAGTAAATATAACATGATGGAACTTGAGAAGTTGCTTCTTTTGGGATTGTTGTGTGCATCATGAGCCCTGGAGAAGGCCAACAATGAGGCAAGTTGTGACGATATTGGAGAGTGGATCTGATGCTACCGATCAGGCTGAAGAGAACGGAATGGAGGCGGCGCTTATTGGTGGAAGCATGGAGGCAATTAACAAGTCTTGTTGGTGCTTTGGTGGAAGAGAAGCACACCCTACATTTGAAGAAATTAGGCATTCACTTATCTCTTTAGTGTCTCTGGACGAGTCAGATTTTATTCGCTAGGGCCGGTGACAACTTCTAGATTGTAGTTTTCCTTGATTGTTTTACATTTAGTTTGCCCCATGCGATGACATTATCATTGTTCCTTTATTTCCTTTTTTCCTCCCAATTTAAGCCTAGATTTCTCCTTTCCTTTTGCGCCTTTTCTGTTCTTGTAACTTTGGCTCATCTTATCTCATAGTGAATGTTGCGTTTGTGTTTTACTTCCATAGATTCATTTTTTGCATACAACCAAAACGTAAACAAGAAAGAGGCCTTTTAGGAATTTCTAATATAAGCATTTTAGCCTAAAAACGTTCCATCTATGTCGTCCTATGCGGCCTCAAAAATTTTTTCCCAAAAGAGTCCTCCATTTGAGGAATATTTAGACATGCAACAATGGGCCGGGGCCCGTGGGCCAGCCCAAGCCCGTCCTGCTATAGTGATGGGTCGGGCCAGCACGGCCCAGCACTGTTTACGGCCCGGCACGGCCCACAAATACTTGTGGGCTGGGCTGGACCAATATATGTTGGCCCATGGGCCGGCCCGACACGGCCTATGAAAAATCATGGGCTGGGCTAGGCTGGGCCTGGGCCTGGGCCGGGTCGGCCCTTCTAGGCCCACAATAGGCTGGCCCATTTAGGCCCACAATGGGCCGGCCCATCCCGACCCACCCTTAATTCTTACTTCTATGTATTATTGATCTTACATCTTTCTAACATCACTCTTAATTTATTTTTTTTTTAGTAATTTTGTAAAAATTTTATGTATAATTATTCCGATTGTACTCTTTTTTCCTTACTAAGGTTTTGTCCCACTAGGTTTTCCTTGGAAAGGTTTTTAATGAGACAATCGTAAATAAAATATCATTTTTTTATATTTCCCTTAACTATTCAAACTTTTATATTTGTTAACTTGTTTTAAAATTCAAAAATAAAAAAAATTAAAAATTACATGCTTAGATGGGTTGGCCTATTTAAACACATGATGGGACGGCCTATTTAAGGCCCACGGCACGGCCCGACACGGCCTATGTAAAATTGGCCCGTGAGCAGGGCCAAGTTATTTTTAATATGGGCTGGCCCGGTCCGACCCACGAAATTCATGGGCCGGGCAGGCTCGGCCAGCGGCCCATGCGGGCCTAAAGAGAACGGGCCGGGCCGGGTCGTTCTTGCATCACTAGGAATATTATCATCTCATGTTACTCTTGGCGAAACCCAATTACGCGCAAAATGGTAATATAGAAACCAGTTGATCGCTAGCAAGTGAAAAAAATACTTTCCACTATTTTCATCAGTCTTCCTCTTTGTTTACCAAGGGAGGTCTTCGTCCATATATAAACACGGTACAAGGTCGATTCTTCGAGTAAATGTTGTTAACTTCGTAGGTTTTTCAAATTTGACTTCCTATACTTCTTGGAACTCAAATGACATAAATATTTAACAGTTATAATCACGTCTGCTTGTTAGGTGACCCACACGCAATTAAAATCGACGATCATTGCCATTCACCAACCAATAACATTACCTACATGTGATTAGAAACGCATGAAGATATTAAAGTTACAAAGGGAGGAGTTTTGTGACATTTTGAATTGTAAGAGGTACAATAAGACAATCAGCGCTATTGTTTGAGGTCAAATTTGGAACTAATATTAACTTGTATTTACTTGTGCTGCACGTAAGCTTCATGTTGCGGTAATTCCATAACATTAGCACATTATTGTGTTCACAACTAGAAGGCTTCAAATAACAACCATAAATAGAAAAATAAATGTAAACTTACATCACATGGGAAAATTGTGCTATTGTAGAGCTGACATTTAGAAAAATTTTAGTTAATTATAACAATAACAAAATTACATAATAATTATTATATGATTGTCACATTTTATACAATATGATAACAAAATAAATTATAATGATATTAATTTTTTTATTCTTAAAATATTTTGAATATTTTGCTATATTTCAACTTTACTACCAAGATTTGGTACGTATATGCTAGAAAATTGTACATATAAATTGTTTAAAATGTTCTTGTAACGCTTTGGTATTTGGTGAGCGATCAATGAACTGAGAAGTTCAACCTCCAACAACAACGACCGGTGAACTTCATTTATTCCTTCGTCGATTATTGGTTTCAACTTTCAACAACCACACACACAAGAAAAGGAAATAGACTGGTTTTCTTTCTTTTGTTTCGTTTTGTTGGAAAAAAAATTTGTAATTTGTTTCCCTGATATGGTTTCACAGATATTAAGAAAGGAAAATCGGCAGAGGAATGTTCTCTGATTGATTCAATTCAGAAACATAATTGATGCAAAAAGTATATAGTGGCTAGAGACAAAAAGCAATAACTACTATCTCACTCTTTTGATGGGAAGAAAAAATCAAAAGACCATTAACAACACTACTAACTTCATCATTACAGAAATACCCCCAAGTAAAGTAAAAAATAACAAGAGAAAAACACTAAGCCTTTCTAATACTCCACTCAAGATGGAGAATGTACATTGTAAATTCCCATCTTGCTGGGTAGAAAAGTAAAAGGAGCGGGTGTTGATGCTGAGAAGAAACATTGAGTGTCTTCAAGCTTCCGTTTGGAATTTTCTCCCGAACCCAGTGACAATCGATCTCTATATGTTTAGTTCGCTCATGAAAGATAGGATTTGCCGCAATATGAAGAGCTGCCTGGTTGTCACAGAACAGCAAGGCTGGTTTTGGATGAGCTATATGGAGATCTTGTTAGAATAAAACTGTGATGAAAACCATCATCACCCATGATCGTTCATGTCAAATCATCAAGAATATTAATAAGCTGCGGAAGCTAACCTGAATCCATAGATTGAATGTGATTCTTGAGTCCCTTTGGTTGAGGATCTTCCAAGTCTGGTACGTAAATCCTCCCTATCAGAATGCTCTGTAATCTCTCTGTAGATGGGTAACAGAAAAATAATGTACGTACTGACTTGGGGACCACAACCCCTTTATATAATTGCTAAACCCTAGCAATTATCCTTAATTACCAATTTAGCCCATCATCAAATTAGTAATTTCCCTTTTGGTCTCTACACATAGGAGGCCCACACTTAATGATGCATTAAAAAGCCCAAAACCCAAATTGATCACTTTTAATTGGACAACCTTATTGATAGCCTTTAATTCACATTTATTTAATATATTGGCCCATAATTGGATTTTGATCCAATAATCTCCCACTTGGGCTATATATATGAAACTTTATAAATGTGAATTATACCTTATGAGCTCATGAATTTCGCTATCAAAACCTTATGCACCTCAACAATCTTGTCCATTAACCATATCAATATAGGACCAAAGCGACCTTCGTTACATATGTCGTAACTAGACCCATCAATGATCATATATACGAATACAACTAATAACAAGATCAAGCATGGATGTGTAGCATGGAAATTTCATGCAATGTGATCTTAACATGCCTATTTCCAACTGGTCCACCTGAAAACTTTAGTGAGATCAAACCATACCAAAATCAGAGTGTGAATAAACTGAAAACTTTATTTCTGCAGAAAATAACCTCAAAATATCCATAACTGAAAAAAACTGAAAAATGTCTATATCATAAGAGCATTTAAAATTACAAACTCCCACTAAAACTAAATATCCTGAAATGATATGACACCCATACGAGCAGTGTGCTCATGAAACATTTTGGGTGGCAATCCCTTAGTAAGCGGATCCGCAATCATGGAGTTTGTGCCGATGTGCTCTATAGACAACTGTCCACTCTGAACTCTTTCTTTCACAACTAGGAACTTGATCTCTATATGCTTTGACTTCGTCGAGCTCCTGTTGTTGTTGGAATACAAAACTGCTGACTTATTGTCACAAAATATCTTGAGTGGTCTTTGAATACTGTCCACTATACGCAGCCCCGTGACAAAATTTCGCAGCCATATTCCATGATTGGACGCCTCATAACATGCTATGAACTCTGCCGCCATTGTAGAAGATGCTATAAGAGACTGTTTAGCACTCTTCCAAGAGACAGCACCTCCAGCCAGAAGGTAGACATAGCCCGATGTAGATTTCATACTATCTTGGCATCCAGCAAAATCGGAGTCAGTATACCCAATGATCTCAAGCTGTTCTGACCTCCGATACGTGAGCATGTAATCCTTTGTTCTCTGAAAATACCTCAAGACTCGTTTGGCTGCTACCCAGTGATCCTTTCCAGGATTGCTTAAGTACCTGCCCAACATCCCTGTAACGTACGCAATATCCGGACGCGTACAAACCTGAGCATACATTAGACTCCCTACTACTGACGCATAAGGAATCTTCTGCATTTCCTTAACCTCAAAATCATTCTTAGGGCACTGATTGAGACTAAACTTGTCTCCCTTAGCCACAGGGGTATCACCTGGTTTACAATCCTGCATGCCATATCTCTTAAGAATCTTTTCGATATAGCCCTTTTGTGATAGTCCTAAAGTACCCCGAGAGCGATCCCGGTGTATCTGTATACCCAACACAAAAGAGGCGTCACCAAGATCCTTCATCTCAAATTTCTTTGATAGAAATCTCTTGGTTTCGTGCAACAAGCCTATATCGTTGCTGGCAAGCAAAATGTCATCGACATATAAAACCAGGAAAATATACTTACTTCCATTGAACTTATGGTATATACAATCATCGAACAAATTCATCTCAAAACCGAACGAGATGATAACCTGATGAAATTTGTAATACCATTGACGAGAAGCTTGCTTGAGCCCATAGATAGATTTCTTTAATTTGCAAACCATCTTCTTTGCATCTCCTGACACAAAGTTTTCTGGTTGCACCATATAGATTGTTTCATCAATGTCACCATTGAGGAACGCAGTCTTAACATTCATCTGATAAAGCTCAAGATTAAAATGTGCCACTAATGCCATTATAATCCTAAAAGAGTCTTTCGAAGAAACCGGAGAGAAAGTCTCTTTATAATCAATGCATTCTTTCTGTGTAAAGCCTTTAGCGACAAGACGAGCCTTATACCTCTCCACATTGCCTTTCGAATCCCTTTTGGTCTTAAATATCCATTTGCAACCAACGGGTTTCGCACCTTCAGGCAATGGGACAAGATCCCAAACGTCATTGTCTTTCATAGACTTTATCTCTTCATTCATGACATCAATCCACTCTTGAGATCTAGAACTTTCCATGGCTTGACGGAAGTTGATTGGATCATCTTCCACCATACCAATGTCATACTCATGTTCTTGGAGAAATACAATGTAATCATTTGGCACCGCACTTCTCCTTTCTCTAGTGGATCTCCTTAATGGCATAGGTTCTTGAGGTGGTTGAGTTTGTTCTTCTGGAACAATTTCTGGAATGAGAGGTTCTCCGACATTGTCTTGATTTGGGTCTGCTTCTTGAACAATGTCAGGAGTAGAAACCTGATCAATGTCAATAACAGCTGTGGGAATATCAATATATTCCTCTTCAAAGACAAAGTCCCTAACCATATCTCCCCCCGCAAACTCGACATCCTTAAAGAACCTGGCATTCCCCGTCTCAAATATCGATTTGGTTGTGGGATCATAAAACTTGTACCCCCTGGATCTTTCAGAGTATCCAATAAAATAACAACTAACCGTCCTTGAATCCAGTTTCTTTTCATTAGGCCTATAAGGCCTTGCCTCAGCTGGACATCCCCAAACATGCAAATGCTTTAGGCTAGGCTTCTTGCCCGTCCAAAGTTCGTAAGGGGTTTTGGTAGTTGCTTTAGTTGGAACCCTGTTAAGGATATACACTGCAGTCTTAAGTGCTTCTCCCCAGAGTGATTCTGGTAAGGTAGAATGAGAAATCATACTCCTCACTATGTCCTTAAGCGTTCTGTTTCGTCTTTCAGCAACGCCATTCATAGTGGGCGAACCCGGCATAGTGTACTGTGGGACGATACCGCTTTCCTCTAGGAACTTAGCAAACGGTCTCGGACGTTGTTCACCTGAACCGTCATATCTACCATAGTATTCACCATCACGGTCAGATCTGAAGTTTTTAATCCTTTTGCTGAGTTGATTTTCAACTTCAGCCTTATAATTTTTGAACACATCCAGCGACTGTGACTTTTCATGAATGAGATATATGTAGCCATATCTGAAAAAATCGTCTATGAACGTTATAAAATATTGTTGACCATTCCAAGAAGCCGTAGGGAATGGCCCACAAATGTCTGTATGTATAAGTTCTAAGACGTCCAAAGTCCTGTTGGCCTCAAATCTCCTTTTATTGGTTTGTTTCCCCTTAATACAGTTAACACAAATATCAAAATCTGTAAAGTCTAAGGGGTCGAGAATTTCGTCTGACACAAGTCTCTCTATTCTCCTTCTGGAGATATGACCCAATCTCTTGTGCCATAACGCAGCTGAATTCTCATTGGTTAATTTTCTCTTTATACCTCGTGTACTTAATTGCAAGGATTCATTAAATGAAGCAATTGTATCAAGCAAATAAAGATTATCATAACCTGATAAAGAACCGGAACCAACTAATTTTGAATCATGAAACAAACTAAATTTTCCATTTCCAAATGAACAAGAATAACCAGATTTGTCCAAAGCTGAAATAGAAATCAAATTCCGTCTAAAAGACGGTACAATAAATGTTTCATCAAGATCCAAATAAAATCCAGTCTTTAACAATAATCTAAATTTTCCTATTGCTTCAACTTCAACTTTCTTGCCATCGCCTACGTAGATGTATCTTTCACCATCAGTTGGCTTTCGGCATCTTAGGCATCCCTGCATAGACACACTAATGTGAGTGGTTGCACCAGAATCCATCCACCAAGTGTGTTCAGGTACCGAAGTTAAATTAACCTCAGAACAAACCAAATTAAGAAGCATACCTTTTCTAGCACGCCAAGCGTGATAATTAGTGCAATGCTTCTTCTTATGTCCTGCAGCTCCACAGAAGAAGCAACCCGTACCTTCCGGATCAACCGGTCTCTTTTGTTGCTTCTTTTGAGGTGCTGTAACTGCAGCTTCCTTATCCTTCTTCCTTTTCTTCCCTTTGTCCTTGGAAGTATTAGCCAAGTGAGCACTTTCTGTCTTTTCTTGCTTCAACCTTTCCTCTTCTTGCACACAATGTGAGATGAGCTCATGAAGAGACCAAGTCTCCTTTTGGCAGTTGTAGCTCACCTTAAACTGACTGAAGTGTGCAGGAAGAGATATAAGAACTAAATGCACTAGCAAGTCCTCAGAAAGATCAAGCTTAAGTGCTCTCAATTTTGAAGCAAGATGAGACATCTCCATGATGTACTCCCGAATGTTCCCTTTACTTTTGTATCTCATTGAGATGAGGTTTGCCAAAAGTGTACTTGTTTCAGCTTTTTCATTTTTGGCAAATCTCTTCTCAATGTCCTCAAGGAACTCTTTGGCTGTCTTTATCGTTTCCGATATAGTGCCCCTGAATGCTTCTGGAATAGCCTTCTTCATGATCATCATACACATGTGATTTGACTTCTCCCACTTTTCCATGTCCTTCTTTTGATCAGAGGAACTGTTATCTGTAAGAGGTACGGGAGAAGGAACCCTTAACGCAAGGTCGAGATCCATGACTCCGAGAACTATTAGGAGGTTCTCTTGCCATGATTTGAAGTTGCTACCATTCAGCATATGAATTAAATTGATGTTGGCAGTAATATTAGAGGCAGAACTAGTAGCTGAAACAGAGAACAAAATAAACAAAACCAAAACAAGCTCACATAAGAATCCATAATAACAATAATAAATCCAAATAAAGGTAAATCCATCTCAAGATATCGGGCACTCCATTAATATTTAGTCTTTGGACAGAAATATTAACTTGTAAGTGATATCTTGGTGTAGTAATCAAACACTGACAATAAGAACATGTCAAACAATAAATCTTTCTTGGGGTCGATTTATTGTTTACATGTAAAACCGAATAATCATCACGTGTTTATCACCACAGGTGTACATGTAATTCTGTCAAATATTGCCTTCCTTTGGGCCGGTCAATATTCACATAAGTTACATAAACACAACCTTTTATATTTCAAAACAAATTAATTTCTACAAGAGAGGCCACTTTGGTGACATGTTGCTTCAATTAATTCATCTCAAAATATATATAAAATACCAATATTTGAATTTAAAATTGTACCAAAATTGACCAAAATTAATTTAAATAAATAAATAAATAAAATAAAAATTTTGATCAAGGTCAACATTGACTGGGTCAGGGCTGGACCGGGTCGGGAGAACCCTACCCGGATCCTAAACCAGCCCCCTTTATTTCCTTCCTTCTTTTTTTTTTTCTTTTTTTTTCTTTCGGGTCACCCAGGGGTTGAACCCCTGGGGACTTCCTGGTCACGGGCCCAGCCCATGTAGAAAAAACCAGTCACGGGCCGACCCGTGTATCCTTCCTTCTTTTTTTTTCTCAGTAACCCAGGGGTTTGAATCCCTAGGTTGGAACGGGTTACGGGCCCAATCGGGCCCGTGTAACTCAGGTTTGGGCTTCGGCCCAGACCTTTCCTGATTAACCCTAGGGGTACCCCTGGGTGAGTGACGGGCGGCCTAACGGCCGCCGCCCCTTTGGCCGCAGCTCCTCTACTCCGGCCGCGCCCAGACCCGGCCAAGTCCGGCAGTGGTGGAGCCAGCAGCCGGTGAAAGCCCCTTTCCTCTTTTTTTTTTTTTTTTTTCTTCATGCTGCGGCCTCTGTGGCCGCCGCTTTCTTGCTCCGCCACGGTCTGCTGTCTTTTCGGTGCAGCCTCATGGCCGCGCACGGAGTCCCTTTCCGGCGTCCTTTGCCGGCGACAATAAGGATGC
Organism: Artocarpus heterophyllus; assembly: GCA_025403435.1. Lineage (NCBI taxonomy): Eukaryota > Viridiplantae > Streptophyta > Magnoliopsida > Rosales > Moraceae > Artocarpus > Artocarpus heterophyllus. Next base: position 14,128 of record JAJQZP010000401.1, read on the forward strand.
CACCGCTGACCGAATTCATGTATTCAAATAGATATATATATATCAAGAAGCAAAGAAGCAAAACGTTAAAAACCCCTTTTTTTTTTTTTATTTTGCCCCTTTTCTCGTCTAAATCCCAGCAGCAGTGATGAAAGTTTCTTATCTTTTCGGCAAACGTGCCGTACAAAGGAAACCAAATTGTGTTCAACCAAAAATTCAAACAATTGTTCTCAAATTCAACAATTTTATTAAAACCGTAGATTGTTAAATTTGAGAATTTTTAATGAGAATCACATATAAAAAAAAAAATTTATTGATTCTCAATGATTCAACATGAAGAGGCTCTAGATACCACTTGTTAGAATAAAACTGTGATGAAAACCATCATCACCCAGGATCGTTCATGTCAAATCATCAAGAATATTAATAAGCTGCGGAAGCTAACCTGAATCCATAGATTGAATGTGATTCTTGAGTCCCTTTGGTTGAGTATCTTCCAAGTCTGGTACGTAAATCCTCCCTATCAGAATGCTCTGTAATCTCTCTGTAGATGGGTAACAGAAAAATAATGTACGTACTGACTTGGGGACCACAACCCCTTTATATAGTTGCTAAACCCTAGCAATTATCCTTAATTACCAATTTAGCCCATCATAAAATTAGTAATTTCTCTTTTGGTCTCTACACATAGGAGGCCCACACTTAATGATGCATTAAAAAGCCCAAAACCCAAATTGATCACTTTTAATTGGGCAACCTTATTGATAGCCTTTAATTCACATTTATTTAATATATTGGCCCATAATTAGATTTTGATCTAATAGATCTTTCAACAAAGGATAGTAGCCACATCAACTCACAAGTGGCATTGGCCATAATCAATATTCAGCCTCCGCGGAGGATTGGGAGATTGTGCGTTGCTTCTTTGATTTCCAGGAGATTTTTACCCCTATTATTTATTTATTTTTTAATACAAGTAAAGATTCAAACTCTTTACTTATTGGTAGAGTTGGATGCAGTTTTTCTAGCAGGCTATGCATACAACCACAGCTATGCATACAACCACAGTTTTAGGTGTATTATGTATTACAGTGCTTCTCTTCAATTGTCATATTGCGTGTTATTCCTTTTTTTTTTTTTTCTCTTTTTTTGAAGTGCATGCTATCCGTATTTTGCTTATGGTTATTATGCGTTCATTAATATGATCTAGGACAAAAGTAAGCAGACGAAGACACAGTCATAGATTTATGTCTTTGTATTTTGTTATTCCTTACGCTTACAACAGTTGCACAGAACATATATATATATGTGTATGTGTGTGTATTTTTTGAAAGGGAAGCACATCTATTTATGTAGAATCAGGGAAAGAAACATTTCTATTATTTTTATAAATACATACATACATATATATATATATATATATTTATGCATAAGCATACTCAATCCTTTACGCTCACAACAGTTGTGCAAAACATATCCATATAGGTATAATCGATCAGAGGAAAAAAATACCAATTTATTTGCATACATGCATACATACATATATATACATATACACATACTAATTATATATCTCTAGGACAAACAAGGGAGAGAGAGAGAAAAGAAGCAATCAGAGAAAAGAAGCAATCCCATTCAAGTCTACATAAAATTACCGGTGTTTCTATTCTTCAAATCCCGTCTGATATTAGTCTACCTCAACACCCACCACAACCACCTCCACCTCCACCTCCACCTCCACAGCCACCTCAACCATCACCTCCACCTCAGCCTCAGCAACCGCCGCCGCCACCGCCACCGCAGCCGCCGCCACCGCAGCCACCGCCACCGTTGCAGCCTCCGCCGCTGCCACCGCCGCCGCCACTTTTCTTACCACTTTGACCGGTACAAGCGAATATCACAAATGATATGACCGATAAGGACATGAAAATCATGCATAGCAATAGCATTACGTCCCCAGAAGTTTGTAAATGTAAAGTATTTGCATGGCTACCAGCTATAAAAGCAGCAATTTCTCTAGCCATCTTTTCTCTCGTCAGGCTATGAAGGCAGGCAGAGATTTATCCTTACACTAGAACATTTTTGCTATTGATTAACAACGATACATTTACATATATAAGACTAACCGTACTAGGATAAGATAAGACTTGTCTAATACGCGTTATATAAATAACGATTCATCCAAGAATTGTCAACATACTTCTTTAATTTATGTGGAACTCCAGTAGGATAAGGAAGACTGGTAACGCGTGGTTATAATCAAGTGGAATTTTCTTACGGGAATATCACTACAAAAAAGACAAGTAGAGACAACATTTCTTGTCTCTAAAAGTCAAAATTTTGTTGTTAAGATCTTTTAGAGCCATTTTTTTCTTCTCTAGCTTATCTCTAGAACTTGGTGGCTAAATTAAATTAGATACAAATCATATTTTAGTCTCAAAATCTGTCACAATTGAAGACTAAAAATTTTGCCTCAAGAGCCTGTGCTAAGGGGACCAATCTATGGAAAAGAGATGAGGTGTAGCACCGCGGAGGGGTAGAGAGAGAAGAAAGAGAGAGGTCGAATGAAAACTGAAAAGGGGCTTTATAATTTTGTCTGGTATTATTGAAAATAATTTTACTATAAGCGAAAAAAAATTTGTCTCAATTTATATCCTTTTTAGATACAAATAAAATTTTTATCTCTAAATGTATTGTTAGAGACAAATTTCGTTTTACTTTTGTCTCAAAATATTGCTCCACACCAGATTATAAAAATTATATATTTACAGACGAGACTAAAATTTTAGTCTGTAAAAAAATTTATTCGAGATAAAAATTGATTTGTCTCTAAAAGTTTGATCTTTTAAGATTCATTTTTTTTTAGCTACACAAACCACCCTTTCTATTTTTATTTTTCCATATATTTTCATTTTTAAAACTACCATTTGGTATCGATATAATTTGATGTTATTTGCATTTTCCTTCGTAAATAGGAAAATTGGAAAAAAAAAATCAAATAATATATCAGAACTATCATTTCCAAACACCAAAGGGTAAAAAAGCAACACTTTGACCAAAAAATTAGTAAGATCGGTACATGAGGTTAAAAAAACTGTATTGTTTTGGTCTTCAATGCACCATTACAGGGACCGCCATTAACTACGACGTTGCTCTATGTGTCCTCCAAAATCATGACCGAAGTTTCCAAAAACAGCGGAAAAGAAGCGCCATGCACCAACCCTTTTCCTCGATGCCTCCTCCAGTCAAGGGCATTATTTGTCATAAAGTAATAGTCTTACTTTATACATGTTTGGCTATTAGAATTTTTAAATTCTAAGCAACCCTTGATAATTAATGGTCCTATTTTTGGGTAGAGTCAACATCATTAGCACCAATTTTGACCGTCACTAAGAGATATTTTTGCATATTCATACATATATAAATATATATAATTATTATATAAGCTTCCAAAAATTGCGAAGAAGAAGCGTCCTGCACCAGCCCCTTTTCTTTGATGCCCTTTCCAGCCGACGACTTCAGAAAACTACAAGGGCATTGCTTGTATGAAGTCATGGAGTGTTGCTTTATGCTTGTTTGGCTATTAGAATATTCAAATCCTCAAAAAACTTTAATAATTAGTGGTCCTATTTTTGGGTAAAGTCAACATCATTAGCACAAATTTTAACCATAACCAGGGGATAGTTTTGCAAAAATATGTATATACACGCACACACACATATATAATCATGACGGAAGCTTCCAAAAAGGGCGAAGGAGCACCCTGCACCAGCCCCTTTTCCTCGATGCCTCCTCTAGCTGACGACTATTAGCAGTCTCCACTCCTAAGAAAACTACAAGGGCATTGTTGGTCAAAAAGTCATGGAATGTTACCTTATGCATGTCTGATTATTAGAATATTTGAATCCTAAACAAATTATGATAATTAGCGGTCCTATTTTTAGGAAGAGTTAACAACATTAGCACAAATTTTAACTTTAACAGAGAGATATTATTGCAAACACACACACACATAAGCATGGTAGAAGCTTCCAAAAATGACGAAGAAGAAGCGCCCTACTCCAGCCCCTTTCCCTTATGCCTCCTCAAACCGACCATTGTTGGTAGTCACCGCTCCTCAAAAAACTACAGAGGCATTGTTTGTCATAAACTCATGGAGTGTTGTTTTATGCTTGTTTAGCTATTAGAATATTCAAATCCTAAACAAACTTTGATAATTAAAGGTCTTATTTATAGGCAAAGTCAACAACATTAGCACCAATTTTGACCATAACCGAGAGATATTCTTGCAAATACATACATATATATATATATTTATTTATTTATTTATTTATGATAGAAACTTTCAAAAATGGCGAAGAAGAAGCGCCTGCACCAGGCCCTTTCCCTCGATGCCACCTTAAGCCGACGATTGTTGGTGGTCACTGCTCCTTCAAAAACTACAATCATTTTCTTACTCTCTTTCACACTAAAGAGAGTGAGAAAATGAGTGCAACTAGCACTTCTCAGCTAGAAGAGTACTAGCAACACTCAATTCTTACTCTATTTTGCACTTTTTCTAATCATTGTCTAACACGTAAAATTCACTAATATTATAAATTATTATTTCAACAGAAAATAAGATAATGAAGTCCAAATACCAGATAGTGATTGGAGTGAGTATAACTAGCACTTCTCTGCTAGATGAGTGCTAACAACACTCACTTTCTTTCTCTCTTTTATATTCTCTAGGATCATTGCCTAACACGTGAAATACATTTATATTATAAATCATAATTTAAATAGAAAATAAGATAGTGCAGTCCAAATGTCATGTAGTAATTGGAAAAAGTATAAAGCAGAATGAGAAAGTGAGTGCAACTAGCACTCCTCAGGTTGAGGAGTGCTAGCAACTCTCATTTTATTTCTCTTTTTTACACTCTCTCCAATGATTGTCTGATACGTGGAATTCACTAATATTATAAATTATTATTTAAACAGAAAATAAGATAGTAAAATCCAAATGTCAGGCAATGATTGGAGTGGGTATAAAAGTGAGTGAGAAAATGAGTGCAATTAGCACTTTTCAGCTAGAGGAGTGCTAGCAACACTCACTTTCTTGATCTCTTTTACATTCTTTTCGATCACTGCCTGACGCGTGAAATCCACTAATATTATAAATTATTTTTCAAATAGAACATAAGATAGTAAAGTCCAAATGTGAGGCAATCCTTGGAAAAAGTATAAAAGAGAGTGAGAAAGTGAGTACAACTAACACTTCTCAGCTAGAGGAGTGCTAACAACACTCACTTTTTTTCTCTCTTTTACACTCTCTTCAATTATTTTCTAACATGTAGAATCCACTAACATTATAAATTATTATTTAAACAAAAAATAAGATAATAACATCTAAATGTCAGGTAGTGATGGAAGCGAGTATAAAAGTAAGAAAGTGAGTGTAACTAGCACTTCTCCAAGAGTGCTAGCAACACTCCTTTTCTTGATCTCTTTTACACTCTCTCTGATCACTACTTGACACGTGAAATCTACTAATTTTATAAATTATTATTTAAATAGAAAATATATAAATGTCAAGCAATAATTGGACAGAGTATAAAGAGAATGAGAAAGTAAGTGCAACCATTACTTCTTAGCTAGAGGAGTGCTAGAAACACTCATTTTTTTATTCTTTTTTGCACACTCTCCGATCACTTCCTGGCATGTAGAATCTACTAACATTATATATTATTATTTAAACAAAAAATTAAGATAAATCAGGCAGTAGTTGAAAAGAATATAAAAGAGAGAGAAAATAAGTGCAATTGCCACTTCTCCTCGAGCTGAACTAGAGATAGCGGATGTGTTGTTTATCTTGCTTTTAGAGTAAGGTTGTCTGGTCTTTTTGGTTGTATTCCAGTTAGAAGTCACCTACATTTTTTTGACATGGGAAACATTTAAGTTGTGTTGTTCTCTACTTTAGAAAGTTGACTTAGATGTTTGTGAATTAGAGATTGAACTAGAGATGGACACACGGGTATCCATCTGACATCTTTTGGATTAAATGTGTGTTTTGACATTCACGACAAGAAATTTAGTTTTTTGCAACCACCACGGAATCAACGACCAAATTAAGTTTGGTTGCTAAAATTAGTTTTCCGCGACCAAACTTTGGTCGCTAAAGAGGCCGTAAAACATAAAAATTTCAGCGACTAAATTTGATCAAAAGCACATTTGGTGGTCAAAAAATAGCAGAAAAAATGTATTATTTGGCATCATGGTTAATTGGCAACTAAAAATGTTTGGTCGTGAATTTAAGCTTTTCTGTGATCAAAATTTGGTCGCAGAAGGTACTTTCCAGCGACCGAAAAGTTTTTGGTCACTAGGTGTTGGCGCGAACGAAATTTTGAAATGGCACCAAGAAATTAAAGAATGCGTGACCAAAAATTTGGTCACGGGTTCATATGTTTTGCGACCAAGTTCATATTTAGTCGCAAATAGTTATTATAAATTCTAATGTTGAGCTACTTTTTAATTTTATTTATATCTTGATAATTTTAGATTTTAGTATATTAATAAAGTCAAATGTTCTAATTAATCTGAAAAATTTTGTAACCTAATAATTTTGAGCATTAAATGTGTATAAAATCATATAAAATTATTAATTGGAGCAAAGAAATAAGTTAAATTTGATAAAACTTTAGTTTTAAGATTTTTTCCCCATTTTTCGATGAAAATCATTTTAGTCGCAAAATGGCATCTTTCTGCAACCAAATAATTTAAATCATTTCCGCGACCAAATTTGTTCATTGAAACATGCCATCAGCAATTAAAGAATTGATCTGGTCACAGGAAGTGATATTTGGTGACCAAATTTGTTTTTGGTCACTAAAGAACTAATTTATTTTTATCTCAAATTTTATTTAATATCTTGCCAGTTTTAGTTTTAATCAATTAATAAGTTGGAAAACATAATTGAGAACATCAAAACATTATTTTGATGATGTTTCATACCAAAAAAAAAAACTTAAAATGAAACAACTTGGGTGTAAGCTAACTTGTGATTAGTTGAATGATAAAGCTTGTTAAATCGTATAACCTAACAGTGTAAGGTAGGAATAAAATTAAAAAAATATTGTAACCTAATATTTTTGAGCATTAAATGTTCGTAGAATCATGTAAAATTATTAATAGGAAGAAGAGAAATAATTTCAGTTTAATAAAAATTTTATTTTATTTTTTTTCACTTTCTGTGACCAAAATCACTTTTAGTCGCAAAAGCCACTCTTTCTATGATCAAATTTGGTCACTGAAGCATGCCACCAGCGACCAAATTATACGTCTTGTCGCAAAAAGTCTTATTTGGCGACCAATTTTTTTTCGTCGCTAAAGAACTTTTGTTTTTATCTTAAGCTCTCTTTAAGATTTTGCTAGTTTTAGTTTTTATTTCATTTTTAAACAATTAAATAAGTTGGAAAACATAATTGAGAACAACCAAACATTATTTTGATGATAGTTCATAAAAAAATAACTTAAAATGAAACTTGTGTGTAAGCTAAATTGTGATTAGTTGAACGATAAAATTTGTCGAAATGTATAAGTTAATGCTGTAAGGGATGTAATAAAATTAAAAAATGTTGTAACCTACCATTTTTGAACATTTAATACTCATAGAATCATATAAAATTATTAATAAAGAAGAGAAATAATTTAAATGATAGTTCATAAAAAAAAAAGCTTAAAATGAAACAATTTAGGTGTAAGTTAAGTTGTGATTAGTTGAACAATAAAACTTGTCGAATTGTATAAGCTAACAATGTAAGGGATGTAAAAAAATTAAAAAATGTTGTAACCTACCATTTTTGAACATTTAATATTCATAGAATCATATAAAATTATTAATAAAGAAGAGAAAACATTCAAATTTAGTAAAAATTTAATGTGAAAATTTTCACTTTCTGCTACCAAAATAGTTGTTGGTGGCAAAAGCTTTCTACGACCGAATTTGGTCTATTTTTAGAGCATGTTTGATAAATGGATTCGCATTATAATTATTTGAATTTTTTTATCAGCTTCCAAATATGTTTTTAGTTGCAAAATAACTAGCGCTAAAACTTTACAAAATTTGTTTGGGTTTGCTCTGAAACCTCAAATATCGGGTCCCTAAAATTTATTTCCCCCAAATTTCTCCCGCTTTTAGAGTCAGTTTTAGAAAATTAGTTTTATCTGCTGACTAGGATTAGTTAGTTTGTTATTACTAAATTAAGTTGCAACAAAATCTGTAACCGCCTTTAATGGCACTGCTCTCATAAGTCAAATATAGAGCATGATCTGTACATTCAATTCTCGCATACAATCAATGAAAGTTCAGTTTAGCATTCTCATCTCTAATATGGTATCAGTTGCAAGAATTTCTGCTGCTTCTTCTTGATTTCCTTCTGTTTTCATTCATCGTCTTACTCATTCCTGCTTACCTTCGCGATCTTTGATTGTTGTTCACGGATTCTCAGAATTTGGCTACGTCAACTTCATCGACTGGTAAGTCCGCCATTGATGACCCGCTGAGCCCTTACTTTCTTTGTCATTCCGATAGTCCTGGCCTTGCTCTGGTTTCACAGACAGTCACCAGAGATAACTATGCCTCTTGGAGTCATGCCACAACCATCGCCCTTTCCGCCAAGAGCAAATTGGGGTTCGTTGATGGATCCATTCCCAAACCAGAGGGTACTGACTTGAACCTCCTTCATTCTTGGATCCAAAATTATAATGTTGTCATTTCTTGGATATTGAATTCAGTCTCTAAAGACATTTTTGTTAGTATCATTTTCTCCGATTCTGCCTTTGAAATTTGGCTTGATCTTAAGGATCGTTTTCAACAGAGCAATGGACCCTGCATTTTTCAATTACGCCATGATTTGATTAATTTGAAGGCAAAGATCAGAACTCTGTTAGCATTTATTTCACAAAACTGAAATCTTTGTTGGAAGAGTTGAGCAATTTCCATCCTGTCTATAGCTGTGGCAAGTGCACATGTGGTGGAGTTCATGATCTTACTGCCTATCATCAGATGGAATACACAATGGCTTTTCTAATGGGTCTTAATGACTCATATGCTTAAGTTCGGGGTCAACTTCTCCTTACTGATCCTCTTCCATCTATTAACAAAGTTTTTTCTTTAATTGCTCAAGAAGAAAGACACTAAAAGGTGGGCTCTCATTCTGTCTCAGGAATTGAATCCACTACCACCATGGCCTTTGCTGCCAAAAATGAAGGCTTTAAGTCTAGCAATATTGCCCCAAGAAGTCAAAAGAAAAAACGTCCTTTCTGTTCCCACTGTCAATATCATGGCCACACAATTGCAAAGTGTTACAAGTTGTATGGTTATCCTCATGGTTTCAAACTACACCAGAAAAGTCATCCTAGTGGTCCCAACATGTCTGTAGTTAATCAAATATCCACTAAGCCATTGGACAAGGACAATGACAATGTTGACAAGGACAATGGTCCCATTGGGAACTTCTTTCAACACCTTAACAATGCTCAATGTCATCAGCTCATGACTTTGCTATCCAACCATTTGACTTTGAGGACAAATGACGATTCTGACAATCCTTATCCTTCTTACACCACAGGTACATGTTTGTCAGCTTCTACTAATTCCATTTTTTCCTCCTCTAAAATATGGATAGTTGATTTAGGTGCCTCTAGGCACATTTGTTCACATGCTGATGACTTGATAAATCTGCGGCCTCTTCATGGTTCCACTATTACTTTGCCAACCAAACGTCAATTCCTGTCCATTTTTTTTGCTGATGTCTTGTAACGCCCCTAAGTGGGGGTTAACAGTTTTTAATAAATAAAATAAACATAAGAAAATAAAAATAGTACATCAAAGTAATTTGCCCGGGACTTAAATAAAATCTCTCAAATAAAATAAAAACATAAACAAATAAATAAACCACAGTTTAATGTAGCACCTTAAATTTTAATAATATAAAACTGTTATCATCATCATTTCAACCATCAACACATCTTAATATAGTCACAGAAAGTAACAAATGATGCTTACAATATCATGAAGGACATTCTTTAATAAAAGAAACAATTCCAACGTAATACAGCTACATAGCTTCTTCAACTATTTTTCTCATAGCCACTTCTCACTTAGTGAGTCCTGAAAAGATAAAAATATAAGGGAATGAACGACAATATGCTCAGTAGGGAAAACCATTACTCACCTTTAGGTTTTTATCCTTACCACATTAAAACCTGCATGGTTAGTTAGTTCTCATCATTATTCATCAATTTTATCATGTTTAATTCTAGTAGATATCATATGATTATTCTTACTAAGTTCCATACATATATATATACATACATATTAATTTAAGATTCAATTATGCTCATCTATATCCACTGTGCAATAGAATGTCATATCACTCAACTCAATGAAACCTAAATGGGAGTGCTTGATCACCCTCCAAACATTCCAAGGGTGTTCTGGTGACGGGACATTAAGCCCCAAGTCCTCACTAAGTTGATTTTTGTACAATGCGTTCTGGGACTTTCGACCTAAGGGAGCGTCATCACCTCCCTCCCATTTTGCCTTTAAGGGTATTCGTGCCCAAGGACGTAACCGCCGCCCTCTTCACAACTCACCATTTCTCTACATTCTATTATTTTTTTATAAAGTCAGTTTTTTTAACTATGCTTCTCAATTTATAACAACATGTGTCAATTCATTATGTTCCTCGCTGTACAATACAGGACGAGTTCATGTCATAGTTTCATATGTGATACTCATATTATAGCAGTTCAACATATATGTGTATATATATATATATCTTGCAGTAAAACAATCAAGTTTAATTCCATAAAAACATCATAAAAGATGAGTAATAGAATCCTTACCTCTCAAGATTATCAACAACCTTTTAATCTCGAAATCAATTAACGTTAGCTCCACACTCCCTTGACCTTAAGGCATGCATAAGGACAATTAAAACTAAAGTACAACATACAACCACATTCATAAATAAATCATGTGTAAATCCATCTCACTAGTGTGCCAATAAAGTTTTTATGCAAATTTCTTTTTAAATACCAAAGTAAACAATTTTTGTATTAACACAATATAAAATATATACAAGTAATCTATATGTTTTAGTCCCTAATAAGATTCATAAATCACTTAGGATAGTGTTGGAAATGTTGCAAGACATTAAGGAATTAGGAGGTGAGCAAAGTTAAGTTCTTGGTTCAGGTTAGCAACTAGTATACTATGGCAAACTAGCAGTATACTTTTACAAAAACGGTAGGTTCACTATCTACAATCAACACACGGGTTAACGGTGGTTTACTTAAGGTAAATGGCTGGTATACTGCCACTGACAGGTTTACTAGTTTTTAATCCAAAAATTAAAAAATTCATAGAAAATAAAATACAAGTCCAATTTAGACTCATGATAGCTCGTTGGAAAGCTTAGGATGTGTACTTTTTAAATATGCAAACCAATTTATAAAATTTATTTTCATTTATTCCTGGAATTTCAAGAAATAGCCACTGCCCATCAAGGTATTACAAAATTTATGGAATGTCACGTTTTTCTTTAACCCAAAACATATTATCCTTGTTCAAAATCTCAAAGCCATTCTAAAATATGCAGCATGCATTATATAATTACAATAAACATATTCTCATGAGTTTTATACCAAAATAATCATCAACCCTATCTCTACCCTTTTTTTTTGCAAATAATGATGAAAACACGCTTAAGTTTGCTCTTCAAACTCAAAGCTTTAAAACATTAACCATAGAGTAATGAAAACTGGTTCTAAACATTTCTAACATTGTTGTCAAACCAAAATAAAGGTTGGTTGTGGGTTTTAACTTAAGACTCAAGTTTTTTGTTCATAAATGCTGAAATATGCATGTTAACATAACTAGAAATTTGCATGAACTTTAAACACAAAAATTATGCATTAAACATGGAGAAAACATATACTAAAAATCAAGTTTAGATTAAAGAAAGCTACCTCAAAACTCCTTTGAAAAACACCAATGTTCGGATTAAAAATCAAGCTAAACTCTTGGGGTTTGTTGGCTATGAAGGTGACGGTTTGACTGGTTTTTGGACAAGAATACAAGCTGCCTTGGGATTATTTTGTTTTAGCTAGAATATAGATTGGAAGACGTGAGAAAGAGATGGAGACTTTTGTGCAAAGATTGCTTGAGGTTTCCTTTGATCTTCCTTTGCCTTGTCTCACCGTGGGAGAGGAAAAGAAGAAAAGAAGAAGAAGAAAAGAAATAAGGACAGGGGAAAGAAAAGAGACATGAGGAAGAGGGAGATTGATTGAGTGAAATAATTAAGGGAACAGAGTTGGTGTGAATGAGTGTTATTTGTCTTCTCGGGAGACTTTAGCCCACATAATGGCAAAATGACAGTTTTGAAATTTATTAGAAGTTCCAAGGCTTTTCAGTAAACATATTAAATAAGTATAGGAGAATTTTAAAAAATTTAAAAATAGATAGAAATAAATATTGTGAAATAGATTTAAATAAAACAATTTTTTAATTGGCATACTAAAAATTAATTTAATTACCTTAATGCCCGTTAGGAAAATAACAGTTGTCACATGTCTGCATTAATTCTTAATTACTTCTCAAGGATGTGTTGTTTGTTCCCCAATTCAAATTCAACTTGTTGTCTATGAGTGCTCTTATTACAACATCACAGCTCACAATTACTTTTTTTCCTGACTACTTTATAATTCAGGAAGTGCACAACAAGAGGATGATTGGCAAGGGTAACCAACTTAAAGATCTTTATGTGCTTGATACAAAGCTTAGCCATTCCCACTTGATACATTCATCATTTGTAATTCCTGTTAATAATGTTTCTGCCCAGGTTTGGCACAATAGATTGGGACATTTGTCTAATAACTGTTTAGCTACTATGAAGGACAAGTTGAATTGTAATGTTTCTTAACTTCATAGTACTCATCCTTGTTATATCTGTCCTTTAGCCAAACAAAGGAGACTGTCATTTGTTTCTTCCAATAACATGTCTGCTCTTCCTTTTGATATGGTTCATTGTGATATTTGGGGCCCATATCATGAAATTTCTCATTCAGGTCATCGATATTTTTTGACTTTAGTAGATGATTGCACCCGATTTACTTGGATCTTTCTTCTAAAACAAAAATCTGATGTCACTCATATCATTCCCAAATTTTTCAACATGATCTCCATTCAGTTTCACACAAAAGTCAAAGCATTTCGATCAGATAATGCTAAAGAATTAGCATTCACTGATTTTTTTAATGCTCAAGGGACTCTACATCAATTATCCTGTGTTGAATGCCCAGAATAGAATTCTATTGTTGAAAGAAAGCATCAACACCTCTTGAATGTGGCCCGAGCTTTGTATTTTCAATCTCAGGTTCCTATTCACTTTTGGTCAGAGTGTGTTCTTACTGCAGTTTTTTTGATCAATCGAACATCCTCTCACTTACTTGGCAATAGAACTCCATATGAACTGTTATATAAAAAAGCAATTGATTACTTATCCTTTAGAGTATTTGGTTGTTTGGCCTTTGCTTCTACTCTCCCAGCTCATAGAACCAAATTTTAGCCTCGTGCATGAATTTGTGTCTTTTTGGGATATCCTCTAGGTATGAAGGCCCATAAGCTCTTTGATCTTCAAGCCAAACAAATCTTTACTTCTCGTGATGTTGTGTTTCATGAAGGAGTGCTTCCTTTTCATTCCACCAAAACCTTGGATCAACTAGTGGATCCATTTCCAGATTTAGTTCTGCCATCAAAGTCTCTAGAAGTGTTTCCTGCTCCTACATCAACTTCACAGCCAATTCAAAAGCCAAATCCTCCTAATCCTTCACTAGTATCAACATCAAGTTCCATTCTCCCTCGAAAGTCTACACGGACAGTTAAGCCTCTATCATATCTTAGAGACTTTCATTGCAGCATCCTCACACAACAAGAGAGCCTTACAACCAAGATCTTATATCCTCTATCCAAAGTTGTGTCTTATAATGCCTTATCTATAACTCATCGCCATTTTGTTATGAATGTTTCATCCCAGTTTGAACCACAATTCAATCATCAAGCTATGCATATTCCACGATGGCGTGAGGCCATGAAGGCATAATTAGATGCCATGGAGGCTAATCATACATGGTCTATTGTTCCTTTACCTCAAGGAAAACACACCATTGGCTGCAGATGGATTTACAAGATAAAGCATAAATCTGATGGCTCAATAGATCGCCACAAAGCTCGCTTGGTTGCTAAGGGCTACACTGAACAAGAAAGGGTGGATTTTGTTGAGACTTTTTCTCCTATTGCCAAACTAGTCATAGTTAATTACTTCTAGCTCTTGCAGTAAGTCAACATTGGCAGCTCTATCAACTTGATGTGAACAATGCCTTCCTTAATGGTGACCTCTTTGAGGAAGTTTATATGGATATGCCTCTTGGTTATAACAGGCAGGGGGAGTGTCTTGATTCAAGTAAGAGATATGTTTGCAAGTTACACAAGTCGATCTATGGGTTGAAGCAAGCCTCTAGGCAGTGGTGTTCTAAATTTTCTTGTTCCTTAATTCAGTTTGGATTTGTTCAATCCAAATCTGACTATTCATTATTCACCAAAGGAACAGGCTCTTTTTTGTGGCACTCCTTGTTTATGTTGATGATATCATCATCACAGGACCTTCTTCACAGGAAATTGCCTCTTTGAAAGCATTTTTACATACTCAATTTAAACTCGAAGATCTAGGGAATCTCAAATATTTCTTAGGTCTTGAGATTGCTTGAGCAGACAAAGGGATTGTTCTTTCCCAGCGACACTACACACTTCAATTGTTAGAAGACACAGGATTTCTTGCCTGTTGACTTGCTCAGGTGCCCATGGATCCTCGTCTACAACTTAACGCCACTGATGGTGATGTCCTTCCTGATATTTCTCAATACAGCATCTCATTGGTCTCCTACTTTATCTCACACTTTCTAGGCCTGATATTACCTCAGCAGTACACCAACTCAGTCAGTTTGTGTCTCAACCTCGCACACCTCATTTACAGGCTATTCACCATCTCTTGCGTTATCTTAAGAACAAGCCTGGTCAAGGCCTTTTCTTCTCATCCTCTTATTCTTTGCAACTCAAGGCTTTCTCTGATGCAGATTTGGGTGCTTGCATTGATTCTAGAAAATCTGTCACTGGCTTTTGTGTTTTTCTTGGTGATTCCTTGATTTCTTGGAAGGCCAAGAAGCAATCCACTATTTCTTGCTCATCTGTTGAGACAGAATATCGAGCCATGGCAGCCACTGCTAGTGAATTACGTTGGTTGACTCAATTGTTGACAGATTTTGGTGTTCCTCCTTCAGCTCCAGCTCTACTTTTTTGTGACAATCAAGTTGCCATACACATTGCCTCCAATCCAACATTCCATGAATGAACTAAACATATAGAGATTGATTGTCACTTTATTCGAGATCAAATTTCTACAGACCTCATTCGACTAATGCTAATTAAATCTACTCACCAACTTGCTGATGTGTTTACCAAGTCATTACCTGCTTGCTTATTGTTTCCACTCGTATCCAAGATGGCAGTGAAAGACATTCACTGTCTATCATGAGAGAGAGTTTTAGAGTTAGTTTTAAAAAATTAGTTTTATGTGCTGACTAGAATTAATTGGTTTGCTATTACTAAATTAAGTTGCAACAAAATCTGTAACCGCCTTTAATGGCACTGCTCTCATAAGTCTTATATAGAGCATGATCTTGATCTGTACATTCAATTCTCGAATACAATCAATGAAAGTTCAGTTTAGCATTCTCATCTCTAATACCCGCCCATACCCGTTCAACTCTCGACCTCTCTCAAATCTCCAACCACCTCTCGACCGACGCCGCCTTCTGCCGCCTTCTCCAACCACATCCCGGTCGTCTCCTCTGCATGGAGCCCCAAGGTCGCGAGCTCTTGCTTCGTCAGGAGCCCCAACGCGACAATCCCCTGCGCCGTTGAATCCCCACCGCGACGGAGGTTGGTTAGCCCGCCATTCATCATCCTTTTTTTTTTTTTTTTCCTTTCTTTTTGTTTTTATTTTGATTTTTCATGTTTGCTTATTGGTGTTTGTTTTAATGGTTGGTAGCCCACAGCTCAACGCTCCTCCGAATAACACTTGACAGGTTTGATTTTATTTACTGATTTTAGGTTATGTTTTTATCATTGGATTTTGTCTATATTGAACTTTAGTGAGTTTCCCATTCACGCTCTATGGATTTGATGACAAATGTATTTTTTTTTTAAATGTGTTCGTGTGTTGTTTGTCACAAAAAAAAAAAAAAAAAAAAAAAAAAAACAGATGCATCTAACATTGTAGTCAAACTGTTTGACGGATAGCCTACAAGAAATTTTTTTTTTTTTTTTTTAGTAAATAACTGAAGCCTTCTTGTCTCAATGAAGTGAAGACTAAGGCTTGTTTATTTTTGAGTTATTAGCATGTCATTGACGTTGAGTTCGGTCGATTCCATAATTGAATTTTTTTTTCTTTGCTGCTATTTAGTTTTTATGGTATATGATTTTGTGTTTGAATATGGATTTGTGATTCGTTTAGGTTGGGGTGGAAGCTTCTATTTTAGTCTTTGCTTCTCGTGGATACTACCAACAAACAAGGCCACTTTCAAAAGGTAAAAAAAAAAAAAAAAAACAAGTGAATTGTGTGTGTATTGGTAAAAACCGTATTTTTTCACACTTGCAATGGTTTATTGCTTTGACTTGCCTCGGCAGGTTGGATGATGGAAATTTCCATCTGTTAGCTAGCTTGTTGGTTTTGATTCAATGATTTATGGTAAAAATGAGTGGCTTAAAATAAATCCTCCCCATTTGTTGTTCTGCTATGATTTTTGAGTTCTTAGTCGTAAAGATGGGTTTGTGCTAGAGCAAAGATCTTTATTAAGGGTTGCTGAGTTTATTAATCCGTGTTCTCTTCCTTGTAGTGTTCTTTCGGATCTTGCAGAATGGGACCAGAACACTGTTTAGTTTCTTGGCCCTCTGCTTTGTTTGGTGTTGCTTTTCTTTGTTTTGGTGTGAAGAAATGGGTGCAATCACAGAACTAAAGCTACTTGTGTTGGCATCCAGTAGGCTAATACCAATTTCCTTATTAATGGAACACTTTGTAGGTTCAGATTCAGTGTTGTATACTGAAAATATCGCATATGTTATATTTGTATATACAGCATCAAGTTTAAAATTTCATATTCTTTCAGATACTATTGAAAGTATCTCTAGATGTTGGTCATTCAAGTTCTCTAAAGAGTTCCTGTTTAATATTAGAAACAATCCTGATTTAGAGGTTGGGTTTTGGAAGATCTATGTTTCTTTTTGAGCTTGGCTCATGTTGAGTCTTTTTGATGGTTACTCATTTATCCCATCAGTGGTCATACAAAAGTTGTGAGTAATTATTGGACTACTCTCTGATCAGGCTTCTGTTCATGAGTTTGCAGAGGCCATCCGTGCTTATCGAGTAATATTTCCTGATTCAGATGAGCAACTTACTAAACTTGCACATGACTTGGTTTCCAAGTGAGGGATCATCCTATTCCCACTGCCTTTGTTTTCTAACAAAATTGTTTTTATTGGTTTGGATGATTAGAAGCACTGAAGCATTTTCCTGATCCAATATAATTGGTGTTTGTTAATTTAGGCATTTTAAACCACTGAGCAGTATGTGAAGAATCAGATTTCTTCAGCTGATCTGTTGCGAGTTCTTCGTAAGTAATGTGAATAGTTGAACATGCCACTTCTCTCTGCCTCTCTCTTTTGCTCTTTTTTTAATCTCTAGTTTTCAGAGTATTTCTCTAAATTACCAACTAATTACTTATGCTAGCTAATTCTGAATTTTCTTTTTGTGTTACCTTTTCTTGACATATTTTAGCCAAAAAAAAAAAAAAAAAAGAAGGAGAAGAAGCTTTCTCGGGGCATCTAAAACTAGAAAGTTTCTTTTTTGTTGGTTGCCTGGCATTTTGCAACCTGAAAAGTGATAATTCTCTAAATGCTTAAACAAACACCATATGCAGGAATTATATGGACAGATGTACTACTGATGGATGATGTGGTTCATGAGGCTGTTATCTGAGATCATTGTTTGGAGGTTTTGTCCCAAGT
Source organism: Artocarpus heterophyllus (assembly GCA_025403435.1). Classification (NCBI taxonomy): domain Eukaryota; kingdom Viridiplantae; phylum Streptophyta; class Magnoliopsida; order Rosales; family Moraceae; genus Artocarpus; species Artocarpus heterophyllus. The sequence goes on from JAJQZP010000401.1 coordinate 32,270, forward strand.
TTCTTTTTTCTTGCTATTATTATTATTCAATGTTTATGCTGAATTTTAACTAAATCTTGTCAGACTTTTGGCTTCTTTTTTGTCTTGCTGAAAAGCTCCCTCTGCTGGATGATGCCTGATGTTTATTTATTTAATTGAACTTAAAGACAGCGATTATGTAATATGGTTTGTGTATATTACAGCGTATAAAGGTGATTATGTTTTCATCTTTTATCATTTAACCAAGTAATGTTACCTGATTTTGTATTGTTTCAGGATCATTATGGCTGGTATGCGATATGGTTTGCAAGAGTTCTACTTGTTTTTAAGTTCAGTGGATATTTTAGGTTTCTTGCACATTGTTGTAAACTATGACTATTAGATGTTAGTATCTTTTGAATGGATTATTATGTATTGGAATGTTTAAATATTACATTAATTAGTATATATTTTCATTGTTAAAAATTTAAATTTTTTTTACATAAAAAAAAAATAGGGATATGATCAAAGCACTATTTTATTTAAAAAAGAATTAAAACAATCAATGACCAAAAAATTTGGTCACAAAAACATACTGCGACCAAACTGTTGGTCTCCAAAACAACACAAAAATTAGATTTGGAACCAAATTCATGGTAGATAAAATTAATCTTGGCGATTAAGTGACACATTTTACGACCAAATTTTGGTTGTAAAAACGTAAAAACCTATTTTTAGCCACCAAATACTTTCCACAACCAAATATTTGGTCGTGAAATGCTGCTACTATAACTGTCAAATTTGGTCGCCAAAAGATTCAGAGACCAAAAAAATTGGTTGTAGAAACTTTTAGCGACTAGAGTTTTGCGACTGAGGGGCAACCACATTGTTTTGGTTGTTGAAAGTTTTGACAACCAAAATTTGTACATTTTGCGACCAAAAAATTGGTCGCTGAAAATCAAATTTCTTGTAGTGATTGGAAATATCTACATTTTGATGTTCACTGCCTTGATGGTCAAGCTAGATTTTTTTGTTTGAGCTTTAAATCATGAAACAGAGCTTGTTGATGAGTTTATTATGTTCTAATTCTATGTAGGGTCATTTAAATAAGTGTCTAATTATAAGGCATTGAGTCTAAAACTGTCCACAAACTAGTTCAATTACAAAATTGTCGGTTGGACTATATGTAAAAACCACCATAAGGTTGAATTTCAATAATCAGAAAAGAATCAACCTCCATAATTATCACTTGTGTGTGCCCATGAAAAAAAAAAAAAAAAAAACCTTTGCGTCAATAACCAAGATCAGGATGAAGCAAAGATATATAATTAACAAACTTTTTTTTTTTTGAGGAACCAACGTAAAGGTTTTTTTTTTTTTTTTTAAACAGTTCTAATTCTCACTTTCAGAAGTAAAAAAAAAAAAAAAAAATGGAAGGGACGACATAAAGGGACCAAAAAAGCAACCAACTACATTGCAAGTAAATAAGGATGGATCCATGGTTAAAATATATCAAAAGGTGAAAGGTTACATATCACAAACCGCTTATACGCATGCAAAAGAACTACGAAAAAGAAAATTTATATTGCCCCGCATGTCAAATGTTATGTTCAATTCCTACATAAGATGTTAGAAAATTTGTTCCTAGAACTTGTATACCATGAAGATTTCGAGAATCTTGGTTATTGTTATACTTATTAATAATGTCAATCGTTAATGTTACAATACTAGTTACTTATAAATTAAGAGAAAAAAATAAATTTTTTAATTAATGTTTAAATTTGACAGGCTGTTCAACTTATAGACCTGTTATAGTAAATCATATAATACTATATCATCAATTATCATTGAGGTATATACTTAATACCATAACTAAATCAGTAATTATCTATAGAGACGTAGCTTTTGAAAACTGTTAGAGAGTTTATAACATGTCTATCTAATATGTTTGAGATAAAAAATTACATAGATATGGAAAAACATATTTTTAATGTGTTTAGATTTAGGTCAGTGCGCTGCGGTGCTCATATTGAAGGCCACAACACTAGAAGTGCAAAATAACACAAAATAGGACCTCGAACTGGCGCCCATTGATTGTTGGTGCTTGCGCCTCAGCACCCATTAGAAATTGTTCCCGGCACAAAAAAGTTGGTGCCGCGGCGCCCTCCCCAACTAGTGTAAATTGAAATGTTGTGTTCTTGAGTTTTTTTCAAACTTGTGCTTATGTTGGTTGTATTTTTTCATACAAATCTGAACATCTATTAACAATGAATATATCTGTTGTAATAGTTATGTCGATACATGAATAGATTGTCACGACTCAAAATTAGGCTAGTGATAAAACTTTAAGTTTCATGAGGGAGGGGTTTGAGTATAAGATAATAATATTTCAAATAAGTTTTCATTTACTTTTCTACTCCAATTCCTAATCCACAGTGATGTGTCTCTTGTCAATCTTAGTTAAATTTACATAGAGTTTTCATAAAGAGAAATGTTCATCACAAAGAGGGTTCATTATGTGTGACGACCCGCCTTGTCGGGCAGTCATTTTACTTACTTAAACGTCATCACTTAAACAGTAATCTTACTTACTTAGTAAGAAAAATACTGAAATAATTTTTTTTAATTTTTTTTAAACATTCTTTAAAACTTTACAAACACTACATTAAACAATGGAAAACCTTTTCTTTGTGTAGCGGAAACAAACAGTGATGGTATCCATACCCAAATCCTCGCATCCGTCCTCCGCAGCACCCAACTCTTCTAACGGGTTCTACTGGTCGCCTATAAAACTATATACAGCATGAAGAAACTTTTTATGAGCTTTTGCTCAGTAAGTTCAAACAAAATCTCACAAAGCATTTAAACATGCTTTAAAAACTTTTCTCATGAAAGCCTTTCTCTTGAAACATATATCATTACTATTTTCCATAGACATTTATATAAACGACTTTCATAAACATTCTTCATAAAACTTTTCTAGAACGTTTCTCATAAACGTTTTCTATAAAACACTTAACATGTAGCAATCCTTAGAATGCTTTTCGTAAAACGTCATTTATAAACTTTTTCTTAAAACTTTTATCATAAACACTTTTCATAAACATTTTCCATAAAATATTCCTAAAACGTTTCTCATAAACGTTTTTCTAAAGCAATCTCTATAACCTTTTCATAAACGCTTTTCATAGAATATTTAACATAAAACAATTTTCAGATTACTCTTTATAACGTCATTTATGTTTTCATAAACATTTAATATAAAACATTCTTCAGAATGTTTTTCATAGCATATAAATGTTTCATAATAAACCAATCAAATACAATCACAATGCATGTTTTCATTTATGCTCAATTATAAACTTCCGATTATGAGCATCTTATGAACATTCTTTCTTACTTTGACTTTGTATCATTGTTCCTTATCTTTTCTTATCTTACACTTTAATTTTCCTTATCTGACTTTAACTTTCCACCATTTGTTCCTTAACTTTCTTTATCTTACAACTTTTAGTGTTCGTACTAACATCTTTAATCATGAGATTATAAACGTGATGCTTCCCTTGTAGAAGACTTAAGACCATCGAACTTCAAGGTCGTGTACCTCACATCTGGGAGGTTAAACTTTAATTTTACTTTCATTACCTCACAACGAGGAGGCTGGTACGACACTTTCTTTTCACTTTATGTTACCTTCTTATTAACCTTAGTGAGCACATCAAATGCAACCACATCATATGCAAATACACTTGCAAATCATAGCTTGTACTTTAAAATCTATTGCATAACAAATGCAACTCATTCCATAACAAATGCAACATAAAATGTAAACACATTTTGCTAATCATAATTTATACTCTGAAACTTATTGCATAACAAATGCATCATATAACGCAATTATATTTTGCAAATCATAACTTATATTCTGAATCATATTGCATACAAATGCAATATATATCGCAATCAAATATTGCAAATCATAACTTTTATTCTAAATCATATTGCATACAAATGCAACATATTACATAACAAATACTTCATAAAACTTATAACTTAAATCATAAAAAATTATGCATTATCGAAATGCAAGACTCATACTAATCCTATTTCGTATCTAGGTTGCACGTCTGCATCTAGATCATAATCTGGTACATAGAGGCTAGCCAGTAAGTTCATCTTTTTATTGTTCAGTCTATAGGTCTTTTATCATCTAGTCATTTTAGACTAGGGATAATGATTATCTAAAACATGTCTACATACTTGTTTGAAAACTTCTAAAGGTCATATAGAGCTTAACTTTTCATATCTCTCTCTTGGCTATGCTCTTGTGACCTCTTTGTTGGTCACGAGAAATTTTTCAAACTCTATTTAATTATCTAAATCGTTCTCACGATTTCTAATCGAACCTAGGATGTCTTACAGTAATTTTTCTAGTTTCCAATAGGCAAATTGGAGATTATATCCTTAATGGGTTTCTTATGGACCTTATTGTGCATGTTCATTATGCACTACATGGTATTGCACTTATATACTATATCTTGTTATATTCTAACTAACAAGCTGTTGGAAAACAAAGTGCGCAGCGGAATTTTAAAATTTTTTTTCATCAGAGTAATTTTCAAAACACAAGTTTGACATGTTATATGTATAAATTAGACAGATCTTACTAACCTAAGTGTGCCGAAGAACCTCCGCAACTTGTGTAGAGAAGTAACGTTCCAGAAGAGCCTCAACCAACTGGTCTTCTTTACTATTCTCTATCCATAACCGGAGTGAGTGTGGGCTCACACGTACAGCTCTTCCACCGGTGACTCTCATTCCAACCAATAGAGAGAACCCAAAGCTAGTGTTCGTGATTTGTGAACAAAAGCTCTCAGGGAGTTTTCAGACGCTCACTAAAAGAGTATCACTCTTAATCTCTCAAATTGATCTCTATTGATCTGAGTAAATCATTAGACTTACTCCCTTTATATAGCTATTGGTCCTGGGGTCAGTCCGTATCAGATTAGGTCTCAAAAACTCAAAACAGAATCAAGTTCGGATCAATATCTGATAAAATTTGCGTGAAAACGTGTAATCTTTATCTCTCGCTAATCGGCAGGCCGAACAGACCAGTTCGGCAGGCAGACCATGTCATTCGGCAGGCCGAACTCTCGAGAAAAAATCTCCGCGAATCTTTTATTTTCCACCCAAGATTCTAAAGGATAAAGTATCAATTTTGATTCAAATAACCCAATAGAGAAGTTATCTGATCAAAAACAAACTTTATCAAGATAATCTCTAAGAAAATAAATTAATTCACAATAATTCTACAAGTTTATCTTGATCTAATTTATCCAAAATTAAATCAACCGATAAACAGACAAGAATTATCTGATCGCAATAATTCAACAAGTTTATCTTGAACTAATTTCTTACAAAATTAATTCAACCGATAAACAGACATGAATTATTTGATTCTTACAAATTTTAAACCAATCTGATAATTCTGACATAAGTCACCAATTATTGAAAAAGCACGCCGTGTTGTTACAGGATTTTGTGAGCTAGCAAAGGGGACCAAAATGGACCTTAAAGTTCAAGCTCATGATAATTATGAAACCTAATATCCCAGATATACATTTCATAATTATCAACTCCAACGCTACTCCACTAAAAGCTTGGAGCTGCACTCTCGAACTTTATATAATTACGAAGCTCGTGTAGCTAAGTCTCCATGACATATCAAAGTGTATCGTATCCCCATATGATAATCCATAATCGGCTTAAGGACAAGTTTTGTCTTACCTTCCCAATTATTTTTATCTCACATTCCATTGTCTCACCATTAGAAAACTTACCATCCAAAGATAGTATACCATTCGATTACACCTATGTATCCAAATGATTGAGCGCTCCAGTTTTCCAATTATAAGACAACGCATATAAGAGGATATCATTACTCCTAAAGAGGAGCTATGGATTCCATATCTATAAGTAACAAGTCTACGCTATCAAGAGTCATGCCTCCAAAATACCGGTATGCATACCGCTATTAAGATGTAGGTGTCACCCTTTGGCACATCAAAAGACACAAGTCGAGACAACGGGCCCACTATTCATTTCAGGATTAAGATACAATACAAATGACTGTCTAAAGTGAATCGATTTGCTGAGACAGAATTATTAATCCAAATCAATTCACTTTATGTCCCGATCCAACACATCGTCACCTATGACAACGTGCCAATGTTTCTATTCACGGAGTCCAACTCCGATGGCCAAGACAAACCATCTCCCAAAAAGGGATATAGACAACATAACAATCTTTACATGAATAAAGCGCCCAACTTTATTCCCTCGATTGCGGATCATATGTTTTAGACCATCACCTTAAGAATCGTGTCTTCCGCATAATCATCCTATCACATGCCCAATTCTTAAGGTTTAGACTGACAGTCTCAGACTACTGTTTGCTTATCATACATTCAACAAATATGAACGTAAAGAGGACAAGATTTGGTATATATAAATGAATAAATTCTTTATTGATAAAAATGTCTCCAAAATGTATTACATTTTTACTCCTTAGGGCATACATGTCTAACAATCTCCCACTTGCACTAAGTGAGTAAATACAACAAATTTCGCATCCCCATAGCTTCCACATGCCTCTCGAAGACTCTCCCAGTAAGTGTCTTCGTAAATGGATCAGCTACATTGTCCTCTGACGCGATCTTGCACACTGTGACATGCCCACCCTCAACGAAGTCCTTTATCACATGATACTTTCGATCAATATGCTTACTCTTTTTGTGAAATCTTGGTTCTTTAGCATTAGCTACCGCCGCACTGTTATGACAGTACAGTGATACCGCTCTGTCCATACCAGGAACTACCTCAAGATCCCCAAGGAACTTGCGGAGCCACACTGCTTCTTTCAAAGCATCACTAGCCGCCACATACTCGGCCTCCATCGTTGAATTCGAAGTGCAGTCTTGCTTAGCACTTCTCTAACTGATGGCACCGCCACCCAGAGTAAACACGAACCTCGAAGTCGATTTCCTAGAATCCAGACAGGATTGAAAATCTGAATCAATGTATCCTACAGGAGTTAAATCCTCACTCGAATACACAAGCATATACCCTAGAGTCCTTCTCAGGAACTTGAAAATATGCTTTATTGCAACCCAATGGTTTGGTCCTGGATCCGCCTAAAATCGACTTACAATCCCGACCGCATAGCTAATATCCGGTCGAGTGCAAAGCATGGCATACATGAGACTACCCACTGCCGAAGCATAAGGCACCTTCTTCATATATTCTCTTTCTTCATAAGACTTTGGAGAGTCTTTCTTAGAAAGAGTAATTCCAGACCTAGATGGTTGCCTACCTTTCTTAGAATCCTGCATTGCAAACCTCCTGAGAATTTTATCTATGTAGCCGGCCTGAGACAAAGATATCATTTTGTTCTTCCTATCCCGAAAGATCTGGATACCGAGAATAAAATTAGCCTCACCTAAGTCCTTCATGTCAAACTGCTTGGTCAACCATAATTTGACCGATGACAACGCCCCAACGTCATTGCCAATTAACAGAATGTCATCTATATAGAGCAGTAGAAAAACCACCTTCCCATCTTTAATGTGTTTGTAAACACATGGTTCATCCACGTTTTGTGAGAACCCATAAGTCTTGATCACTTCATCAAATCTTATGTTCCAAGAACGAGAAGCCTGCTTAAATCTATAAATTGACTTTAGCAGCTTACAAACCTTACCCTCTTGACTCGCGACCTTGAACCCATCTGGTTGTTCCGTATAAATGGACTCATCAAGATAGCCATTCAGAAAAGCCATCTTGACATCCATCTGCCAAATCTCATAGTCGAGAGTGGCAGCTATGGACAAGAGAATCCGGATGGACTTAAGCATGGCTACAGGTGAAAAGGTTTCCTCATAATCAATTCCTTCCTTTTGCGTATAACCCTTAGCTACCAGTCTAGCCTTAAAGGCTTCGACCTTTCCATCCACTCCTCTTTTCCTCTTGTAGATCCATTTACACCCTATGGGTTTTACCCCTTCGGGAAGATCCACAAGCTCCCAGACCTGATTAGTCTCCATAGACTTCATCTCTATGTTCATGGCCTCTGTCCAGAGTCTTGAATCAACATCCTCCATAGCTTCTGCGTAAGTATAAGGATCCCTATCATGTTCATCCGGTTCAGCCAAGAAGACCTCACCATTGAACATATACCTCTCAGGTTGACGCCCGATCCTCCCACTACGCCAAAGCCCTGAGATTGTTGTTCAGGTTTGTTTGGTTTTTCTACACCGATCGGAATGGTTTCATTCGAAACCTTCAGAGTGAACGGATTACCCCTTAACTCCTCAAGCACCACTTTGCTTCGAGGTTTAAAGCTGTCCATGTAACTCTCCTCAAGGAAAGTTGCATTAGTTGAAGCCACGACTTTATTTTCCTTTGGGTTATAAAAATAACCCCCTTTAGTCCCTTTTGGATATCCTACAAACACGTAAACTTCCGAACGTGCTTCCAACTTATTCGGATCCTTAAACAGGACATGAGCCGAACATCCCCATATGCGAATATGGTTTAAGGATGTCTTTCGTCTTGTCCACAACTCGTGAGGAGTTTTAGGGACCGATTTTGAAGGCACATTGTTCAAAAGATAACATGCGGTTTGTAGTGCATATCCCCAAAAGGATAAAGGTAATGATGAATAACTCATCATGGACCTAATCATGTCCAACAAAGTCCTATTCCTTCTCTCCGCTACGCCATTCTGCTGCGGAGTGCCTGGCGCAGTCAAATGGAATAAAATCCCATTCTCTAACAAGTGTCCCAAGAACTCATCAGAAAGGTATTTCCCACATCGATCAGATCGAAGTGCCTTTTTGAGTCTACCTAATTGCTTTTCCACTTCAGCCCGAAACTCCCTGAACTTATCATAAGTTTTGCTTTTGTGGTGCATCAGGTACACATACCCATATCTTGAGTAATCGTCAATAAAAGTGACGAAGTACTCATACCCTCCTCGTGCCCGGATGTTCATCGGTCCACAAACATCACTATGCACAAGTTCTAGAACCCCTTCGGCCCTATTGCCCTTAGACCCGTATGGTCTTTTGGTCATTTTACCCTCCAAACAAGACTCACATTGAGGTATAGATTCCACCTTTAAGTGACTTAAAGGTCCATCCCTTACCAACCTTTGAATCCTATTCAGGTTAATATGGCCAAGGCGCAAATGCAAAAGATAAGTCTTATTAGAGTGAGAAGTTTTAAGTCTTTTTGAGTCATTATCATTTATCTCAGCATTAAGCAATAAGTCCATCTTAGGTTTGATAAAATATAGATTATTTTGCATCCATCCAAAGCAGATAAAAGATTTATTTTTACAAATCACCACTTTTTCATTAAAAGATACCACGTAGGAGTCTTTAAATAAAGAAGATACAGAAATTAAATTCCTTTTAAATTTAGGAACATAAAAACAATCTCGCAAAATTAAATTCCTATAATTATCAAAATAAAGATAGACATCTCCCACTGCTTCTGCTGAGACCAAGGATCCTTCGCCCATCCGAAGCGTTAAGTCTTCACACAACAGACTTCTCGTTTCTTTGAATCCCTACAGAGAAACACAAACATGATTAGTTGCATCGGAATCTATGACCCAGATGTCACTGGATTCCTCAACCAAACAAGTTTCTAAATATAGAAGATCACACCTACCTCCCTTGGAAAGGAAGTCCTTGCAATGCTTCTTTATATGCCCGACCTTACCACAGAAGAAGCACTTAAGCTTATTTGGGTTCTTTTTCTTATTCTTCTTGCTCTTGGTAGCAGTAGGAATAAAAGACTTCCCACTTTTGGCCCGTTGCTTCTTTCCATTCCCAGAGTTTGGATTGGAACCAGAGGCAGCTACCAAGTTGGCCTCACCACCAGCAGGAGACTCCCTGATCAGCAGTTCAAACTCCTGTAACTGTTTCATCAGTTCTGTCAAGGTCATATCCCGTCTATTGCTTAAATTAAAAGTAGCTCTAAACGGAATAAATTCCTTGGACAGATTCTCAAAGACCACAGTCATCTGAGTTTCAGCATCGATGTCGGCTCCATTGGTTTGAGCCTCAGCGAGGTAACCCATGACCAACATCATGTGCTCCTTTACAGATGTCCCCGGTCTCTGTCTACAGTTTAAGAGTTTTCGAAGTGCCCCTTGCCGCTTTGTTATGGCCTGGCCTCCAAACATGTCCTCAAGATTATTCAAGATCTGCTTCGTAGTCTCATAATCCTGATGTTCAGCCTGCAGCACGTTGTTCATGCTAGCCATAACATAGCAACGGGCCTGATCATTAGCATCTTTCCAGCGATCGTACACTTAGAATTGCTCATTACTTGAGTCTCCCGTAGGCTCGAGAGGACAAGGAGTTGTCAGTACATATTTCAGTTTCTCAAAGGATAGGACGATGTCCAGGTTCCGTTTCCAATCGTTATAATTCTCACCGGTTAATTGGTTTTTGTCAAGTATCGATGATAAAGCGTTTTTAGACATTTTGAATCTACAATAAAGAATCATATACCAAACATAAGCAAACATATATAATAATTTAGTAAGATAACACAATCATGTAAAATCATACAAATGTGTTTATGTGTCAAAACCTTGAAAATATCACAGCCTTACAACGATAATTCCCAACTCAGAAATTCAACAAGCTCCTAGGGGAGTCATGTCAAATTCAATCAGGAACACGGATCCCCTCCTGATTAATATATGCCATCCAGGCCCCGTATGATCCAGCATATACTAATAATTGTTTCTTTGGCCATTAATTTTATTAACAGAGCTCCTAGGGGAGGTTAATAATAAAATTAACGTGAGTGTATAACCACCGTTTTAATATTTTATCCATGATTTATAATCACCACCTAGGGGTGTGCAACCATAAATCATACTAAAATACCTTATCCTTTCAGAGATCCAATCTGGTACATGATAGAAATCCCTTCCTAGGGGTTGGGACCACCATGTTCTTCCTATGGACCAACGATGGAGGCCTTAGGTCCTCTCTTCGAAAACCTTCTCCCACTCAATCTTTTGAAGTCAAGGTTTTATTTTAAAATTATGCATGAACAATTTTAATATGAGCGGCACTCTCTATTCTATATGACATGTTATCAATATACATGGTAAATCATATTATAATGCAGACAAGCAAAGCAATCAAGCAAAGCTACAAGCAAAATAAAAATAACCGTAATATTATGGTTCCACCCTAGAGAATAGAAAACTAAGATTACAAGAGAATAATCGAGACATTTATCGATTCTTCATCCTTGAATCCTTAAGCTGTATCCTTCTTCATGTAATATCCATCTTCAAGTCTTCAATCCCTTATGAATCGAATACTTCATATCTCCAGTCTTATCCAAATTTAATGTTTCTCAGAATCGTCCCAAAAATAAAATTAAACTTGCACCGATAAAATTGCACCTTTTCTGGACATTTGGCAGCTCTCGGTCGGTAGGCCGATCTGGGTGACCGGCCTGCCGATTATGAAGGTTCGGCCTGCCGGCAGAGCACCAAAATTTCTACTCCACTGTCGGCCTACCGGACCACATGTCTGGCCTGTCGATCTGTGACCTTTGGCCTGCCGAACTGTGAGGTCCGGCATGCCGACCGAGCAGAAAACCCTCATTCCAAAAAATACAATTTTAATGCAATTCATCAATTTGATTTTCAACAATTCAAAAACATAAAATTAGAGACTCAGGAAATACTTGGGGGGGCGCTATCATCAATCTTCAAGATCTGACTTCTCGATCCGTCTTCTCTAAATAATTATTTAATTACAAAATTCTTACAAATTAAAATTAAATAACAATTCCTAGACGGAGATGATATTACATGAAAAACCTAGACACACATTCTAACCTCTAAGGAACCATAACTGGTATTAATTAATTAATAAATAATTAAACAACGATTTAATCAATCATAATTAATTAATAAACATTCACCACATAATTCATGACAACATATATATTATATAGAAACCTAGAGTGCCATCTCTCTATAAAATTCAATTCAAGCATAGGAGAGATTAAGAACACAAAATTTATGCATATAACATGATCACAAACTTGCAAATTTATGTAAAAACCTGGCGCTCTGATACCAATTGTTGGAAAACAAATTGCGCAGCGGAATTTTAAAAATTTTTTTCATTAGAGTAATTTTCAAAACATAAGTTTGACATGTTATACGTATAAATTAGACAGATCTTACTAACCTCAGTGTGCCGAAGAACCTCCGCAACCTGTGTAGAGAAGTAACATTCCAGAAGAGCCTCAAACAACTGGTCTTCTTTGCTATTCTTTATCCACAATCGGAGTGAGTGCGGGCTCACACGTACAGCTCTTTCACCGATGACTCTCCTTCCAACCAATAGAGAGAACCCAAAGCTAGTGTTCGTGATTTGTGAATAAAAGCTCTCAGGGAGTTTTCAGACGCTCACTAGAAGAGTATCACTCTTAATCTCTCAAATTGATCTCTATTGATCTGAGTAAATCAATAGACTCACTCCCTTTATATAGCTATTGGTCCTGGGGTTAGTCCGTATCAGATTAGGTCTCAAAAACTCAAAACAGAATCAAGTTTGGATCAATATCTGATAAGATTCGTGTGAAAACGTGTAATCTTTATCTCCCGCTGATCGCAGGCCGAACATTCTGATCGGCAGGCCAAACAGACCAGTTCAGCAGGCCGACCACGTCATTCGGCAGGCCAAACTCTCAAGAAAAAATCTCCACGAATCTTTTATTTTCCACTCAAGATTCTAAAGGAAAAAGTCTCAGTTTTGATTCAAATAACCCAATAGAGAAGTTATCTCTAAGAAAATAAATCAATTCACAATAATTCTACAAGTTTATCTTGTTCTAATTTGTCCAAAATTAAAACAACCGATAAACAGACAAGAATTATCTGATCGCAATAATTCAACAAGTTTATCTTGAACTAATTTCTTACAAAATTAATTCAACCGATAAACAGACATGAATTATTTGATTCTTACAAATTTTAAACCAATCTGATAATTCTGACATAAGTCACCAATTATTGAAAAAGCACGCCGTGTCGTTACAGGATTTTGTGAGCTAGTAAAGGGGACCAAAATGGACCTATAAAGTTTAAGCTCATGATAATTATGAAACCCAATATCCCAGATATACATTTCATAATTATCAACTCCAACGCTACTCCATTAAAAGCTTGGAGCTGCACTCTTGAGCTTTATAGAATTACGAAGCTCGTGTAGCTAAGTCTCCATGATATATCAAAGTGTATCGTATCCCCATATGATAATCCATAATTGGCTTAAGGACAAGTTCTGTCTGACCTTCCCGATTATTTTTATCTCACGTTCCATTGTCTCACCATTAGAAAACTTACCATCCAAACATAGTATACCATTCGGTTACACCAATGTATCCAAATGGTTGAGCGCTCCAGTTTTTCAATTACAGGACAACGCATATAAGAGGATATCATTACTCCTAAAGAGGAGCTATGGATTCTATATCTATGAGTAACAAGTCTACGCTATCAAGAGTCATGCCTCCAACGTACCGGTATGCATACCACTATTAAGATGTAGGTATCACCCTTTGGCACATCAAAAGACACAAGTCGAGACAACGGGCCCACTATTCATCTCAGGATTAAGATACAATACAAATGACTATCTAAAGTGAATCAATTTGTCTAGACAGAATTATTAATCCAAATCAATTCACTTTATGTCCCGATCCAACACATCGTCACCTATGACAACGTGCCAATGTTTCTATTCACGGAGTCCAACTCTGATGGCCAAGACAAACCATCTCCCAAAAAGGGATATAGACAACATAACAATCTTTACATGAATAAAGCGCCCAACTTTATTCCCTCGATTGCGGATCATATGTTTTAGACCATCATCTTAAGAATCGTGTCTTCTGCATAATCATCCCATCATATGCCCAATTCTTAAGGTTTAGACTGACAATCTCAAACTACTGTTTGCTTATCATACATTCAACAAATATGAACGTAAAGAGGACAAGATTTGGTATATATAAATGAATAAATTCTTTATTGATAAAAATGTCTCCAAAAACGTATTACATTTTTACTCCTTAGGGCATACATGTCTAACACAAGCATCAATCATAACATTTATATCCATATCATTCGCTCGTACAAGTATCATACTTACTTATCATATTCATAAACATATCATAGGTATACATGTCATTCATATCATACTTTCTCATTTCATGCTTTCACATTTTACTCATACTCATGTCATTCATTTCATACTTTCACATTTCATGCTTTCACATATTACTCATACTCATGTCGTTCATTTCATACATACACTTGTTGTTCATACTTTCATATCATAAAGTTGCTATACATTTTTCTTCTTTGGATAGCAACTATTTCATGTTATATTCATATAATACTTTAAGTCATGACACATTTACAATACATACACCAATCATAGTTCATAACATTCATGTGTATCAATATGCAAATAGGCTTTAAACATAACGGTTGTAAATTCATTGCAAATCTTATTTTGTACTTTAGAACTTTTTTTTTTGGCATAATAAATGCAAATATACTTTAAAGATAACTTGCATAACCATCGCAAACTCATTTACAATTGCATATGTAAGCATTTAAAAACCATTTACTTCATGCTGTAGGTGAAGTCTGAACTTACCCGGACTATGCCCTAGCGTTCTCTATTTTGTTCCTTTTCCTTGCATTAGTCGGCCTCTGCGTCCTGCTCAAACGACAACCGACTTATTAGTTAACTTCCTTTATTATCAATCCACTCGGTTGATAATAAAACGTAAACATTAACCATTCTTTCCTTTTAACTTGACTAGTATACTTTCGTTTACCGTTGTCTTTACTTAACCTTATAAACCATCAATTTACCTTTCCTTCACTTAGCTTTGTAACCCACCAGGGTTACTTTTCCTTTTAACCTTGTAACCCATCGGTTTACCTCTCGTTTACTTAAACATCCCTGATTAAATCTCCCGTCTTACTGCGATATCATTACTTAACATATTACAGAACATTTTTCATCTAAGAACGTTATGCTAAATCAGAGTGTTCGACTCCGTTCTAGCCGTTTCCTTAATAATGACGATTTTACCCTTAACAGTTTTTTCGTCAACCTTATAACGTTATAAAACCCATTCTCACATACAACAGTGTAACAATCACTGATCATGCATTTCATAAATTTTCATGAAAGCATCTAAAACAATTTATTTTAAAACGGTTCATACTATAGACGAGATTCTTACTTACTTGGACTCCAACCTAAGCAGGTCCAGTTGTACCTCGCTGTATCTACAGTATGCGAAGCATCCTCTGCAATGCTCTTCGAGCCACCATGAATGGCTAGGAATGCTTCTTGGAGACCATACATTACTAGAACTGTCATTCTGGACTCCGTTACTATTGTTTGAATTGCCTCGATCTGTATGCAATCGATACCAAATGATTTTCACCAGAGTAGAATTAGCTTAAATGGAGGTCACCATCGCGTTCAGACCATCGAAATGAGTCAGGAGGCGATCTCAGATCGTTGATCGGAGGTCCGAATCACAAAATCCCAAAGTCACCGTTGACCGCCCATTGACCGACTTTGACCGTCGTTGACCGGCATTACTAGAACTGTCATTCTGGACTCCGTTACTATTATTTGAATTACCTCGATCTACGTGCAATTGATACCAAATGATTTTCACCGGAGTAGAATTAGCTTGAACGGAGGTCACCATCGCATTCACACCATCGAAATGAGTCAGGAGGCGATCTCGGATCGTCGATCGGAGGTCCGAATCATAAAATCCCAAAGTCACTGTTGACCGGCCATTGATTGACTTTGACCGCCCATTGACCGACTTTGACTGTCGTTGACCGACATCAATTGGGGTCCGTTGGTGGCTGGGCTCGGGCCTACCCCCCCCCAAATTGACCCTTGTGAGTCCAATGGCGGTGTCAATTTTGCCTAATTCTACCTCTAACATAGTAGGTCAGAGCTCGACATTGATGGTAAAAATGGAGACTTTGATCATGGCTTTCCGATGATGGAAACCCGAAATTAGCTGAGGGCTTTTGCTACCCATCCTCCTTTGAACATTTCCCCTCATCCAATTTGAAGCAACGTGGCTAGGAAGGGCAAGGACTGAGGCTCCCGCGGCGGTTGACGGCGGCGTTGGCCGTTCTCTGACGAAACGAGCTCATTCGGTGCAATTGATCGAGGGGTTTTATTCCCCTTGATCCTCTGAATCCATTGGGAGGGGTGGTGTCGGCCACCTCCTCCGGCAAGGCGGAGTTCCACTGTGGTGTGGCGGTGCATGGTGGCGGTAGACGGGCGGAGCAATCCGACCGTTGTTGAGCTACCACTAAGGGTGGGTTTTGTTCCTCTCATCATGGTGGTTTTGCAGGAACAAGAATCACATCGATCGGACGTCGGACGACGGAGAAATCATGTCGGGAAAAATGGGTTGCACCGCCACTTTGGGCGGCGCGTGCAGCCTCCTCCGGTGGCGTTTTGGGCGGCACGACATCTCGTTGGACTCAGCTCAACGAGAGCTTTCCATTGGTGCGGGAGGTGTAGAAAACAGACTCTAAAATCTTAGATTGATTTTTGAGGAGAGAGAGAAAATCTAGAGAGAGAAAGTAGAGAGAGAAAGAGCTGAATTTTGTGAGATTTTTTCCTTTTTTTTTCTTTTCTGCACTTTTATAAGAAAATTTATGGTCCACACAGTCCAATCTTATACTACTTTACTCTTACAATGTAATAACTTTATCAGTGTACTTCCTTACACTACGTTATTCTAATACTGTATAATTTTATATATTATTATTATACAGTATTTTTCTTTAACTGTGCTTTTCATCTTAATATAATCTTTAACTTAATGCATTTTTAATGCATTAAAAATTTTCGGGTGTTACATTATGCATTACCCACTTAATACATAACATTTGGCATACGGTTAATACAGATAAAGTTCTTAAGTCACAATTTGGTACTATTATAAATAATCAAAGTTCAAAGAGATACATAAATGTGATCATGACGATTCCTCCAAAAGCATTACCACGAAGTGAATTCACAAGCTTCTTGACACTCTAACTACTCTGTTGGTCTAGCTCACACTGAACACCACCTAGAAAAAAGGGGTGAGCTAGAGCCTAGTAGGAATACCGACCATTCGGTTTGAAAACCATCAAACAAAAATAAACAACAGAAGTACATGTCTTTCTACAAGAAAAGAAAATATATACAAAGATTATAATTTAAAAGTAAATTTCAATAAAAACTACGCAAATTAACATTCGAACAATATTCATAGAATAAAACAAACAAACAAACATACATACATACATATAATTTAAACATGTAAAGAACACCCATCCAAATCAATATAAGGTTAGAAACTCGCCATTAATTCTAAACACCAAGTTCCGGTTGTTAATGCAGAAAAGGAGGAAAGAAAAGGATTTAAAGATGTCCATTGTGCTCCAAATGAGTACCCCGTGTCCACGCTGTGCTTTAAATGAGCACCGCGTGAGTAATGTAAATATAACAGTTATCAAGAAATTTTCCAAATGACCATAGTTTAATCTAGTGGCACTGTGTAAGGTCATGACAATTCACAGAACAATGGTTAGTTAAAGTTGCTCTCCAAATCACTGCAATGTTAGTAAGGTTAATCCTAACGAAAAGTCGACAACATATTAGAAATAGTTCACAGAATAATTTTTTTGGCATGCTATAACTGCAAGATGTGCCACCAAGAGTATATATATACATATCAACAATAAATCAATTCCAACAAACATAGTTAATAAGTCAACATAAAAAATTTAATCAATTATCAACATAAACAATTAAATAAGAAATTCTTATTATTTCAATTTTTGTAATCAATGAAATTAAGTTATATCACACATTTCTCAAAATCATTCAATTAATAATTTTAAAATTTTTGGGTAGTCAAAATTTCTACCTAAAATGTTTGATGAGGCCTGATAAGTGGCTCGAATAAAAAACTTTGCTTGTTGTTCTCATCTTTGGAACTCTGTCTTGCAATTTCAACTTTGTGGTCACGTCAGGAGTGTCAGAAATAGGCCAGTATGAAGTTTCTTTGTAGTCAAGTAGACAATCAATTGTTTAATCACTGTTGAGGGTAAAATGACCATAATGTGAATCTTGTTTGGAGGGTAAAATGACCAAAAGACCATCTAGGTCTAAGGGCAATAGGGCCGAAGGAGTTCTGGAACTTATGCATAGTGATATTTACAGACCAATGAACATTCGGGCACGAGGAAGGTACGAGTGCTTTGTCACTTTTATTGACATTACTCAAGGTATGGGTATGTGTACCTAATGCACCACAAAAGCGAAACTTATAACAAGTTCAAGGAGTTTCGGGCTGAAGTGGAAAAACAATTAGGTAGACCCGTAAAAGCACTTCGATCTAATGGAGGTGGAGAATACCTTTGTAATGAGTTCTTGGGACACTTATTAGAGACTGGTATTTTATCCCATTTGATTGTGCCGGGCACTCTGCAGCAGAATAGCATAATGGAGAGAAAGAATAGGATTTTGTTGGACATGGTCAGGTCCATGATGTAATGACAGAAAAAATTTCATTAATAAAACTTAATATTTAATTGGGTTTAATTAATGAATTTACCCTTAAAAAATATGATTTTTGTAAATTGTAATATTTGTAAAAATTACGATAAAGTATGAATAAACAGTATTGATTGTAAATTTTATGGCAAATGTGATGCAATGTTAGATATAGTAAAATACAGATTTTATGAGTTTAATTACTCAGAAATTTATAAATAATATTCATAGAATGAATTTTATATCACGATTAATTGTAAAATTGTGATATAAACGAATGAGAAATTAGAATGTAAATAGGACATAGAGGTTGTCCAAACCCAAACCTAGGGTAGAAAGGAGGCCGGAGCAGTATAAAAATACTGCTAAGTGAAAACGCAGATACAAAAAATTTCATATTATTTGGCCTTTAAAAGTGAACAAAAAGTAAGTCAAATATTTTTATACAGTCTAAGGATAAAAAGTACACTGATTTGACCACGACATTGTAAAAAAATATTGTGTAGTAAAAAATTACATAGTGTAAATGTTTAGGCCCCACAAAGTGGATACCATTTAGCTTTTTATTGGGCCACCAAGCCATGAAAGGTGGCCCAATCATATGATGACACTTGGTAACCCAAAGGGTTACTTGATAAAGTGACCAAGTGGGTGAGGAAGCATTTAATGCATGGTTATCACAATTTTTTTTCTTCTTCTTCTTCTCCAAGTCAGGGCAGCCATTGAAGGAGCTTTCAAAAAAATTTCTCAACCCCATAATTTGCAAAACTGCCCCAAAACAAGTTTTTGAAGTAAGCTTAAGGATTTTTCACAAGATTTAAGGTAAAATCTCAAACTTTTTAGCAAGTTTTCAAGGGATTTTTCATGTGCTGAAGGGGAAATTAATCCATGGTGTTTTTGCATGAAAATGAAGCCAAGGAAGGAGTTCAAGGAGCCTTGGAATTCTAGAAAACAAAAGAGTGTTGTTGGGGTAAGTTTTGAAATTTTATGAATTTTGTTTTGATTTTTATTCTTTTAAACCCATATGGGTTCTTGAGCATGTATTTGATGAAATTTCTTGTATATGTAATGCATGGTATGTTTAAGTTGTGAAATTTTAATTTGTGGTGCAAAGTAATAATTTTTGCAAAAAGTGTTATTTTTGTAAATTTGAGGTTAATCTTAGTAAAAATGATGTTTGAGCACGAGAATGATTTGAATAAGGCATGAAACGGTTTCTGTAGGGGTGGATTTGCAATTTTGAAATGGATTTTTATAAAAACGCCCTAGGGACTAAATTGAAAGAAAAAGTTCTTTCTCGACAGAATTAAAAAATAGCCAAAAACACCTCTGTACAGTGAGATTTTCACAAAAGTTAAAACACAAAAGTTGTAGATCTCGACAAAACTGTTAGGCATTTTAAACAGTTCGTCAAAAATCTCGACCGATGGTGAGATTTTGATTTTTCAAGAATTTACAAAAATTATGAAAAAATTTTAAAAGGGCAAAAATGTCATTTTCCAAGGGATTTTGAATATGGTACTTTGAGCAAAAATGATCCTTGAGAAAAAAAGGAAATTTTGGAATAAAAAGGACAATTTTAGCCTCAGAGGTAAAATTGTCAAAATTTTCAGTTTAGGGGCTAAATTGTAAAGTTTTACAAAAAAAGGGGCTTAGGTTTGAAATAAGGAGATAGGAGCCACTAGGGCATGATTTTAAAGTTAATATGTGGCTATTTTTGTTAAGAAAATGAAATCGAGCACGGGTAGGTCAGTAGGGGCCACAGAGGGCAAAATCGTCATTTTGGCCTGAAAAACCCGAACCGTTAAGAAATGTTTCAAATGGGAAAAGAAAATGATTAGAAAGATTTTCGCACTTTATTAGTAACGATAGGGTAGAGTTATATAGAAATAAGAAAACCAGTGACTTTTGGAGTTGTATACAGTTATGCAACTCAATATATTGATTAACGAATGTTTTGCGTTGAAACAAAATAGAATATTGGCTAATGGCTTTGAAATTGGCCAACAAGATCCTAAAAGTCTAGGACAAAGGAAAATCAAGGTCGATTTACGCGATACACGAAATCAAGTAAGTACCCTTCTCACCTACAGTATGAAAATGTAGGTATAGAATGTATGTACATGTATACCTGAGTATATATTAAGGTGTAAACTTATGAGGTACATGTATACCTAAGTATATATTAAGGTGTAAACTTATGAGTTTGCTATAAAACGAATACCTAGAGGTATAGTATGGATACCTGTGAATATACAATTAAAATATCTAAGTGTATAACATGTTATGTATTAGTATGTACAATATATTACGTACCTGTATGTACAATGATGAATACCTATGTGTATAGAATGTTATGTACCTGTGTGTACAATGATGAATACCTATGTGCATATAAAGTAAGTACTTGTGTATACTATGCTGTGCAAATGAATTTATGTGTTATGGGTAACATGTGATTATCACATCATATATGGTATGTCAACCATAATAAATGGACTGGTAAATATCTCACCAGAAATTAAAAAAGTGTCGTATCAACTCCTGAATCAATGGGAGTTTAAAGGATGTAGTATGATCACGGTGTTACGTAGACCTAAATGAAATTGCGCAATGGTATGAACACTTAGGCCCTAGTTAAAGATAAGAAATGTGGAGATAAGGAAAGTTTATAAGAATGCATAATTAAATCATGCATTTATTTGAATGTTCATGTGGGATTTATGGGACTTACTAGGCGTTAGCTCATTAAGTATTTTATGCTGTAGATATTTCGATGAGAATGTCAAAATAAATCTTAATGATGAGCTGGCGGACGGATGATGTGTGCAGATCGGGTATGGAGTCTGCTACTGAATGTTTTCGCTGTGTATATTTTAAGTTGTTTTGAAATAAAATGTTTAAAAAGAAAAATGTTGTAAAAGTAAAAATAATTATGCAAATATAAGTATGTGAAAGTACTTTGGAAGTTACCAAAATTAATGAAAGTAAATTATTTATTTTAGTTCCAGAAAAAAAAAATTCCTAAATTTTTGCCTTAAAGTAAGTAAGAAAGAGTTTTATCACAGCTCGAATAGGCGGGTTATGACATATGATGAGTTATTCATCATTGCCTTTGTCCTTTTTGGGGATATGCATTACAAACCGCATGTTATCTTTTAAACAATGTGCCTTCAAAATCGGTTCTTAAAACTCCTCACGAGTTGTGGACAGGTAAGAAGACATCCTTAAACCATACTCGCATATGGGGATGTCCGGCTCATGTCTTGTTTAGGGATGTGAATAAGTTGGAAGCTCGTTCAAAAGTTTACGTGTTTGTAGGATATCCAAAAGGGATTAAAGGGGGTTATTTCTATAACCTAAAGGAAAATAAAGTTGTGGTTTTAACTAATGCAACTTTCCTTGAGGAAAGTTACATGAACGACTTGAAGCCTCGAAGCAAAATGGTGCTTAAGGAGTTGAGGAGTGATTCGATCACTCCAGGGGTTTTGAATGAAACCATTCCAATCAGTGTAGAAAAACAAAACGAACCCGAACAACAACATAAGGGGCTTCGACGTAGTGGGTGGATTGGGCGTCAACCCGAGAGGTTTATGTTCAATGGTGAGGCCTCCTTGGCTGAACCAGATGAACATAACAAGGATCTTTACACTTACGCAGAGGCTATGGAGGATGTTGATTCGAAACTCTGGACAGAGGCCATGAAAACATAGATGAAGTCTATGGAGACTAATCGGGTCTCGAAGCTTGTGGATCTTCCCAAAGGGGTGAAACCCATAGGGTGTAAGTGGATCTACAAGAGGAAAAGAAGAGTGGATGGAAAGGTCAAAATGTTTAAGGCTAGACTGGTAGCTTAGGGATATACGCAAAAGGAAAGAATCGATTATGAGGAAACCTTTTTGTCTGTAGCCATGCTTAAGTCCATCTGGATTCTCTTGTCCATAGCTGCTCTACTTGACTGCAAGATTTGACAGATGTATGTCAAGACGGCTTTTCTAAATGGCTATCTTGATGAGTCCATTTATATGGAACAACCAATGGGTTCAAGGTTAATGGTCAGAAGAATAAGGTTTGTAAGCTGCTAAAGTCAATATATGGACTTAAGCAGGCTTGCCATTCTTGGAACATAAGATTTGATCAAGTGATTAAGACTTATGGGTTCGCACAAAATGTAGATGAACCATGTGTGTACAAACACATTAAGAATGGGAAGGTGATTTTCCTACTGCTCTATGTAGATGACATTTTGTTAATTGGCAATGATGTTGGGCATTGTCATCGGTCAAATTATGGTTGACCAAACAATTTGACATGAAGGACTTGGGTGAGGCTAATTTTGTTCTCGGTATCTAGATTCGATATAGGAAGAACAAAATGATAGCTTTGTCCCAGGTCGGCTACATAGATAAGATTCTCATAAGGCTTGTAATGTAAGATTCCAAGAAAGGTGGGCAACCATGTAGGTCTGGAATTACTCTTTCTAAGAAAGAATCTCCAAAGTCTGAGGAAGAAAGAGAATACATGAAGGATGTGCCTTATGCTTTGGCAGTGGGTAGTCTTAGGTATGTCATGCTTTGTACATGACCAGATATTTGTTATGTGATCAGGATTGTAAGTCGATTTCAAGCGGATCTAGGACTTAACCATTGGCTTGCGGTCAAGTATATTTTCAAGTACCTAAGAAGGACTTGCGGGTATATGCTTGTGTATTCGGGTGAGGACTTAACTCCTTTAAGATACACTGATTCAGATTTCTAATCCTATTTGGATTCTAGGAGATTGACTTTAGGTTTTGTGTTTATTATGGGCGGAAGTGCTATCAGTTGGAGAACTATAAAGCAAGATTGCACTTTAGATTCAATGATAAAGGCCGAATATGTGGCAGCTAGTGATACTTCGAAAGAAGCAGTATGGCTCCACAAGTTCCTTGGGGATCTTGAGGTAGTTCCTAGTATGGATAAGGTGGTATCACTGTATGTGATAACAGTGCGGCGCTAGCTAATGCTAAGGAACCAAGATTTTACAAAAAGAGTAAGCATATTAATTGGAAGTATGATGTGATAAAGGACTTCATAGAAGGCGGGCATGTCGTTGCGTGCAAAATCGCATCAGAGGACAACTTAGCTGATCTATTCACGAAGACACTTCTGAGAGAGTCTTCGAGAAACTTGTGGAAGCTATTGGGATCTAAAATTTGTCATATTTACTCACTTAGTGCAAGTGGGTGATTGTTAGATATGTATGCCTAAGGAGTAAAAATGTAATATTTTTTTGGAGACATTCTTATCAATAAAGAATTTATTTATTATTTGTATAACAAATCTTGTCCTCTTTACTTTTATATTTGTTGAATGTATGTTAAGTAAACAATAGTCTGAGACTGTCAGTCTAATCCTTTAAGAATTGGGCATATGATGGACATATTATACGGAAGACACGATTCTTAAGGTGATGGTCTAAATCATAAGATCTGCAATCGAGGGAATAAAGTTGGGCGCTTTATTCATGTAAAGATTATTATGTTGTCTATATCCCTAATGGCAGATGGTTTGTCTTGACCATAGGAAGTGGACTCCATGAATAGAAACATTGGCACATTTCATAGGTGACGATGTGTTGGATCGGGACATAAAGTGAATTGATTTGAATTAATAATTCTGTCTAGGTAAATCGATTCACTTTAGGCAATCATATGCATTGTATCTTAATTTTGAGATGAATAATGGGCACTTTGTCTTGAATTGTGTCTTTTGATGTGCCAAAGGGTGACATCCACATTTTAATAATGGTACACATGCCGATACGTTGGAGGCATGACTCTTGATAGCGTAGACCTATTATTCATAAATATGGATTTCATAGCTCCTCTTTAGGAGTAGTTAATATCCTCTTATATAGTTATTCTATAATTGAAAAACTAGAGTGCTCAATCATTTGGACACATAGGTGTAACCAAATGGTATATTGTATTTGGATGGTAAGTTTTCCAATTGTGAGATAATGGAACGTAAGATAAAATAATCGGGAAGGTAAGACAGAATTTATCCTTAAGCTGATTATGGATAATCCTATGGGGATACGACACATTATGATATGTCATGGAGACTTAGCTATACGGGCTTTGTAATTCTATATAATTTGAGAGTGCAGCTTAAAGCTTTTAGTGGAGTAGCGTTAGAGTTGATAATTATGAAATGTCTATCTAGGATATTGGGTTCATAATTATCAGGAACTTGAACTATATAGGTCCATCAGGTCTCCTTTGCTAGCTCATAAAAAATTCTGGAACTATACAGCATGCTTTTCCAATAATTAGTGATTTGTGTCAAATTATCAGATTGGCTGAAAAATTCAATTGGATCAGATAATTCATGTCTGTTTATTGGTTGAATTAATTTTGTGAAAATTAATTCAAGATAAATTTGTTGAATTATCGGGATCAAATAATTCATGTCTATTTGTCAGTTGGATTAATTTTGAATAAATTGATTCAAGATAAACTTGTTGAATTATCAAGAACATTTATTTTCGTAAAAATTATCTAGACATGACTGTTTTAATTAGATAACTTCTCTATTGGGTTATTTGAATTAAAACTAAGGCTCTATCCTAAGAATCTCGGGTGAAAAATAAAAGATTCGCTGGGATCATTTATTGTAAGTTTGGTAGCCGATCTTTAAGTCCGGCCTGCCGATAGAGCAAGTTTGGCAGGCCGATCTTCCAGTTTGGCCTACTGACCGAGTGATAAATAAATCACTCATTTTCATACAGATTGTATCTGATATTGATTTTGATTCAAATTTTTGAGGTCTTATCTGATAAGAACTAACCCCTGGGCCCAACCTCTATAAAAAAGGGACTGAGAATCATTGTTGTTTAGATTAGTTGAGAAATTAAGAGTGAGACTCTGTTGGTGAGACTCTGAAACTCCCTGAGAGCTTTTGTTCACAAATCATGAACACTAGCTTTGGGTTTTCTCAATTGGCTGGAAGGAGAGTCACTAGAGAAAGGCTAAACGATGTGTGCCCACACGCACTCCGATCATAGATAGAGAATAGCAAAGAATACTATTTTGGTTGAGGCTTTTCTAGAACGTTTTACTCTTCATGGATTGCAGGAGCTTTCTTGTATTTACAAGGTTAGTAAGATCCAGTTAATTTATGCATATAGTGTGTCAAACTTGTGTTTTGAAAAATACACTGGTATAAAAAATTTTTAAATTCCATTGCGTGCTATTTTTCCAACAAGCTCTTGGTGAGAGGTGCACGTCTCTAGTGGTTGTTCCATCACATAATGCCCGGCTCATTAGAAAATTACCAAAATTGTTAATGATGGAAGGTGATGTGGCTCCAAAGAAATGCGATGATGATCGGACTAGGAAGGGTGTGTTTCTTACTCCTCTAGATCTAGGAAACATAATGGTATGCTTGGTTGGAGAAGGCAAAGCCGGACGATGCCAAATCACACATGGAAACTTGAAAACATCAAACTTTCTAAGCCTCTCCACGGCGATCGGCGACGAGTGAGCTAGCACTACTTCAGTGGTTGGAGGTTTGGGTGGCAGCATTCCTGTTCAGTGAGCACACGTAGGTAGCGACGGCCAGAGATTGGCTGGCAGGGAGGGGTAGTAGATGGGTGTTTGTGGCCATGAAAGTGAGAGGAAGAAGGGAAAGAAAGAGAGTGTGTGTAGGAAATCTGATTTTTGGAAGTCATTTGTCCATTTGTTTAGTTTTAGAAGGTTCTAAAATTAATTTCTTTCCCACAATTCTTTATAAAATCCAAAAATGACCCAAATTTTGGGTTTTTTTTTTTTTTTTTTTTTTTTTATCAAATAAAACCAAGGGTTTTACATGTATACCTTTACAAACAAAGAGATACCTTTAGAATTGAAAAGGTACCTTTAAGTAAAATTTGTATAGATTAAACTAGTTGTATCTATCATGACATGGTACCCCTGTCTATTGTTAACTCTCTAACATTATACAGATTTCATATATTGTTATAGAACACTATATTGTTGTTAAATATAGTGTTCAAGTGTTTGTTGTATCATGGAGGTAATTTGCCATAAAACTCTTAAGCAAACTTGAATAAGTGAAAGCAAATAAAATCTTTAAAAAAATGTTTTATACATGCCTCAAACACATTCTGTTTTTAGAAATTTATAGCCTTCATTCTCTCTAAACTCTCAAATTCTTTAACAAAAACTCCTCCAACAGAGTTCATTTGCATCACCAACTTCAACTCCAACTTCCTTCTTGTTGGCGACTCTCCACCAATCTAATTAAATTGAAGTACATTATCGTCCTAGTCCGGGTTCCTATACATGTAGACAGTTCTAACCTAAGGATGGGTTCATAACATTTTAGTAAAAAAGGAAAAAAAAAATAATTATAATCTATAAGGCTAAGCATTATTTTTAGACTTCATCACAATTCACAGTACTTTATTTATCATTGCAAGAGGCCACAAAAATACTCTCTCGTGATGGATTACACGAATTAGCGATCCGACTACATAGCTGATTAGCATAGCCAACATGTTATCTCTTTTTTACATGACCTTTAATCAACAATCATTAAAAGTATTTGGAAACCAACTAGAATTTAAAGTTAAACACTATAGTATATGAGAGTTTTACACTGTAGCATATTTTTGTTTTACACTGTAACATATGAAAGTTTTACACTATAGCAGTTAAAACTTGGTTTCTAAACACACTCGTAGCGAAATTGTTCTGCAAATATATTTAGTTAATTAAGTTAATTATTTTCTTTATCTCTCTAGAAACAAGAACGTAGGGATATCTCAGTTGGGAGACTATGAGACTGATCATCTAAACAAGGACGCAAATATCAGAAATTTCGATGAGAATTTTGGTTTTTTCATGGTACTGAAATATTTTTTCACTTTATTATGGAGATATTAAAAATACCAGCAAATATCAGTTAGAATGTTGATAAGGAAAAATTTGTAATGTATTTTATACAAAATTTCGATGCATGTCGACTCAATTTCGGTAACGTTAGAAATTAGAAAATTTAATGAATTTTTTCTTTAAATAATCTATTAGTGTTTTATACTTTCTATCAATAAGTGTTTATCCTATACACATTTGCAATCAATGAATTTGGGACTTAGTTATAGTTGCTCCCCTAATTAGGCTCCTTATGCTTATTATCTATACAATCAGAACTTTCGAACTATGTTGGTTGTGAAATTTTCAATTATCCTCATCCAAGCATACTACAACCATCTCAAGCAGGCAATTGAGAAAATTCATAGTAGTCCATTCATGGAAATATAGTGTGAAGAAGTCAACAAACCTACATGTGGTATATTCATATCTATATTTAACACTACTCAAATAATATGTCATGACACTAATATTGCTTAGATTAAGATGGAATCCCAACTATGTTTGAGTCTCACATAACTTCTTTTTTATATTGATAAATTTTATATGTATGGTTTATTATATAAATCATATTTATTTCTGTTTTTTAATGTTTGTTGTATCTTAAAGGATTAAACTCAATTTTCATGTGTGTTCCATCCACGTTCATAGCCTATACTTTGGTTTTGTTTGGACATTTTCCTTCTCCCTTTTGTATCTTGGCAAGTTTCTCGTTTTACGTTTTCTAATAATATGCCAAATATGCTTCTAATTATGTTCTCTGTTTTTTTGCACCAAAAACCCTGCAGGTCCTCTTTCATTGAATTAGCTACATTTCCTATCAAGTTTCTAATGGGAAATGTAGCTAATTCTAATTATGTTTCATTAAATTAGCTACATTTCCCATCAAATATGCTTCGAATTATATTCTCGGTGCACTTCATTCGCAGTAACTAGTAACTGGTCTTCAAATTATTTGAACAAACTCTTGTCTCATGAGACTACTATGAATTAATGCAAATATCATTGTTAATATTATATTTACCGTTAAAAAATATAAAAATAAAATATTTAATGTGTTATTGTGTTTTGTGTTCTAATACATGATATACTTAAAATGTCAAATGTGACAGTGAGTTATACAATCTTTTATTATTTATTGACTTGACAATTTTCTAAACATTTACGAATTAAATATTGACAACTTATAACAAAGTTGACCAAAAAAATTAGGATTAATGTTGATTTTATTGTTATTATTATTATTATTATCATCACTTACATTTTATGATTAACATTGCGATTTACTTAAAACTGTTTAGGCGGCTGAGTGTATATTTCACTCAAAATAAGTTGGCCGAATAAATTTTTTATTTAAAAAATTAAGCAAACAAGTTGACACGATGGGAGAAGGTTTGAGTGTTTAATAACATACTTGAAACCAAAACAGTTTATTATGAGTTTATTATGTGAGAATTTTATAGAGAAGCAAATTTTTACTTAACCACAGCATGTGAGAGCTTGTCCATTGGCATTTGGTTCCTTTATTGGCAGAGCGTAACTGCAATTGGCACGTGTTCACAATTATGGATGAGGTGGTGGTGAGTGGAGCATGTGCCTCCCATATAAATTTTTGAAATTTAATTTTTCATCCATATGAATTTTTAAAAATTTTCGATATTAATTTTTGAAAGAAATATAACCGAGTCACTTACTAGTTAAAAGATGTTATGCACCATTTAAAAAACAAGTATAATTATGTCTCATTTTCAAACATTTGGGTTCTTATCCTTTGCACTTTTTCTTTTTCGGATCTTACCAGCAAGATTCTATATTTATACTCTCTTTAATTTCTTTGTTTTCCACACTAGACATACTGTAGTTTAGGCCAATAAATAGGTCGTTTACGATAACAGTTGGAACCAATAGTTATGATTTGAAAATTATAGCATGTGAGAGTTTTACACTGTTCATAATTGTAACTAATAGTTCTAATTGTTTTTCTATACGGACTATAAATTATTGTTTTTGCTGTTAATTTACTGCTATATTCTTATTCTTGTCGAGTTCTATAAGACTGTCACATTTTTTTTCCTTAAGCAAATTGGAAGATTAGGAATCTATTAATGAGGGATAATCTTTCTACAAAATTAAGCATTGTTATGATACTAGATTATCATATTATTGAATTAATGGGAAACTTATACTTTGAATTAATCATGATTTCACATCAAAATTGTCACGCCCCGGAGTACGGGAGGTGACGTGGCAGAATATTTAGATTAATTAAAAGAGGATTTAATTGAAATTAAGAGTTTAAAAATCCAATTAAGTGAGAAATAAAGAGATTTTCCACCACATTTGATAAAAAGAATTTGTGAATATTAAGCAGGTAATAAAAATTAAATAAAAACCGCGAATATGGGTTCCACAACCTACAACTTGTGCACACACATGGTTCTGACAATATCACAAATACAATTACAGTCCAAGTACAAATAAAGTTAAGTCTTACATGCCCTGATTAATAATACAGAATATAAATAAACTCTCCTATTGCTCCTGAGTTCGGTCCGAAGAATCTTCTCCAAACCTAAATGGAAGACCACCTAGATGGGGGAAATTTAAAACAATAAAACGTGAGTGAAAGGCTCAGTAGGACTATGTTTTATAAAATAGTTTAATGCAAAGAAACATAGCATCATTAGAAGTTATTCAGAGGAAACTTAAATAAATAAATAAATAAATAATTTGAGTAGAACCGTTCTGTCACAGAACAATTCACTCGTCAAATCAAAACACCAATTTACTTTTACCTAGGCAAACCATGATATCACTACCGTAGTAGCCCAGCTGGGTTTCGGGACCTGCCCCCAAGGTCGATCGCTACACGACCCGATCTCTGAGATGGCATCATGCCCATGTGTTTATTATCATTATCATTCAAAACCTAATTACCGAGTGTTGTCAATTACATTTATTATGAAATTCATTTCAGATCACGGTATATTAAGATATAACCGATAAAACCATTTTCAAACAACCGTTGAAAACATTTTGATAGAAATCATTTTCAAAGCCAAATCATTTCAAAACCAGGCTACCAAAGAAATAGGATAGAAGTCCTACCTCAATACTCGTGCCGGTGCCCCACACCGCAATCCTGGTCCGCTATACGTTAGCTCCACGGAACCACAAACGATCCTAGATACAAACTAAGTCGATCAATATCTAGTTCGAGACATTCTATGTTACTAAATCATTTCATGATGTCCTAGTGTGCCATTTGTACCTTTAAAATCATCCTATAAGGTTGGGATTTAAATCAGGGTTCAAAACAGTGAAAACGGGTAAAAATCACAAAATTTTCCATGCCTCGGTCGGCCTGCCGGATGCCCTGCTTCGGCCTGCCGAACTGCACAGTTCGGCCTGCCGGAAGTAAGGTTCGGCCTGCCGAACATTTCCCCAGATTCGGCCTGCCAGTCGGAAGAACACCGGCCTGCCGATCATCACTCCGGCCTGCCGAACTGGGAAAATCCAGAAATCCCAGCCACGGGTTTCTCGATCCCCAAAATCCAAATCTTGTTTCTAACCTGTTTTTCTCAAATCCCAGGCATGAAAAACAATTATACTTGATAGAAAAACATACTAAAACATGTTTGGACTCATTTAAACAACATTTAAACTCAAATCCTCAAAAATCTGAAAATGAGAAAAAGAGGAGAAAAATGAAAAATCTTGAATTCAATCCGTTTTTCTTCAATCTAAGCTTAGATTCTAGTTGTTCTAAGTTCATTTAACTCAAACACAAGGTTTTCTAAGCTTAATCAAACCTAGATTTCAAAAATGCACAAAATTGAAAATTTTGTAAAAAGTTTAGAAATTTCGAATCTAACCTCGAATCGAAGCTTCAATCCGCGTTCTCGGTTGCCGAATCACGTCCCCGAGCTTCCTCCTTGCTGTCCCAAAGCTTGGATTCGAATGTGGTTTCAAAAATTTTTGAAAGAGATTGAGAGAGAGGGAGCTGCCGAGAGAGAGAGAGAAGAGAGAGAGAGGTGTTATGGGAGAGTGAGGAGAGAGAGTGAGAGAAAGAGAATAAATAGAGAAAATCGGTGGACGGTTTTACTATGCGAAAACCATGTGCCGCCCACGGTTTTGTAAAACGGAGTATTTTTAACATTTGACAAATTGTTGTGTTTTAAAACTCAAAACATCATTTTAAAACAATAAGAAATCATTTGAATGCATCAATTTTAACAAAACAACCAAAAACTCAAAATCCAACCAAATAATCTAATTAAAGTTAAAACTTTAATTATGGCACACTAATTCATCATTTACATTACATTAACATTAAATAAATTTTGGGACGTTACAGCTCTCCACCCCTAAAAGAAATTTCGTCCTCGAAATTTACAACTCATCTCAAAAGCAAAACAAATGCGGATACAATTCCCGCATACTCGACTCTAATTCCCAAGTGGCTTCATCAACCCCGTGATGCTGCCACACGACCTTTACCAACGGTATTTCACGACGACGCAAGCTAATCACTTTCCGGTCGATAATCTGAATCGGCACTTCTTCGTACGTCGTATCCTCCTGAACCTGCACATCGCGAAACGAAACTATCTTATCCTGCCCAGGTGGACATTTCCTAAGCATCGACACATGAAACACATCGTGCACATGAGAAAGTTCAGGCGGAAGATTAAGCCGATAAGCGACCACACCAACACGCTGAGTGATCTCGAACGGCCCAATATACCTCGGCGCGAGTTTCCCACTCACTCCGAACCGCATAGTTCCCTTACGAGGCGACACCCTCAAGAGAACAAAATCTCCAACCGCAAACTCTAAAGGTCTACGTCTCCTATCCGTGTAGCTCTTCTGCCGACTCTGAGCTACCCTCAATCGACCTCGAATCACTGCGACTTTCTCGTTGCTGTCACGAATCTCTTCCGGCCCAAGAATAACTCTATCTTCCGGCTCGGCCCAACACACAGGTGACCGACACGGTCGCCCATACAATGCCTCAAATGGTGCCATACCGATACTCGCCTGATAACTGTTCTTGTACGCGAACTCTGCCAAATGCAAACATTGCTTCCAATTCCCGCCGCAGTCCAACGCACAAGCACACAACATATCCTCGAGAACCTGAATAACCCGCTCAGACTGCCCATCCGTCTGAGGATGAAATGCCGTACTGAAGTTCAAATCCGTACCCAAAGCCTCCTGAAAACTCCTCCAGTACTTAGCATTAAACCTGGTGTCTCGATCAGAGGTGATGGACAAAGGAACTCCATGCAACCTCACAATGTTCTGCATATACAACTCCCCGAGAATCTTCCTGGAACACGTCGACCTAAACGGAATGAAATGCGCCGATTTCCTCAACCTGTCGACCACAACCCAAACTGCATCATGCCGCTGCTCCGTCCTCGGCAAACCTGTGAGGAAATCCATCGTCACATGCTCCCATTTCCACCCTGGAATAGGAAACGGCTGAAGCTGACCTGCAGGCTTCTGATGCTCAGCTTTCACCTGAAGACACGTCGAACACTTGGCCACGTACTCGCGAACATCTTTCTTCATGCCTCTCCACCAATACTGCCTCTTCAGATCGCGATACATCTTGGTGCTCCCCGGATGAATAGCGAACTGAGACCTATGAGCTTCGTCTAGAACGGCTTTCGTCACCTCGGCGATAACTGAAACTGCAAGACGCTCCTGAAAGTACAACGATCCATCTGCATGCATGCTCCATTCTTCAAACTGCTCCCCGTTCTGAATCCGTGACCAAATCCCCTGCAAATGCTGATCCTGCCACTGATTTTGCTTCACCATCCGAACAAGAGCTGGAGTCGCTTCCACATGATATAACAAAACTCGATCACCATCTTCACGATACAGTAGCCGATACTCACTCACTGTCGCATCCCTGCTCCAGTCCTCAAAAATCAAACAAGCGAGAACCCCTGAAGACTTCCTGCTAAGCGCGTCCGCGACCACATTAGCTTTTCCGGGATGATACTGCAACGCGAAATCATAATCCTCCATGTACTCCACCCATCTGCGCTGCCTCAAATTGAGATCCCTCTGAGTGAACAAATGCCTCAAACTCTTGTGATCGGAGAAGACCTGAAACGATGCTCCATACAAATAACATCTCCAAATCTTCAGCGCGTAGATCACCGCTGCAAGCTCTAAATCGTGAGTAGGATAATTCCGCTCATGAGGTCGTAGCTGTCTCGATCCGTATGCAACCACACGTCCATGCTGCATCAACACGCATCCAAGTCCATGCCCTGAAGCATCCGCATAAACCTCATACGGCTCATCACTACTAGGAATAACCAACACTGGAGCTGAAGTCAACCGGTTCTTCAATTCCTGAAAAGCAAGCTCACAATCTTCATCCCACTCAAACCTGACATTTTTCTTGATCAACCTCGTCAATGGAGCTGCAATCTTCGAAAATTCCTTTACAAATTTCCTGTAATATCCAGCAAGACCTAAGAAGCTACGAATCTCCGCTACATTCCTTGGTCGTTACCACTCCAATATAGCTTCAATCTTGGATGGATCCACTGAAATACCATGCTCCGAGATGACATGACCCAAAAATTTGACCTCAGTCAACCAGAACTCACATTTTTCCCTCTTAGCATACAACTGGTGCTCCCGCAAAGTCTGAAGCACGATCCGAAGATGCTGCTCATGCTCCTCCCAAGTCTTTGAATACACAAGAATATCATCGATGAACACGATCACGAACTGATCCAGATACGGCCTAAATACCCTGTTCATCAGATCCATAAAAGCTACCGGAGCATTTGTCAACCCAAAAGACATGACCAGAAACTCGAAGTGCCCATACCGAGTCCTAAAAGCTATCTTGGGAATATCCTCTTCCTTGATCCTGAGCTGATGATAACCTGAACGCAAATCAATCTTCGAGAAGTATCGCGAACCTCCCAACTGATCAAATAGCTCATCAATCCTAGGCAAAGGATACTTGTTCTTCACCGTAACACGATTCAGCTGCCGATAATCCACACATAACTTGAGAGTCCCATCGTGCTTCTTAGCAAACAAAACTGGTGCTCCCCACGGAGATGTGCTATTCTGAATATATCCTTTATCAGCAAGCTCCTGAAGTTGCTTCCTCAATTCCTTCATTTCTGCTGGCGCCATCCGATAAGGTGCCATAGAAATTGGTGATGTCCCTGGAAACAACTCGATACCAAACTCAATCTCCCGATGCGGTGGTAACCCTGATAACTCATCGGGGAAGACATCCTCGAACTCATCAACCACCGGAATCACTGCACTACCTTTCGAAACATAGGGCTCGCAATCCAAGTTGGCAAGAAAAGCACAACAACCTAGATTCCTTCGCCCTCCTAGACACGACTTCATAAGACGCTTACTCATTGACCAATCACCACCACCCTGGTAAGTGATTACCGTCCCCCTATCAGACACTAGGGTCACTTTTCTAAGTTGGCAGTCCACGACTGCACTATACCTGGACAACCAGTCCATCCCTAAAATCACATCATAGGAACTCATGGGGAGTACAATCAAATCACTTTTCAAAATCTCATCCCCAATCTTTATTTTACAAGATTTACACATACAATTTACACACACCCGCCCCAAGGGAGAAGTTATAGCTAGGGGTTCATTAAACTCTCCTACTTCTAATCCCAAGGCATGTACAAAAGAACTCGAAATGAGAGAATGAGAGGCACCGGTATCAAATAAAACGCGAGCTAAAGATCTGGAAACCAAAATCATACCATCGACAACCGCGTTACCAGTCTGAGAATCTGACCCTCCAGATGCCATTGCATGAACCTGCCCTGGCGCCTTTCCATTTCCTCTACCGACATTGCTGGGTCCTGGATTACTCGGCCGATGCTGCTGAGATGGAGACGATTGCACACTACCTGTACTCGGCGCTCTATACTGAGGAACACTGCGCTGAAAATACTGCGGCTGCTGCCCCCGTGTCGGATATGAGAATTGCTGAGGAGAAAACTGTGGATACTGCAACTACGGGTACTGCGGAGGCAGAGGTAGGGTCTGAGGCTGAGGCTGAGATGAACAACTGGCATCCTCCCCGGTCTACGATCCAAGACGAGCACTCCTGATCGGGCAATTCCTCTTGATGTGTCCGGGCTGCTGACAGAAATGACAATGAAAGCTGTAGGGATTGCTACGCCCGCTGCCAGACGAACTGCTGCTGCCACTGGTCGCACAGCCTTGCTTGCCTTTCCCCGGAGCTGGACGACTACTAATGCTCTTCTTGCCATTCCTCTGCGGTCCTCCTGAAGCCTTGGCTCGGTCCTCACAATACTGCACGTAATCATTCTCCACGGAGATCGCCGACGACACAAGCTCTCCGAAACTCCTAAGCCGTAGAGCAACCAACTGCCGCCGAATAGGAGCCTTGAGTCCTTCCTGAAACTTGATGCATTTCTCGCGCTCCGATGCCACAGCTGATGGAGCAAACCTAGCCAACTCGTTAAACTTTGCCTCATACTCCCGAACTGAGATATCACCCTGCTGCAATCTATAAAACTCAGCTGCCTTCTGGTCTCTATATCCCTGCGGAAAATACCGATCATAGAACAGCTCCTCGAACTTGTCCCAACTGATATCGCCACCGCGCTCCAGACGCTTAGTCTGTTTCCACCAAGTGTTGGCGCCACCCTCGAGCTTATACGCCGCAAACTCCACACGATACTCCTCAGGCACACCAAGAGTATCTACATGCTTCAAGATCGAATCCAACCAATACTCTGCTAACTGCGGATCCCCATTGCCATCAAAAGTCGGAATTGACGCCCGCCGAAATTCCTTAAAGAAAGCATGCCGACTACCAGCACTGGAGTCTTCCGGTCTAGCCCTGGCTGCCATCTGCCGGAAAGCCGCAAACATAGACCTCATCATGCTCTCATCATTTCCGAACTCAGCGTCAGCAGTCGAATGACATCTAGGTGCCATTCTCTCACTTCTGAAAACAAAATTTGGACTGTCAGAGGTATTTCATTGTCAAACCTATGTGTGCACAATTCCCAAGGTTCATAACCTTGAGCTCTGATACCATTCTGTCACGCCCCGGAGTACGGGAGGTGACGTGGTGGAATATTTAGATTAATTAAAAGAGGATTTAATTGAAATTAAGAGTTTAAAAATCCAATTAAGTGAGAAATAAAGAGATTTTCCACCACATTTGATAAAAAGAATTTGTGAATATTAAGCAGGTAATAAAAATTAAATAAAAACCGCGAATATGGGTTCCACAACCCACAACTTGTGCACACACATGGTTCTGACAATATCACAAATACAATTACAGTCCAAGTACAAATAAAGTCAAGTCTTACATGCCCTGATTAATAATACAGAATATAAATAAACTCTCCTATTGCTCCTGAGTTCGGTCCGAAGAATCTTCTCCAAACCTAAATGGAAGACCACCTAGATGGGGGAAATTTAAAACAATAAAACGTGAGTGAAAGGCTCAGTAGGACTATGTTTTATAAAATAGTTTAATGCAAAGAAACATAGCATCATTAGAAGTTATTCAGAGGAAACTTAAATAAATAAATAAATAAATAATTTGAGTAGAACCGTTCTGTCACAGAACAATTCACTCGTCAAATCAAAACACCAATTTACTTTTACCTAGGCAAACCATGATATCACTACCGTAGTAGCCCAGCTGGGTTTCGGGACCTGCCCCCAAGGTCGATCGCTACACGACCCGATCTCTGATATGGCATCATGCCCATGTGTTTATTATCATTATCATTCAAAACCCAATTACCGAGTGTTGTCAATTACATTTATTATGAAATTCATTTCAGATCACGGTATATTAAGATATAACCGATAAAACCATTTTCAAACAACCGTTGAAAAGATTTTGATAGAAATCATTTTCAAAGCCAAATCATTTCAAAACCAGGCTACCAAAGAAATAGGATAGAAGTCCTACCTCAATACTCGTGCCGGTGCCCCACACCGCAATCCTGGTCCGCTATACGTTAGCTCCACGAAACCACAAACGATCCTAGATACAAACTAAGTCGATCAATATCTAGTTCGAGACATTCTATGTTACTAAATCATTTCATGATGTCCTAGTGTGCCATTTGTACCTTTAAAATCATCCTATAAGGTTGGGATTTAAATCAGGGTTCAAAATAGTGAAAACGGGTAAAAATCACAAAATTTTCCATACCTCGGTCGGCCTGTCGGACGCCCTGCTTCGGCCTGCCGAACTGCACAGTTCGGCCTGCCGGAAGCAAGGTTCGGCCTGCCGAACATTTCCCCAGATTCGGCCTGCCGGTCGGAAGAACACCGGCCTGCCGATCATCACTCCGGCCTGCCGAACACACAGTTCGGCCTGCCGAACTGGGAAAATCCAGAAATCCCAGCCACGGGTTTCTCGATCCCCAAAATCCAAATCTTGTTTCTAACCTGTTTTTCTCAAATCCCAGGCATGAAAAACAATTATACTCGATAGAAAAACATACTAAAACATGTTTGGACTCATTTAAACAACATTTAAACTCAAATCCTCAAAAATCCAAAAATGAGAAAAAGAGGAGAAAAATGAAAAATCTTGAATTCAATCCGTTTTTCTTCAATCTAAGCTTAGATTCTAGTTGTTCTAAGTTCATTTAACTCAAACACAAGGTTTTCTAAGCTTAATCAAACCTAGATTTCAAAAATGCAAAAAATTGAAAATTTTGTAAAAAGTTTAGAAATTTCGAATCTAACCTCGAATCGAAGCTTCAATCTGCGTTCTCGGTTGCCGAATCACGTCCCCGAGCTTCCTCCTTGCTGTCCCGAAGCTTGGATTCGAATGTGGTTTCAAAAATTTTTGAAAGAGATTGAGAGAGAGCGAGCTGCTGAGAGAGAGAGAGAAGAGAGAGAGAGGTGTTACGGGAGAGTGAGGAGAGAGAGTGAGAGAAAGGGAATAAATAAAGAAAATCGGTGGACGGTTTTACTATGCGAAAACCATGTGCCGCCCACGGTTTTGTAAAACGGAGTATTTTTAACATTTGACAAATTGTTGTGTTTTAAAACTCAAAACATCATTTTAAAACAATAAGAAATCATTTGAATGCATCAATTTTAACAAAACAACCAAAAACTCAAAATCCAACCAAATAATCTAATTAAAGTTAATTCTTTAATTATGGCACACTAATTCATCATTTACATTACATTAACATTAAATAAATTTCGGGACGTTACAAAAATAGTCAACTTAGTACACCTTTGTGGTAATTTATTCGCTTTCCTTTTTAAAATGAGTTTCATTGTTATACGAATTATTTCAAAGATGGAAATTTAGTGATATGAGATGAATCTAATCTTAAATTTGAAAGCCCTCCAAAGAAAGAAAGAAAAAAAAAAGTACCATAAGAGAGAAAATGTTGAGTGTTTTTGGAACAAAGTTCTAATACTAAAGTTTTAACTGCAATTTTGTAAAGCTTTCACATGCTATAGTGTAAGGTTTTCATATACTACAATGTAACAAAAAAAAAGTATTCTACAGAGCTACCGCATTTATGTTCAACTTTAAATTCCAAATAGGTTCCTAAACAATCTCGTTATTAAGTTGTGCCTTTCTAGTTATACTATTTTACTAACAATCAGGCTCACTTCATTCTTAAAAAATTCTTAATTACCCTAAAAAATGCTTAATTTAGTAAATCTCTCTCTCTCTCTCTCTCACACACACACACACCCTGGAGCTTTTATTGATGTGGTTATCTTTTTGTGTCGACTTTAAGTGGAAACTTCATAAATTATAAACATTCTTATGAGCTAATAATGGTGTTTTTAACTTGCTATTTGTGTTAGCTTATTTATTAATTATGTGGCTGCCAATAATGTATTATTTGGCTTTCAAAAAAATGTATTATTTGATCTTATCTCTAATCTACGAAGCTAGGCTTCGCATTAATATTCTAACTCAACATTAAAGATCTACTTAATGACTAATCCTGAAGTTAATGATTCCACAACCTCTCTTATCCACATCCATGTGAACATGCATACATATATACATACATACATACGTACAACATGACGATTACACACATACATACAAGCATGCATGCAAGGATAGAGCCACTTACAAAGGAGGTTGATTGGCGGCCAGTTTTTTTTTTTTTTCTTTCAATTTTGTATATGAAATTTTATAAGACTTTGTTTCACTCCTCTAAAATTGTATTCCTCCTCCCTCGAAATCGTATTTCACCCTCTTAAAATTCTACATCTTATTATTTGCGTCACCTCCTTAGTTCAGTCACGCTTTCGTCTTCTCTAACTAATTTTTCTAGCTTCGCCCCTATATACATGCATGTGTACACACATATTTCAGCAATTTCCACGCTTCCTTTTATCTTATTCATTCAAAAAAAAAAAAAAGCCCCATCCTATAATACTTGTGCTGTGACTAACGTAGGATACATTGTCTTGTATGATCTCTTTGTACTGCAAAGTTAGCTCTCTCTAATGTGTAATGTATGATCCCTTGAGATTAATTAAGTCAACATATATAAAGCCAGCCAGATATCTCTTCTTTTTAGAAGGAAAAGATCGTTTCCAAGGCCATCTTTTGTAAATATTGAAGTAGTGATTTCACACTGCAGATTCTACATATTGCAATTTGTTAAATAGACAAGCTGATCAATTTGTTTGACCTGCAATTTGTATCCTTTGCATAGAATATTACCCAATTTATAATCATCCTTAATATTTTATAAGAAAGGTAGCATACTTGCGTTGATAATCACGTTTGTGTACAATCAAATATATCCAGGTTCTTATCCTTAAGCGTCATAGAAATTAGTTAATGTTTTCCCACACTTTTTCCTCGATAGAAAAGAAAAAGTTACTCGTTTTATTAGTTAAATTATCACCTATCATCTCTGCATAATATACTTTCTATTCTCAATTGAGCTGATCTAATGTTAGGATGCGTAGAGTTCAGAAAATAATATAAGCAAATTATCCATTTTGATTTTCTGTTTGCACTGCAATATTATTGATCCTCTCAAATAAAAAGTCATGATTTTTCTTATCTATAATATAGATTTTTCTTCGGTAAAAATTCCTACCGATAAGGTTTTATATCCAATTATTAAATACGTTAAAAATTACTTTTTTCTTAAAATATAAATATTTATCCATAAATAGGCTATTTTTTCAATGTCTAACAGAAGAATCTCCCTGTAATACACATTGGATTTTGGCTTCTAAAATGAAAATGTGCCAATATGCTGAGTGACTTTTGCTAGCACGAGTCGAGAAGATTCAATCGATTATCTTTCTCTTTAGCCAAAATAAAATTAAAAAAAAAATAGATTTTCTCTCTCACAGCTGTTGGATTGTGTTGAAAACTCATACAATCATGTGGGGATCGCATGACTAAAGAACGGTGCTAATTAGAAGATGCTGCCTTCCTTCGTGTGAGAGTATGCCTTGAAATTATATTAAGGGGATAACATCAATCATAATCAGCTTACTATGAAAAATATATGCAAAAATAGCACTTTTCCTTTTCACTTTCA
The DNA here is from genome assembly GCA_025403435.1 of Artocarpus heterophyllus. Classification (NCBI taxonomy): domain Eukaryota; kingdom Viridiplantae; phylum Streptophyta; class Magnoliopsida; order Rosales; family Moraceae; genus Artocarpus; species Artocarpus heterophyllus. Next base: position 73,459 of record JAJQZP010000401.1, read on the forward strand.
TGTTCCTTTTCAAAGCTGGCAAGACATTTTGCATTTTTTTATCTAGTCTTTCATTTTTTGGATCAGAAGGGATTTTTTGGTACCTAAAAGGCAATAATAAAACAAAGAGTTATTTTCAGGTCTTGGTTTCAATCTAATCATTATGATTTGGCGTTACCTGATTGAACACTTTTTCTTCAGGCTTTAAACAAGCCATGTCCATGGGAAACCCAATTTGGAATTACCTCCAAAAATAGGTATCAATTTTAATTTCCAATTTGGTCCTTTGTGCCCAAATTTTGGTTGAAAATGCGTCATTTCTAACTACGTAGTGGAGTTAATTATTTTATCAGTTACTTCAAGCGGAACTAAAAATATTAGTGAAGAGTGACGAAGTGTAAACTTTTATTGTCAAAATATTTAGATAAAAAAATATAAAACTTTAAGAATGACGTAATATAATATCGGGAGGGTGGAGCTAATAGAAGTAAAAAATAGTTTTTATAAAATTTTGATTGTATTATTGAAAAAGAAAAAAAAAAAAAAAAAAGTTCGGGGGTGGGTACGAGCGGCCACCCACCCTTCCCATGTACAGCTCTGCCCCTGCTTTTTGTACAGCTATGCAATTTGCAAATCATTAACTTACCAATAATTGGAAAAAAAAAAAAAAAACAAAACAGTTCTAAGAGGAAATTTTAGCCGCCAATACACATGCAACAATAAATTGGTTAATTTTCTATTGGGAAAATTCATGACTGTAAAACCTAAAAATAAATATGGACCTTTCCAATTGCCACATAAAGATAGACTTCCACAACAATACTTGGTAAATCATTCATAGTGTTCTGCAAATAACTAATTGCACGTTCAATCCTACTAAAAAAATATAATAATTGCATGTTCAAAATGACAAAAATGGTCTAACAGCCCTAGCAACTAATTGCATGTTCAATGCTACCAAAATAAACTAATTGCATGTTGAAATGACAAAAATGACCCAAAACTCCTAAGTAAATTAGATGGTATACTGCTTCTTTACTTTTACTATTGTGTTTTACTACTTATTTTTCTTCCTTTGATTCACACCACATCTCTTAGCCAATGGGGATGGAAAATAATTTTTATAAATTTTTAAATAAATATTGAAAGAAAAAAGTTCGAGAGAGACGGGGCAGGTATCCACCTTGTCCATGTGCAACTCTGTACCTATTTCTACTTGGGCTGTGCAACGATAAATTTGTTAATTTTCTATTGGGGAAATTCATGACAATAAAACCTCAAAATAAATATGGACCTTACCAATTGCCACAGGAAGATAGAAATATACAACAATATTTGGTAAACCATTCATAGTGTTCTGCTCATAACGATTTGCACGTTCAATCCTACCAAAAAAAAATAAAAATAACAATAATTGCATGTTCAAAATGACAAAAATTTTCTAACACCCCTAGTAACTAATTGCATGTTCAATGTACCAAAAGAAACACATTGCATGTTCAAATGACAAAAATGGGCCAAGACCCCGGTCGATTCTTGGAGTAAATTAAATGATATACTGTTTATTTTTTCTTCATTTTATTCATATTTATTTTTTAAACTAAAAATATCAAAATATTTTTAGATAATTCTTATTTATTTTACTCTAACACAACATATTTTTGATCAATTATATTTTTACTCTTTAAAAAGAATATATTTCAAAATTTTTCTAAAAGATATCGTATTGAAAAACAATACCAAACATTTGTCCAATCAACCCAAATTCTGGTGGTAGATACATGGGTTTTCGTTCCCCAAAAAAACAAAAAAAAAGATACTTTACTGATTTGTAAATTATTCGTCTGTTCTTTTTAATAGCTTGGCATAATGATTAAATACGACAACAACTAATATGGGTTTGGAGAGACAGTATAGGGCCCACTTTAGATCGGATAAGTCCATCCATCAACATCCTGGCACGAGGCTCATATGTCTACGCCATGTGCATGGTCCTACCAATCCATCACTCGGACTGATTTTTCGTTTCATCTCAATTAGTGGTCCCCACCTTGACAACTGATTGGGATAAACCTCGCCATCACTTTTTTAATCATTGTTTTATGGGATTCATTAATCTTTCCCTATTATTAAAAAAAATCATAATTATTGATTCACTTTAATTTTAGGAACAAAATTCATGTCAAAATCTAACATATTGATGCTCACGAAGGGATTGCGAAGAATTCTGATTCCTTGTTCTAATGAAATAATTTAATTATATCTCCTTGGAAAATTTTAATTTGATTATCTATTTGTATAGTGACAATTAAAAGGAAAAAATTCCTTTTCTCCTTGTATTTCTTAATGAAACACGTATAGTATTTCTTAATGAAACACGTATATCATGTGTTTCAAATACTTGATTGACTGACTCATTTGTTGGCTAATGAAATGCACTTTTTTTAAAAAAAAAATAGAGAAACAATTTAACCTCCATTTAACTGTTAGTTAATAAATAAACAAGTTTTTTTTTCCCGCTATTCTTCTTTAAAAAGAGAATGATATGAATTACCCCATTGAAAGAAAATATTTCTTCCTTACGAGTTGAAAACAGAATTTAACCCTATTTTATAATTTCAACACTTTTTTTCAACAAAAAAAAAGAAACAATTTAACTGTCCTCTTAGCCAACTTTAATAAATAAACAAGTATTTTCCCCTATTCTTCAAGAGAAAACAAAAAAAACTAAAGAATTACCCTATTTATAGTGCATATTTCTAAACAATTTCCTTACAAAATTGAAAAAAAAATTACAAATTTTATTATCCGTTAAGCAAAGGTCCCTAAAATTTTTTTTAAAAAAAGTGGGGATATTCGAGTATATCCAAAAAACTAGTAAGTAAGAGCCGAATTATTGACCAGAGTGACGTGGAGTCAAGCTGTCTTATCCACTTAACCTAACAACCAGTCTCTTACAATTCCAAAACACTTACCTGAACTGTAGCCTGCCACATCATCACATGAAACATCATACTCAAGATTTGTTCACGGCGTCTTGGCAACCTATTTCCCTAAACGGGTCCCACATTTGGGAGTCCTCAAAAATCCCGAATGATAAATTCCCTTACTTTCTCCGAAGCCATTCGAAAATCCCACGTGCTCTGCGCTGTCTCTCTCTAGATTTTGTGGAGGACACAGAAAGAAAGAAAGGTTCATCCATGGTGAAAATACGCTGCGGAGCAGCGACGAGCCTCGACGACATGGTTTTCGAGTATTTAGAATACGGCGAGGAGTCATCACCGGTGAGCAGGTTCAGCTCCAATGACGATTGCTACGACGACGACGGAGAGGAGGAGGAGCGGAGTTTTGATGTCGAAGAGAGCAAGGCATTTTGGTACGAACAAATGAAACTCCTCTAGGTGATTGATCATTAATCGAGCAAACGAAACTCTGATTAAAGAATTTTTTTTACTTTTATGATTTTCTAATGGAGGTTACATTTTTCATCTCTTTGAATATGGAACATTGTACAGAACGAATTCAATCAAATCTTCAATTTGACAAGAGACGAAAGAGGCTTTGAAGGACGCCGTGACTTTGAAATGCGGCTACGGGTGGCTCACAGCGGCGGTCGACGATTGTTGCCAGAGCTGCACGCGGAGAGAGGTTTGTAATCGGCTGATAAATCTTGGCTACGATTGCGCAATCTGCAAGTCCAACTGGCGGAGCTCGTCTAGTATTCGGCTAGGTAAATTCAAAACCCCAACAAAGCTCAATTTTCAAAATCGAAAATGGTGAAAAACACAAAACCTGAAACTAAATTAATTTTTTTTTTATCTTCAGGGGAGCATACTTATTTGAAGGTGGTGCACAAATCGAGTACGAAGAGAGGGGAAATGAGAGTAGTGATGGAGCTGAATTTTCGAGTGGAGTTCGAGATGGCTAGGGCAAGCAAGGTGTACAATCGGTTGATCGGGCAACTGCCGGAGGTATTCGTTGGAAAGGAGGAGAGATTGCGATGGATGATAAAGATTCTGTGCTTGGTGACGAAGAGGTGCATGAAGGAGAAGAACATGCACTTGGGGCCGTGGAGGAAGCACAAGTACATGCAGGCCAAGTGGCTCGGCACGTGCGAGAGGTTGACACCGAGTCAAAGGCCTCCATGTTGACTTTTGATCTCTTGGAGGCTATGCCCATCCCTGGTCTGCGTTGTACCGCTGTTGAAGTTAGAGTGATTAAAAATTTAATTATTGAAAATTTTGAAAAGAGAAATTTTGTCCCAAATCTTTTTTTTTTTTTTTTTTAATGATGTAGTATCGTCTATATTGTAAAAATGTGATGGTTCTTTCTTTGATGAAATTGGCCGTTACAATGATAAGGCAAAATATTACGAGAGCAAGGGGGAAAAAACTTCCAAATTAACGTCTTGGATTCCAACCAAAGGTCCGAATATCTTCAAGGAAAAAAAAAAAAAAGAATTTCGAACATCTGAGAAATTAGTTTTTTAAAAGAAAATCTTAGAAACACTGCTAACCGCAAAAAGATAGACGCACCTCAAATGTTGGAAATTCATACAAAAAGCTCCTCACCAAAAATTTTTACGTATTTTAAGAATACAATGCCAGATTTACCAAAACTACGCCAGCTGTTATAAGTTTATATTAGAAACCTCAAATCCAACAACATCATAGAACTCGCTCAATGAGAGATCAGCTAAAAAGTTCGCAGAAAGTAGATGACATTAACAGTGATGTAATGGCCGGACAACATCCACCACCACGAAGCTTTCAGAGACTGGTCCAAGAGGTTAATTAGAGCGCATAAAACAATTTTGGGTTAAAAATCAGTGTACCAGGGTTTTTTTTTTTTTTTTTTTTTTTTAACTTTATAAGAATCGGTGGATCAAGTTAGTTGGGTGTTTCTACAAGGGGCCATTGGGAATTGCAATTAACAATTATAACGTCATTTCTCGACTCATTCTCCTAGCAGCTCCAGCTTAGCCCATGAAAGGAAAAAAGAAAGAATTAATGAAAGAGTCCACTTGAGTAAATATATTACATAGCTATCAAAGCAACAACTCAGGCCAAAAAAAAAAACAACGACTCTTTTAAGGTTGTGTTTGGTAAGACGGAAAGAAATAAAAACAAAAGAAAGACAAAAATAAGAAGAAAGAAAAAGGACCCTTTTTTTTTTTTTTTTTTTTTGGTGTGTGTGTGTTTGACATAAATTCCCCTATTCGAATTCTTTTATATTGAGACGGATTAAAATTGGGGTTCTTTGAAGGATCTAAAAATCCCACACCCAATACATTCCCTCCATTTTTTTTATCCTACCAAACAGCTATGAGTCCTAAAATCGTTAAACTAATCCTCTCACCCGTCTCCCTTCTTCCACTTTTCATTCCCACCAAATAATCTCCTATAGTTAATCTTACCGGCGCTTGTACAAACAAGGTTTCAGCTCAGGCCATTCAACATCCTTCTTCCTCTTTAAATCTTTCACTTCCTGCAGATAAGAGATCCGATCGTTATTATTAAGTAGCAAAAAAGAAGAATTATCACTCTCCACAGCAACAAAACTGTGTAAGGGTAAGAATTTGGTGTACAAAGTTCAACACTTGTCTGACCTTTTTCTTGAAGTACAATAAAATGAACATCTTGTTGGAGAAATCCTGCCCAGAATGAGAATTTTCAGCACCAATTCTCATATCAAACTCATGCAACGAGGTGATCATAATAGTAAAATAAAAGCAGACCTTTGTTATTGAGGAAAATCCCAGATCACAAATGGCTTTGGTGAACTTCTTGGGGTCTGCTCCTCCAGTATTTGGATCAAACCTGCTTTTCACCTCCGCTATCAAAAGCCACCCGCTGTTAATAAGCCACCATAAGTATGTTAGAGAACAAGAAGATTGATCATGTGAGGTCACCAAAAGTCTTAGGAAGTATAAGGTTTTGCAGTGCAGACCATGGCTTAAGAACTCGGTATGCCTCCTGCAGGTAATATACATAGAAATGCAATGCAAAGAAAAATCTCAACACACATGAGGACTTGACTTCTAAAAGACGATAACCAAATAATTAGCAAGCCTTCTTTTACAGAGGCCTCAGAACTCAGGTTACTCTTGTCATAATTAAATCTGACAATGTCGGCAATATTTGAATCATCATAGGCCCCCTTGCTAGAAAATCTCTGCCAATTGCAAGAGAACTAACTCATGAGTCATCTTTCGATGCTTTCTTTTTCGCTAAACATGGATGACATGCTTAAAACAAAGTAAAACAACAAATCCCCCCTTCAGGGGGCGAAATAAATATATATATATCTATCCCAAAACGCTGGAAAGTGGGAAGCACCACTACTATCCGAGAGGAGCTCCAAAATTACGCACATACAAGTGGGACCAAATAGCCCCTCAACCACAGACCGCCTCGCTTTCACATTACACAACAAAAATTCATCAATGCTGTTAGTGAAACCTTAGTCCACAATATGTTAACCTAAGTCCATAATATGTTATCTGGAACGTAAGCTGCAAAATGCTGGTCAAGATATTACCTTCTCGCATCTAAAAAAGAAGAGACGATTCTCCTTTGAAAGTATTGTGTCTGGACTTTTGCATCCAAGGCAGATGACATACTCGTCTGAAAGAGGAAGCAGCCATAAGAAAACATTATATAACGTTAGGAAACAACAAATATCCAAAAATATATACAGAAGTACTTGCAGTTTCAAAAAATGGGATGTTCAGTTCATTTTTCCCCTTTGCTGCAAAAGAAACATTCAGTTCAATGTTGACTAATATCAAGAGTAATCTATAAAATATATTGAACCACTACTAACAAGGTACTTACTGATATATCGCCGCAAGATTCCTTCAAAATTCTTGGGTGCAAATCTCCCCTTCACAACTAACCTTTGCTGCCCATCAAGTGACCCATTGGTCCCCAGCTCAGCCAGCAAGAAAGTCATGACATGGTCAGGCTGCCGATGCATCCTAAAATTTACATTTTCACATGGCAGGTAACATCAGCACTAATCTTTGAAGATCACAAGTCAAAGTCCAGAGAAACATGATTGAAACAACATACAACCAATATACATGGAACAGTGATGGACTGCACAAGTAATGGCAAGAAGATCCATCAATCATAAGAAAACATACTTGGAAAAAGATGATTATTTCTCCGTGTAAAAAGGAACAAAGCTACAACAATAGAAAAATCCCCGCATTAAATTTGGATCGAATTGAATGTAGACAACTCTATGTCAGTATGCACAAATCACACCAAGATAGACATCAAACACTAGGCAAACATAATGAAGAAACAATTTATAGAATCTGGCAACAAATAAGCATATACAACCTTAGTCCTAGTTAAGGCAATAAACCAGACATAATCGTTCACATTACATTAGTTGATTGTTATTGCTAAGGAAGTCAAAAGCAGAAATATTAAGAAGCAACAATCATAATTTCATGATAACAAACAAAGAAGTATACAAATATATCCTTGTTATTGAGGACTTAATATTCTTTCTTTTTTTTTGGGCTCCTGGAAATAGATCTTCTGCCATGTCATGTACTGGTATAACTATGATAAGTGATACATTTGGGATTGATTTATAATGTTTACTTACTTTTAAGTTACACATGTTAACGATGTATGAAGTATGATATATGTAATGTGTAAGCATTTGTATGCTCACTAAGTTAAAAAGATGGTAAAGTAAAGATGATAAGTGGTGTCGTACTAGCCTCCTTATCATAAGGTACTCAAAGTAAAGATAAAGTTATGACATCGGTGTTCGATGGTCTCAAATCTTAAACAAGGGAAGCATCTCAAGTCTTTCGCAAGGGAAGCATCATGTTTTTTATCTCATGATTAATGATATTAGTACGAACACTAAACTTTATAAGATAAGCAAAGTTAAGTAATTAACAAGACAAGTAATAGTTCAAGTAAGTAAGCATAAAACAAGTTGATAAGCCAACATAAAATGTTCATGCATATTTTTATTTAAAATGATTTTTAATTATGTTTTACGAGACTGATTTCCTACTTACTGAGTAAAAGCTCATTTAAGTATGTTCATACTGTAAGTAAGAAAACCCGTCAACAACATTTGATGGGTAGTGGTAAGCGACGGACGAATAGTGAAGATGGGTATAAATACCACTATGGTATGTTTCTGTTGCCGAAAGAAAAGATTATTTTTCCACTATTTGATATAGTGTTATCAAAGTTCAAGAAAGACAAAGTTTTAAGAAATATTTTAAAAGTTTTAAGATATATTTTATGAAATATTTTATCCAATTATAAAGCTAAGTTTTAAGCTATGTTTTAGTTAAATATTTCTTATTAAGTTTTAAGAAACAATTTGAAAGTATTTTTAAGTCAAGTGTTAAGCAATACCTCAACTAAATTTGCATGAGAAGTTGCAATAGCTTTTAAGTATGTTTTAAGGAATGTTAAAGGAAAAAAAAGGAGATTTGTATTATTTCTACAATACTAGTTTACGAATTTATGCATGTTTTAGTTTTACAAAAACCGAGATTGTGGTTACGCAACTTTGGTCTAGATAATTTTAAGTTTTAAAATGTTGCAATAGATAATGCGATAAATGCATTCAATTTTCAAGTAATTGAATTATATGAGTTTTACGTTAAGTTGAGAAACGAATTTTATGAATATGTTTTATGAATTTATTATCATAGAATTTTAGACGATTATGTTTTAAGAAATACTGTAAAAGTACAGTTTTTAAATGACTATCCTTATGTTTAAAGGAAAAGTTTCAACAAAATTGTTATGGTTATGTTTTGAGAAATTAATGTTATTATGTTAGTTTTACGAAATTAAGCTTTGAGAAATAATTAATATTGCTTTCAAGGTTATATGTTATGAATTCTTTATCATCAAGAATTTATTTCATTTGGAAAAAAAATTTTATTCTGTAATTTTCAGTACTTTATGTTAAAGTTTGTTGAAATTACGATTATGTTCAAGTTAAGTGATGGCCATGTAGGAGGGTCGTGACAGTTGAGGCTCTTCTAAAACATTACACTCTTCACGGATTGCGAGAACTTTTTTGGATTTACGAGGTTAGTAAGATCTGGTTAATTTATGCATATAGCGTGTCAAACTTGTGTTTTGAAAAATACTCTGATATGAAAATTTTTAAAATTTTGTTGCATACTGTTTTTCCAACACACCATTCTAACTAAATCGAGGCACATTATCGTCCTAGTTTGGGTCCCTATACATGTATGTTCCGGAAAATTGATCCGAAAAGGAGCTAATCAGCCGTACACGCACATTGAGTCGTTGCATGGCCAACTTGCATGTCCATTCCGTACACGTACACAGGTAGGAGTGGTGCGCCTAGCAATGAATCAAGATTCGCGATTCAAGATTCAAGATTCAAGATTTGAATTCTTTGTAATCTTATTTTAATTTAAGTTTTAGTTTCACAATTTAAAATTTAGAATCTTTGTTTAGACTTTATTATAGGCATGAATAGGAGGAAGGAATCTTGAGTTAAATTTGATTCCATCCTAGGGCGTTTCTTTCATTAAGGGTAGATTAAGAATTTTTCATTTAAAATAAACCCTATGTGAATTTCGGCCATATAAGGCCATCTTTCAGATTATGCAATTCAGTTTTGATATTCATTCATATTGAAAGTTATTCTTCTTGAGTTCTTGAAGAAACTTTTCTCAACTTATCAAGGATTCCTTGAGGCATTCGATTGACTTATCAAACAGACTTTCCATACCCGTTTGTAGCGTCTACACCATACCAATGTTTTTGCTTTGTTAAGCAATGGGTTGTGGTTTCCACTCAACTTGAGAGGTCTTATTTCCAAATTTGGTGTCGGGTTTCATCACGTTAGTGGCGTGGTTCATATCAAGTTTCCAAAAGATCTAAAGCCTACGCTCTGATACCATTCTATGATGCCCCGGGGTGGGGGTCAGTAAGTTTTAAGTAAAGAAGTTAAAATTAAGGTAAATAAGACGGATTAAACGAGGTAAATAAAGAATAAATAAATAAATATATATAGAAAGTAAATAAATATCATCGCGGTCACCTTCACGTGAATGCCACAAAGGTGGGGCCAAGATCTTATTCTCATTCACCATCACGTGGTTGTTTACCACAAAGGCGGGCAGGTAAATAAAATACAAATAATAATAATAGTAATACAAGACTACTGAAAACCATCATAAATCATCGTCTTTGAAATAAATTAAAATGTAGAAACTCACAAAGATGACACGACATTAATGTCGGATTGGGATAAGTCGTACAGTATACCCATCATACAACAGTCTCAGAGAAAATACCATATCTACTCATAGAGCCAAGTTTCAATCCTAGGACCTTCCTTCCTCATTAAACCTAGAAGGGGGATTTTTTTTTAAAAAAAAAAAAAGAAAACGTGAGTAGAAGGCTCAGTAGGACCGGACATTTCTAAATCATTAAACATTGAAAACCGAAAATAAAAATAAAAATTTCAAAGTTCACAGTCGGCCTGCCGAACATCCTGGTTCAACCAACCGAACCTGCATAGTTCAGCCTACCGAACTCTAGAACCGGCCTACCGAATTGGCTTGAGTCCAGCCTGCCGATGACATGAATCCGGCCTACCGAACTTATGAATCCGGCATGCCAAACTTTAAGTTCGGCTTATCGAACTGGCAATTTTTTGAAATTTCTAGGTTTTGAGTTTCGGCCTTCCTGACCTCAAAACCCAAATTTAGACATGTTTTTTCAATTCCCATAGCATAAAAATCACATAGAAAGCATAGAAACATAGTTTAAAACAACTAGAAATTATTTTTCCTATATTTAAACTCAATTTCACAATTTATTTGAAAATAAAAAAAAATGTCAAAACTTGTTTAAATCAATTTTTGCTCAAATCAAGTTTAGATTCACTATAAAACAGTTTCTACGACTTAAATTGAACATCATTTGAGCTTGAAGAAGCTTGGATTCAACATTCAAAGGAAATTTGAAAAATTAAAAATAAAAACTTTGAAATTTTAAGGAGAAAAAGGACACTAACGTCAATGACGTGTTTGGAAGAAAAACTTAGTGATTTAAACTTGTTTCTCAGCTTCAAATCAGCGGTAATGGAGCTTGAGATTGAAAAATTTTAGAGAAAAATGAGAGAGAGAGTGACGGGAGTGAAAGAGGGAAGGAGAGAGAGAAAACGAGAAAGAGAGAGAGGGAAAAAAAATAAAAGAATGGCTCAAGGGCATTTTGTAAATATAGGAAAAATGTGATGTAAAAATATTATTTGGTATTTTAAGAACTAAAAATCAAATTTTTAAATGCAACAGATTAAATAAAATCTTAAATGACCAATATTAACATTAAATTCACACTTGACACACTTAATAATTAAACTTAACATAATAAATCCCACTTTAAAATTAAGGGGCGTTACAAGATGGAATCCTAACTATGTTTGAGTCTCACGTAACTTTCTTTTGATATTGATAAATCTTATATGTGGGGTTTATTATGTAAATCATATTTATTTATATTTTTTAATATTTTTTGTATTTTAAAGGATTAAAGATATATTTAATATATACTTTTTATAATTTATGTAATTTTTATCAAACTTTTCACCGATATTAATATTTTTTTTGAAATTTTCCTAAAATTAAAGTATCAATTTTCATGTGTGTTCCATCCACGTTCATAGCCTATACTTTGGTTTTGTTTGGACATTTCCCTTCTCCCTTTTTGTATCTTGGCGAGTTTCTCCTTTTACGTTTTCTAATAGTAAGCCAAATGTGCTTCTAATTATGTTCTCTGTTTTTTTTAGCACCAAAAACCTTGCAGGTCCTCTTTCATTGAATTAGCTACATTTCGCATCAAGTTTCTGATATTTCGGTGCGCTTCATTCGTAGTAAATGGTCTTCAAATTATTTGAACAAACTCTTGTCTCATGAGACAACTATGAACGCCACCTTTAATGCAAATATCATTGTTAATATTATATTTATCACTAACAAATATAAAAATAAAATATTTAATGTGTTATTTTGTTTTGTGTTCTAATACATGATATACATTTTATGATTGACATTGCGATTTACTTAAAACTATTTAGGCAGTTGAGCGTGTATTTCACTCAAGATAAGTTGGCCGAATCAATTTTTTATTTAAAAAATTATGCAAACAAGTTGAGACGATGGGAGAAGGTTTGAGTGTTTAATAACATACTTGAAACCAAAACACTTTAGCATGTGAGAGTTTTATAGAGTAGCAAATTTTTGCTTCACTATAGCATGTGAGAGCTTGTCAACTGGCATTTGGTTCCTTTATTGGCAGAGCGTCACTGCAATTGTCACATATTCACAATTATAGATGAGGTGGTGATGAGTAGGGCACGTTTCCCCATTTAAATTTTTGAAATTTAATTTGTCGTCAATATGAATTTTTAAAAATTTTCGATATTCAATTTGTATTTGGCTAAGGATGGTTCACACCACAAACTTAGTTATGAACAGTGTAAAGCCCTTACATCCTACAATAAAAAAGGAAAAAATTGCTATAGTGTAAAGCTCTCATATGCTACAGTAAAAATGGTTCCCATCCTATAATTTTTGAAAGAATTATAAGCGAGTCACTTACTAGTTAAAAGATCTTAAGCACCATTTAAAAAACAATTATAATTATGTCTCATTTTCAAACATTTGGGTTCTTATCCTTTGCACTTTTCCCTTTGCGGATCTTACCAGCAAGATTCTATATTTATACTTTCTTTAATTTCTTTGTCATCCAAACTAGACATATTGTACTTTAGGCCAATAAATAGGTCATTTATTATAATAGTTGGAACCAATAGTTTTGATTTAACAACTGTAACATCGGAGAGTTTTATACTGTTCATAATTGTAACTGATAGCTCTAACTATTTTTCCATACGGCCTATAAATTATTGTTTTTGCTGTTGATTTACTGCTGTATTCCTATTCTTGTCTAGTTCCATAGGACTGTCACATTTTTTTTCCTTAAGCAAATTGGAAGATTAGGAATCTATTAATGAAGGATAATCTTGCTCCAAAATTAAACATTGTTATGATGCTAGATTATCGTATTATTGAATTCATGGGAAACTTGTAGTTTGAATTAATCATGATTTCACATCAAAATAGTCAACTTAGTACACTTTTGTGGTAATTTATTCGCTTTCCTTTTTAAATTGAGTTTCGTTGTTATACAAGTTATTTCAATAACGGAAATTTAGTGACATGAGATGAATATAATCTTAAATTTGAAAGCCCTACAAGGAAAGAAAGAAAGAAAAAAAGTACCATAAGAGAGAAAATGTTAAACAGTTAGGAACCAAGTTTTAACACTAAAGTTCTAATTGTTATAGTGTAAGGCTTTTATGTGTTATAGTGTAACAAAAAAAGTTTTCTATAAAGCTACCGTATTTATGTTCAACTTTAAATTCCAAATGGGTTCCTAAACGTTCTCGTTATTATGTTGTGCCTTTCTAGTTATACCACATTTAAAATGGGTGAAATGATTCTTTACTAACAATCAGGCTCACTTCATTCTTAAAAAAGCTTTAATTACCCTAAAAAATACTTAATTTAGTAAATCTCTCTCTCTCTCACACACACACACACTGGAGCTTTTATTGATGTGGTTATCTTTTTGTGTCGACTCTAAGTGGAAACTTAATAAATTATGAACATTCTTATCAGCTAATAATGGTGTTTTTAACTTGCTATTTGTGTTAGCTTATTTATAAATTATGTGACTGCCAATAATGTATTATTTGGCTTTCAAAAAAATGTATTATTTGATCTTATCTATAATCTACGAAGCTAGGCTTCCCATTAATATTATAACTCAACATTAAAGATCTACTTAATGACTAATCCTGAAGTTAATGATTCCACGACCTCTCTTATCGATATCCATGTTTCACATACATACATACGACATGAAGATTACACACATACATACAAGCATGCATGCAAGGGTAGAGCCACCACAAAGGAGGTTGATTGGCGGCCGGCTTTTTTTTTTTCTTTTAATTTTCTATATGAAATTTTATACGACTTGTGTTTTACTCTTCTAAAATTGTGTTCCTCCTCCCTCGAAATCGTATTTCACCCCTTAAAATTCTACATCTTATTATTTGCGGCACCTCCTTAGTTTAGTTATGCCCTCGTCTTTTCTGACTAATTTTTCTAGCTTCGCTCCTATATACATGCATGTGTACACACATATTTCAGCAATTTCCACGCTTACTTTTATCTTATTCATTCAAAAAAAAAAAAAAGCCCCATCCTATAATACTTGTGCTGTGACTATAGTAGGATACATTGTCTTGTATGATCTCTTTGTACTGCAAAGTTAGCTCTCTCTAATGTGTAATGTATGATCCTTTGAGATTAATTAAGTCAAAATATATAAAGCCAGCCAGATATGTCTTCTTTTTAAGAGGAAAAGATCGTTTTCAAGGCCATCTTTTGTAAATATTGAAGTAGTGATTTCACACTGCAGATTCTACATATTGCAATTTGTTAAATAGACAAGCTGATCAATTTGTTTGACCTGCAATTTGTATCCTTTGCATAGAATATTACCCAATTTATAATCATCCTTAATATTTTATAAGAAAGGTAGCATACTTGCGTTGATAATCACGTTTGTGTACAATCAAATATATCCAGGTTCTTATCCTTAAGCGTCATAGAAATTAGTTAATGTTTTCCCACACTTTTTCCACGATAGAAGAGAAAAAGTTACTCATTTTATTAGTTAAATTATCACCTATCATCTCTGCATAATATACTTTCTATTCTCAATTGAGCTGATCTAATGTTAGGATGCGTAGAGTTCAGAAAAAAATATAAGCAAATTATCCATTTTGATTTTCTGTTTGCACTGCAAGATTATTGATCCTCTCAAATAAAAAGTCATGATTTTTCTTATCTATAATATAGATTTTTCTTCGGTAAAAATTCCTACCGATAAGGTTTCATGTCCAATTATTAAATACGTTAAAAATCACTTTTTTCTTAAAATATAAATATTTATCCATAAATAGGCTATTTTTTCAATATCTAACAGAAGAATCTCCCTGAAACACACATTGGATTTTGGCTTCTAAAATGAAAATGTGCGAATATGCTGAGTGACTTTTGCTAGCAAGAGTCGAGAAGATTCAATCGATTATCTTTCTCTATAGCCAAAATAAAATTAAAAAAAAAAATAGATTTTCTCTCTCACAGCTGTTGGATTGTGTCGAAAACTCATACAATCATGTGGGGCTCGCATGATTAAGGAACGGTGCTAATTAGAAGATGCTGCCTTCCTTCGTGTGAGAGTATGCCTTGAAATTTTGTTAAGGGGATAACATCAATCATAATCAGCTTGCTAAGAAAAATATATGAAAAAACACCACTTTATCCTTTTCACTTTCCGGCTCGTTTTCAAAGCTTGCAAGACATTTTGCATTCTTTTCTCTAGTCTTTCATTTTTCGGATCAGAAGGGATTTTTTGGTACCTAAAAGGTAATAATAAAACAAAGAGTTATTTTCAGTTATTGGTTTCAATCTAATCATTATGATTGGGCTTTACCTGATTGAACACTTTTTCTTCAGGCTTAAACAAGCCAATGTCCATGGGAAACCCAATTAGGCAATTACCTCCGAGAATAGGTCGGCAAACAAATTTTATAGTCAATTTTAATTTCCAGTTTGGTCCTTCGTGCCCAAATTTTGGTTGAAAATGTGTCATTTCTAACTACATAATAGAGCTGATCATTTTATCGGTTACTTCAAACAGCTAAAAATATTAGTCAAGAGTGACGAAGCGTAAACTTTTATTGTCAAAAATTTAGATAAAAAAATATAAAACGTTAAGAATGATGTAATATAATATCAGAAGAACGGGGTTAAAAGAGTGAAAAATGGTTTTTATAAAATTTTAAATATAATATTGAAAGAGAAAAAAAGAAGTTTGGGGGTGGGTATGAGCGGCCACCCACGCTTTCCATGTACAGCTTTGCCCCTGCTTTTTGCACGGCTATGCAATTTGCAAATCATTAACTTAACAATAATTGGGAAAAAAAAAAACAAAAACAAAAAAAAACAAAACAGTTCTAACAGGGAAATTTTTAGCCACCAATACACATGCTACAATAAATTTGTTAATTTTCTATTGGAAAAATTCATGACCATAAAACCTAAAAATAAATATGGACCTTACCAATTGCCACATAAAGATAGACTTCCACAACAATACTTGGTAAACCATTCATAGTGTTCTGCTAATAACTAATTGCACGTTCAATCCTACTAAAAAAATATAATAATTGCATGTTCAAAATGATAAAAATGGTCTAACAGCCCTAGCAACTAATTGCATGTTAAATTCTACCAAAATAAACTAATTGCATGTTGAAATGACAAAAATGACCCAAGACCTTAGTCGATTCTTGGAGTAAATTGAATGATGTATCATTTTTTTTTCATTTGATTCATATCATTTTTTTAAACCAACAAGACTAAAATACTTTTAGATAATTTTTGTTTATTTTACTTTAACACAATATATTTTTTGATCAATTATGTTTTTACTCCCCCAAAACTATATATTTCAAAAATTTTCCAAAAGACATCATATTAAAAAACATTACGAAACATTTGTCCAATTAACCCAAATTCCAGTGGTAGGTACATGGGTTTTCTTTCCACAAAAAAACAAAAAAACAAATGTACTTTACTGATTTGTAAATTATTCGTCTGTTCTTTTAAATAGCTTGGCACAATGATTAAACACGACAACAACTAATATGGGTTTGGAGAGACAGTATAGGGCCCACTTTAGATCGGATAAGTCCATACATCAACATCCTGGCACGAGGCTCATATGTCTTCGCCATATGCATGTTCCTACCAATCCATCACTCGGACTGATTTTTCGTTTCATCTCAATTAGTGGTCCCCACCTTGACAACTGATTCGGATAAACCTCGCCATCACTTTTTAATCATTTTTTTATGGGATTCATTAATCTTTCCCTATGATTAAAAAAAATCATAATTATTGATTCACTTTAATTTTAGGAACAAAATTCATGTCAAAATCTAACATATTGATGCTCACGAAGGGTTTGAGAAGTATTCTGATTCCTTGTTCTAAAGAAATAATTTAATTATATCTCCTTGGAAAATTTTAATTTTATTATCTATTTGTATAGTGACAATTAAAAGGAAAAAATTCCTTTTCTCCTTGTATTTCTTAATGAAACACGTATATCATGTGTTTCAAATACTTGATTGACTGACTCATTTGTTGGCTAATGAAATGCACTTTTTTTAAAAAAAAAAAATAGAGAAACAATTTAACCTCCATTTAACTGTAAGTTAATAAATAAACAAGTTTTTTTTCCCACTATTCTTCTTTAAAAAGAGAATTATATGAATTACCCCATTGAAAGAAAATATTTCTTCCTTGCGAGTTAAAAACAGAATTTAACTCTATTTTTATATTTTCAACACTTTTTTTCAACCAAAAAAAAGAAACAATTTAACCGTCCTCTTAGCCAACTTTAATAAATAAACAAGTATTTTCCCCTATTCTTCAAGAGAAAACAAAAAAACTAAAGAATTACCCTATTTATAGCGCATATTTCTGAACAATTTCCTTACGAAATTGAAAAAAAAAATTACAAATTTTACTATCCATTAAGCAAAGGTCCCTAAATTAGAAAAAAAAAAAAAATAGGGATACTCGAGTATATCCAAAAAACTAGTAATTAAGAACTGAATTATTGACCAGAGTGACGTAGAGCCAAGCTGTCTCATCCACTCAACCTAACAACTAGTCTCTTACAATTCCAAAACACTTACCTGAACTGTAGCCTGCCACATCATCACGTGAAACATGATATTCGAGATATGTTCACAGCGTCTTGGCAACCCACTTCCCTAAACAGGTCCCACATTTGGGAGTCCCCAAAAATCCTGTACTATAAATTCCCTCACCTTCTCAGAAGCCATTCAAAAATCCCACGTGCCTTGCGCTCGCTCTCTCTAGATTTTATGGAGGTCACAAAAAAAAAAAAAAAAAGGTTCATCCATGGTGAAAAATACACGGTGGAGTGACGACGAGCCTCAATGACATGCTTTTCGAGTATTTAGAATACGGCGAGGAGTCGTCGCCGATGAGCAGGGTTAGCTCAGGTGACGATCGCTACGATGACGACGAAGAGGAGGAGGAGCGGAGTTTTTATGTCAAAGAAAGCAAGGCGCTTTGGGAGGAACAAATGAAACTCCTTGAGGTGATTGATTATTAATCGAGTAAACGAAACTCCGATTAAAGAATTTTTTTTCCTTTTATGATTTTCTAATGAAGGTTAGATTTTTTGTCTCTTTTAATAGGGAAAATTGTACAGAACGAATTCAATCAAATCTTCAATTCGACAAGCGACAAAGAAGGCTTTGAAGGACGTCGTGACTTTGAAATGCGGTTGTGGGTGGCTCATAAAGGCGGTCAGCGGCAGTTGCCAGAGCTGCATGCGGAGAGAGGTTTGTAATCGGCTGATAAATCTCGACTACGATTGTGCAATCTACAAGTCCAAATGACGGAGCTCGTCTACTATTCCGTCAGGTAAATTCAAAACCCAACAAAGCTCAATTTTCAAAATCGAAAATGGTGAAAAACGCAAAAACTAAAATTGAATTCATTTTTTTTATCTTCAGGGGAGCATACTTATTTAGACGTGGTGGAAAAATTGAGTGTGAAGAGAGGGGAAATGAGAGTAGTGATTGAGCTGAATTTTTGAGCGGAGTTCGAGATGGCTAGGGCAAGAGAGGAGTACAATCGATTAATCAGGCAACTGCTGAAGGTATTTGTCAGAAAGGCAGAGAGATTGCGAAGGATGATAAAGATTCTATGCTTGGCGATGAAGAGGTGCATGAAGGAGAAAAACATGCGCTCTCTCTCTCTAGATTTTGTGGAGGTCACAGAAAGAAAAAAAAGTTCATCCATAATGAAAATACATGGCGGAGTGACGACGAGCCTCGACGACATGCTTTTTGAGTATTTAGAATATAGTGAGGAGTCATCGCTGGTGAGCAGGTTCAGCTCCGGTGACTATCGCTACGACGACGACGGGAGGAGGAGGAGCGGAGTTTCTATGTCGAAGAGAGCAAGGCGTTTTAGGAGGAACAAATGAAACTCCTCGAGGTGATTGATTATTAATCGAGCAAACAAAACTCCGATTAAAGAATTTTTTTTCCTTTTATGATTTTCTAATGGAGGTCAGATTTTTTGTCTCTTTTAATAGGGAACATTGTACAGAACGAATTCGATCAAATCTTCAATTCAACAAGCGATGAAAGAGGCTTTGAAGGACGCTGTGACTTCGAAATGTGGCTGCAGGTGGCTCACAGTGGTGTTCGGCGACAGTTGCCAGAGCTGCATGCGGATAGAGGTTTGTAATCGACTGATTAATCTCAGCAACGATTGCGCAATCTATAATTCCAAATGACGAAGCTCGTCTAGTATTCCGTCAGGTAAATTCAAAACCCCAACTAAGCTCAATTTTCAAAATTGAAAATGGTGAAAAACACAAAACCTGAAATTGAATTCATTTTTTTTATCTTCAAGGGAGCATACTTAATTGGAGGTGGTGGACAAATCGAGTGCGAAGATAGGGGAAATGAGAGTAGTGATTGAGTTGAATTTTTGACCGAAGTTCGAGATGGCTAGGGCAAGCGAGGAGTACAATCGATTGATCAAGCAACTGCCGAAGGTATTTGTCGGAAAGGCAAAGAGATTGCAATGGATGATAAAGATTCTGTGCTTGGCGACGAAGAGGTGCAAGAAGGAGAAGAACATGTGCTCTTTCTCTCTAGATTTTGTGGAGGTCACAGAAAGAAAGAAAAAAGGTTCATCCATGGTGAAAATACGCAGCGGAGCAACGACGAGCCTCAACGACATGCTTTCCGAGTATTTAGAATACGGCGAGGAGTCGTCACTGGTGAGCAGGTTCAGCTCCGATGACGATCGCTACGACGACAATGGAGAAGAGGAGGAGCGGAGTTTCTATGTCGAAGAGAGCATCGCATTTTGGGAGGAACAAATGAAACTCCTCGAGGTGATTGATTATTAATCGAGCAAACGAAACTTTGATAAAGAATTTTTTTTTCCTTTTATGATTTTCTAATGGAGGTTAGATTTTTTGTCTCTTTTAATAGGGAACATTGTACAGAACGAATTTGATCAAATCTTCAATTCAACAAGCGACGAAGGAGGCATTGAAGGACGTCATGACTTCGAAATGCGGCTACAGGTGGCTCACAGCGGCGATCGACGGTAGTTGCCAGAGCTGCATGCGGAGAGAGGTTTGTAATCGGCTAATAAATCTCGACTACGATTTATGACACCTGTTATTCTCTTAACGAGTATTAAGGTAATTAAATTAATTTTTAGTGTGCCAATTAAAAATTTATTTTATTTAAAATTCATTTCACAATATTTATTTTTATCTATTTTTAAATTTTTTAAAATTCTCCTATACTTATTTAGTATGTTTACTAATAAGCCTTGGAACTTCTAATAAATTTCAAAATTGTCATTTTAGTATTATGTGGCCTAAAGTCTCCAGAGGAGACATGAGGATATATTTCTTAACTACTCTTGACCCTCCTTTTCTTTATTTCCTCCGTGACATGCTCCAACATGTCTCCTACATAATTGCTTCTATCACTTCTCTTCAAAGACTTCATCTTTTCTTCCTTTTCTTCTATGGCTCCCACGCTCTTCTTCTCATTTCTTTGTTGAAGCAAAATACTTAGAGAACTTCTTCAAGATAGCCATAAAAATCAGCCACCATCACCTTCATTTGAGCAAGAATTTCAACCATACTGAAGTCAAGGAACCTGTTTTGAAGTCATTTCAAGCTTTCAACTAGCCATAATCTGAGGTTAGAATCTTATGAACAAATTTAGCCTTTCATTTAATAATTTTTTTTATACTCAAGGATTATTTAAATTTGCGTTCTTAAACCTGAGTATATGTTTTGTTGCTATTTTAGAGCATATATATAAAGTCTAAGTGTATACGCCGTAGACAGAAAATTTATATTATTAAACTTTGTAATACCTCTATGGGCTGTGGCTCTTTCTTGAAATTCTAGGAGTAAATAAAAATGAATTTTATAAATTGGTTTGAATATTTAAAAAGTAGACATCGTAAGCTTTCTAACGAGCTATCATAAGCCTAAATCGGAGTTGTATTTTATTTTTTGTGAATTTTTTAATTTTTGGATTAGAAATTAGTAAACTTACCAGTGGCAATACACCGCCCATTTACGTTAAGTAAACCACTTGTTAACCCATGTGATGATTGTAGATAGTGAACCTATCCTTTTTGCAAAAGTATACTGCTAGTTTGCCATCGTATACCACTGCTAACCTGAACCAAAAACTCATCTTTGCTCACCACCTAATTCCTTAATGTCTTGCAACCTTTCCAATATTATCCTAAGTGATTGACGAATCTTATTAGGGACTAAAACATATAGATTACTTGTATACATTTTATATCGTGTTAAGACAAAAATTGATTACTGTGGTATTCAAAAGAGATTTGCATAAAAGCTTTAATGGTACGCTAGTAAGAAGGATTTACACATGATTTATTTATGAATGTGGTTGTATGTTGTGTTTTAGCTTTAATTGTCCTTATACACACCATAGGATCAAGGGAGTGTGGAGCTAACGTTAATTGATTCCAGAATTAAAATATTGTTGATAAGCTTGGAAAGTATGGATTCTATTACTCATATTTTGTGAGGTTTTTATGGAATTAAAATTGATTGTTTACCGCAAGATATATATATCTATGTTAAACTGCTATTATATGAGTATCACATATGAAACTATGACATGGACTCGTCTTGTATTGTACGACGAGGAATATAATGAATTAACACATGTTATAAATTGAGAAGCATAGTTAGGAAAACTGACTCTATAAATAATGATTGAATATATAAAAATGGTGAGATGTGAATAGGGCAGCTGTTACGTCCTTGGGCACGAATACCCTAAAAGGTAAAATAGGGAGAAGGTGATGACACTTCCTTGGTTCGAAAGTCCAGGAACACACTGTACAGGAATTGACTTGGTGAGGACTCGAGGCTTGATGTCCCCTCACCAGAACACCCTTGGAATGTTTAGAGTGTGATCAAGCACGCCCATTTGGGTTTCGATAAGTTGAGTGATACTCTATTGAACGTGTATACCTAGGAAGAATGATGAGCTATAATATTTGTATATATGTATATGTATGAAACTCGATAATAATTAACTATGATATCCACGGAATATGATTATAATAAATCTCATAATCTGGATAATGATGAGCATTAACTAATCATGCAGGTTTTAATGTGGTAATGATAAAAACCTAAAGGTGAGTAATGGTTTTCCCTACTGAGCATATTGTCTCTCATTCCCTTATATTTTCATCTTTTCAGAACTCACTAAGTATGAGGTGGCTACGAGAAAAATAGTTGTGGAAGCTATGTAGTTATATTACGTTGGGACTGTTTCAATTGCTAAGAATGTTCTTCATGATAATGTAAGCATCAATTGTTACTTTTTGTGACTGTATTAAAATGCGTTGAGGGTTGAAATGATGATGATGACAATTTATATTATTAAATTTAAGGTGCTACATTAAACTGTGGTTTAATTATCGTTTATATATATATATTTTTTTTATTTAAGAGTTTTCATTTAAGCCCTGGGCAGCTTTATTTTTGAGGTTTTACTTTTATTTTTTATTTTTATTTTAATTCATTAAAAACTGTTAACCCCCATATAGGGGTGTTACAGAAATTTTAGTATCAGAACCTAGGTTCGGTTAACCTAGGGAGTATAGCACTACTTTAAAAAAATATATTTTTGAGATGGTTTTGAAGTTGAATTTTCATTGTTATCATCAAAATGAACCTTCTGATTGATTTATACAGTCTAGATGGATGTAACATGGAAAGGCCCTGTAATGAAAATATTAACGGTTATGTGAGTACGATAATTATATAGAAGAAAAGTATTAATAATTATAAGGGAATGATAATTATATGGAATGAGTTTATAAGTAGAATGCTTATGAGAGATTCGTATAATATTAGGATCTATAAGCATATCTAATTCGTATAGAATGATGCAAAATTCGTGTAGATACAAGGATTTAGGAGCCTTTTATCTCGTGAAAAACAATAAGAAATATAAGGCTTGATTTATTGATTTCAAAGTTTGGCATAAATGTGCCAAATTCTTCGTAATTGATTCAGACCTAAGTAATGATTATGTGTGGATTTGGTGGAGCACATAAGTGTCAATAACTTTTCTTGAAAGTTCTATTTACTTGAGGAATATGAGATAAGTTAGGAATCCATGGTATTGAATCTTGAATGAGATAAACGTTAGACTTTTGGTCTGTTGAGACTGTGTAAAAGCAAGAATGCATGAATTTCAAGGTTGGAATATTTTGTTGCATACATTGTATTTAAGTGTATCAATGTATCTTTATGAATGATGCAATGTTAAAATGACCAATAAGAGTTTCCTTAGGTAAATCATAATACTTGAGGTATCTATAATAATTTTGGATAATTACGATAAAAGGTTTAACTTCTAGATGTTTATATGTGAATCTTTTGGTTACCTAAGGTTTTGTTATATGAGAAAATTAAATATTGTATAAGTGAAATTGCGGGGATTTTAGATGTTCCTAAGTAGTAACATCAAATGTCTTTGTTCATTGATATGGTCTATGTTGGAAGACGTAAATTGTATTGATTTCAAGGTTAGTCACATTCTAAACCCTTGGTAGTAATGATGATGAATCCATTGATAGATGTTGAGTATTATGGATAACATATGGGTGTATGCATTGTTCAATCAGGTTTTGATTAAAATAAATTATATGAGTTGCTAGAAGATTATGTTATTATGAAATGATTTTAAATACCATTCATGAAGATCCCTGATTATTGTTAAATTAGACTTGTTGTTCATAGTTAATTTTATCTTTAATGGGCTTTGAATTGGGCTTAAGATCTGTACAAATTGGTTTCCAATTTTATGTTTGTTATTTAACTCGTTCTAAATGTGTTAAGGCCCGAAACAACCTGACCCATTTCAACTTAGAATATTTGGGTCTAGTCCAAATCCTAAATCAGCATGATTCATACTGTCTCTCCCACGTGGCCTCTTTAAGTGTCATCTACAGTGGTTTAACTATTGGTTACATGTACGTCTACTGTGTATAGGAGCTTGTTTCTCTGAGCTTACTCTCTCTCTTAATTTGTTATTCTCTCTCTAAATCGTAAATCCTCTTCTTTCTCTCTAGAAATTCTTCTTTCTCTCTAAAAGAAGAAGGAATTCTAGGATTCTGCAACTTACTATCTCAATTTTTTTCTTTCTATTTACTCTTCTTTCATCTCATCATGGACCCAAAGTACCAACACCTGAGAATGTATTTCCCATCACTCTCCCAAAAGATTCTCAAAAAGAAATACAAGGCTAGAATCACTCGGTTGTGGATTCTTATGCGTTTTGGTATCCCTTGTGATGTGAGAATGTTGATAGAGGGAAAGATCCATCCGAGTGACTTTAGTCAAGATATCGGTTTACCAAAAATGGGTACCAGTCGTAGTGCAATGAAAAGAAGAGCTCGTGCCATCGCGGTCACTTGTAACAAATGTGGAAGACAAAATTATAACGGTAAATGTACTTCACCTGGTTATATGTCTACTAATAAAGAGGATAAAATAAGGTTTTGTAGGAATGGAATTTCAAAGGAGAACTTGGATAGCATCCATCCTCCTCTTTATGGTCACCCTAGTAGATATGTTCAAGGAGCTATTTTTAAACTCTTGCCTAAATTTTATGCAGAAAGAAAATGCCTCAGGAATATAGTATTTTTAGATCCTGTTTGCTAAGCCATAAGAAAACTGAATGGGGAATAAGTCATCGCTCTATAAAGGTTGTTTAGTCTTTGCTTATTTGAAACAATTTCAGTTGATGTTCAACAGTTTACGTTTTTCTTTTACTCAAAATATTTGTCTTTGTGTTCGAAATAATTGTGATTATTAGATTGATACAGTAAGTGTTTGTATCTCATTTAATTTATGGTTTTCTTAAATATATATATAATAAAATATATTATCTTATCAGACATGTCACATACGATACAGTAATATGTTTGAATTTTGAAAACTTATCCAGATATTTCAAGATTTGTGTCTCAAATTTTAAAAGTTCTACAGTATTTATCGTTTATATTGAATTTTTAGACTCGATGTGTATTTGTCAAAAGGTCTACAGTTGTGTCAAAATGGTCTTTTGTCAAACCATTCTTAATTGTCAAAAGGTATACCATTAGAGTCTAATTTTTCTCAAAAAGTGAATCAGATTTTCTGTAAACTATCAATCACCCTATCTTACTTTCTTATCCGCACAAGATTTTGTTTAAATCTTTAGATTACCTTTTCATTTCCTACTCGTCTGTCTCTTTAGTCCTTTTTACATATTCCTCATCCTTAAAATCTCATGTAGAACCCGAAGTCTAAGTGGAGCAAACATAAAGCAATCACTTATATAAACCAAATATGTCTACCTCTCAGTCCACCAAGAAAATAAAGAATGTATGTGTCTTTTGTGGTTCCAGCCTTGGAAAAGATAAAGCCTATGTAGAAGCTGCAAAACACTTAGGGCAAGTCCTAGCATGCAGGAAGATTAACATAATCTATGGGGTGGTAGTATAAAAATGCTAGGTCTAGTGACGCCCCAACTGTAGGAATTTGGTCTCATATTCTAGCTGAAGGAAACCTTTATAAGGAAACCATAGGTAAGGGAAAAGGAGTCAGGAGCATCCCTAGAAATTTTAAAGCCATAATCAATAATTCTGATGCTTTTATAGCATTACCTGGTGATCTAGGTACTCTTGAGGAAATATTCGTAGTTGCTTGTGAGCAATTATTGGGTTTTCATTCCAAACCCTTAGGACTACTGAATGTAAATGGTTTTTATGGTGGTCTTTTGAAATTTCTAGATTACGCTGTGGAAGAAAACGTCATTGCAAAATTAGAGAGATAAATCTTTGTTACTGCTTCAACAGCTGAGGAATTGATAGATAAGATGCAAATCATACATCCAGAATCCGACACTGCAACATCCAAGCTTGAACGAGAAAGGGAAAGCCGAGAACAACCAATTGTTTTGAATCTCCATCTATAATCTTTTGGTTTTATTTATGGCATATAGGCATGTGTGTTCGTATTTCGTATGTCACGAATAACCGTTTATCTTGCATTCTGTATTTCTTGTGGTATGCCATTGTTTAATCTTTTAGATTCATTGAGCCTAATGCCAGGATGGCTGGATACGGAGTACTTGATGCTCTCGAAACGCATCCTACTTAAGGTCCGATCTTTTGTTTATCGATGTTTTTGTATTCTCCAAGCATGCCTGATATAGATAGCTGAATATACGGAGTACCTTGTACTCTCAAAACGTATCCGTATCATGTTTGTAATGTATAGCATTCTGTTAATGTTATGTGGAAGTATCAAAGTCAGTTGTGGGGATATTTTGTAGGAAATATGAGTATATTATTTGGGTTGAACGTTTGTGTCATGAGGATAGTTGTTTAATGAAGAATTTGTCAAGTTTGTTTGCAACTCTAAGATTCCATCTAATATCTCTGTGAATAAGTTTAATGTATGGTTTTGAATAGAAGTGTTTGTGATATATGTTTCATGATTATGTTTTAGTCTATTAGTAGAAATATGAAATGAACTAGCTTTGACTTTTCCTTACTCAGAAAGGAAAATGAACCTAAAGATGAAGTATATAAAATTTCTTTGGCAATCTCCTCAAATGTGATTGTAAATCACAGTCCATGGACAATGAAGAACTGGAATCATGGTATGGTCAATATGTATGCCTGATCAGATTCCTAGACCATTATGCGGTGTTGTAAGTTGAAACCAGATAGAGATACTCTCATTGAGGGATTTAGTATTTAGAGTGAGATTTATAATGCAAGTAAATAAGTAGAGATATGATAACTTAAATTTGAAGAACAAACAACATTGGCGGTTTAGATTTGGAATTGGAATCATAATGGAATCAAAATTTTTACTAGTATTGCTAGATTTGAAATTTCGAGGATGAAATTTCTTTAAGGGGGTAGAGCTGTGACACCTGTTATTCTCTTAACGGGTATTAAGGTAATTAAATTGATTTTTAGTGTGCCAATCAAAAATTTATTTCATTTAAAATCCATTTCATAATATTTATTTTTATCTATTTTTAAATTTTCTAAAATTCTCCTATACTTATTTAGTATCTTTACTGAAAAACCTTAGAACTTCTAATAAATTTTGAAAATGTCATTTTGGCATTATGTGGCCTAAAGTCTCCAGAGGAGACATGAGGATATATTTCTCAACTACTCTTGACCCTCCTTTTCTTTATTTCCTCTATGACATGCTCTAACATGTCTCCTCCATAATTGCTTCTATCACTTCTCTTCAAAGACTTCATCTTTTCTTTCTTTTTCTTCCACGGTTCCCATACTCTTTTTCTTATTTCTTTGTTGAAGCAAAATACTTAGAGAACTTCTTCAAGGCAGCCATAAAAATCAGCCACCATCACCTCCATTTGAGCAAGAATTTCAACCATACCAAAGTCAAGGAACCTATTTTAAAGCCATTTCAAGCTTCCAACTGGTCATAATCTGAGGTTAAAATCTTATGAACAAATTTAGTCTTTCATTTATAATTTTTTTTTATACTCAAGGATTATTTAAATTTACGTTCTTAAACCTGAGTATATGTTTGTTGCTATTTTGGAGCATATGTATAAAGTCTAAGTGTATATGTCATAGACAGAAAATTTATATTGTTAAACTTTGTAATACCTCTACGGATAGTGGCTTTTTCTTGAAATTTTAGGAGTAAATAAAAATGAATTTTGTAAATTGGTTTGAATATTTAAAAAGTAGAAATCATAAGCTTTCTAACGAACTATCATAAGCTTAAATCGGAGTTGTATTTTATTTTCTATGAATTTTTCAATTTTCACATTGGAAACTAATAAACCTACCAGTGGCAATACACAGCCCGTGTACGTTAAGTAAATCACCTGTTAACCTATGTGTCGATTGTAGATAATAAACCTATCCTTTTTGCAAAAGTATACTGCTAGTTTGCCATAGTATACCACTGCTAACCTGAACCAAGAACCCATCTTTTGCTCACCACCTAATTCCTCTTAATGTCTTGCAACATTTCTAATATTATCTTAAGTGATTGACGAATCTTATTAGGGATTAAAACATATAGATTACTCGTATACATTTTATATCGTGTTAAGACAAAAATTGTTTACTGTGGTATTCAAAAGAGATTTGCATAAAAGCTTTAATGGCACACTAGTAAGATGAATTTACACATGATTTATTTATGAATGTGGTTGTATGTTGTGCTTTGGTTTTAATTGTCCTTATGCACACCTTAGGATCAAGGGAGTGTGGAACTAACGTTAATTGATTTCGGGATTAAAAGATTGTTTATAAGCTTGAAAGGTAGGGATTCTATTGCTGATCTTTTGTGGGGTTTTTATGGAATTAAAATTGATTGTTTTATCGCAAAATATATATATCTATGTTGAACTGCTATTATATGAGTATCACATATAAAACTATAACATGGACTCGTCTTGTATTGTACGACGAGGAATATAATGAATTAACACATGTTATAAATTGAGAAGCACAGTTAGAAAAACTGACTCTATAAATAATATTGAATATATAGAAATGGTGAGACGTGAAGAGGGCGACGATTACGTCCTTGGGCACGAATACCCTAAAAGGTAAAATAGGGGGAAAGTAATAACGCTTTCTTGGGTCGAAAGTCCCAGAACACACTGTATAGGAATCGACTTAGTGAGGACTCGGGGCTTGATGTCCCCTTACCAGAACACCCTTGGAATGTTTGGAGGGTGATCAAGCGTGCCAATTTGGGTTTCGATGAGTTGAGTGATACTCTATTGAACGTGAATGATGAACTGTAATATTTGTATATATGTATATGTATGAAACTCGGTAATAATTAACTATGATATCCACGGAATATGATTATAATAAATCTCATAATCTGGATAATGATGAATATTAACTAACCATGCAAGATTTAATGTGGTTTTGACAGAAACCTAAAGGTGAGTAATGGTTTTTCCTACAGAGCATATTGTCGCTCATTCCCTTATATTTTCATCTTTTCAGGACTCACTAAGTGTGAGGTGGCTACGAGAAAAATAGTTGAGGAAGCTATGTAGTTATATTATGCTGGGACTGCTTCAATTGCTAAGAATGTTTTTCATGATAATTTAAGCATCAATTGTTACTTTCTGTGACTATTAAATGCGTTGAGGGTTAAAATGATGATTACGATAATTTATATTATTAAATTTAAGGTGCTACATTAAACTGTGGTTTAATTATCATTTATATTTTTATTTTTTGATTTGAGAGTTTTCATTTAAGCCCCGGGCAATTTTATTTTTGAGATTTTACTTTTATTTCAGATTTTTATTTTAATTCATTAAAAACTGTTAACCCCCATATAGGGCCGTTACACGATTGTGCAATCTGCAAGTCCAAATGACGAAGCTCGTCTAGTATTCCGTCGGGTAAATTCAAAACCCCAACTAAGTTCAATTTTCGAAATCGAAAATGGTGAAAAACACAAAACCTAAAATTGAATTCATTTTTTTATCTTCAGGGGAGCATACTTATTTGGAGGTGGTGGACAAATCGAGTGCGAAGATAGGGGAAATGAGAGTAGTGATTGAGCTGAATTTTTGAGTGGAGTTCGAGATGGCTAGGGCAAGCGAGGAGTACAATCGGTTGATCAGGCAACTGCCGAAGGTATATGTCGGAAAGGCAGAGAGATTGCGATGGATGATAAAGATTTTGTGCTTGGCGACGAAGAGGTGCATGAAGGAGAAGAACATGCGCTCTCTCTCTATAGATTTTGTGGAGGTCACAAAAGAAACAAAAGGTTCATCCATGGTGAAAATACGCGGCAGAGCGGCGACGAGCCTCAACGACTTGCTTTTCGAGTATTTAGAATACGACGAGGAGTCGTCGTCGGTGAGCAGGTTCAGCTCCGGTGACGATCGCTACGACGACGACGGAGAGGAGGAGGAGCGGAGTTTCTATGTCGACGAGAGCAAGGCGTTTTGGGAGGAACAAATGAAACTCCTCGGGGTGATTGATTATTAATCATGCAAACAAAACTCCGATTAAAGAATTTTTTTTCCTTTTATGATTTTCTAATGGAGGTTAGATTTTTCGTCTCTTTTAATAGGGAACATTGTACATAACGAATTCGATCAAATCTTCAATTCGACAATCGACGAAGGAGGCTTTGAAGGACGCCGTGACTTCAAAATGCAGCTGCGGGTGGCTCACAGTGGCGGTCGGCGACAGTTGCCGAAGCTGCATGCGGAGAGAGGTTTGTAATCAGCTGATAAATCTCGACTACGATTGCTCAATCTGCAAGTCCAAATGATGGAGCTCATCTAGTATTCCATCAGGTAAATTCAAAACCCCAACAAAGCTCAATTTTCGAAATCGAAAATGGTGAAAAACACAAAACCTGAAATTAAATTCATTTTTTTATCTTCAAGGGAGCATACTTATTTGGAGGTGGTGACCAAATCGAGTGCGAAGAGAGGGGAAATGAAAGTAGTGATTGAGCTGAATTTTCGAGCAGAGTTCGAGATGGCTAGGGCAAACGAGGAGTACAATTGGTTGATCAGGCAACCATTGAAGGTATTTGTCGAAAAGGCGGAGAGATTGCAATGGATGATAAAGATTTTGTGCTTGGCAACAAAGAGGTGCATGAAGGAGAAGAACATGCACTTGGGGCTGTGGAGGAAGCACAAGTACATGTAGGCCAAGTGGCTCGACACGT
Organism: Artocarpus heterophyllus; assembly: GCA_025403435.1. NCBI lineage: Eukaryota > Viridiplantae > Streptophyta > Magnoliopsida > Rosales > Moraceae > Artocarpus > Artocarpus heterophyllus. The sequence continues at coordinate 104,481 of JAJQZP010000401.1, forward strand.
GCGAGAGGTCGACACCGGCAACGGTCCTTTGCCAATCAAGAATTCTGACCAAACGGCAAAGTCAAAAACCTCCATGTTGACTTTTGATCTCTCGAAGTCAAAAAAAAATCTTTTTTTTTTCTTTAATGATGTAGTATTATCGTCTATATTGTAAAAAGGTGATGGTTCTTTCTTTGATGAAATTGGCCGTTACAATGATAAGGCAAAATATTACGAGACCAAGGGGGAAAAAATTTCCAAAATAGCATCTTGGATTCCAACCACAGGTCCGAACATCTTCAAGAAAAAAAAAAAAAAAAAAAAAAAAAGAATTTCGAATATCTGAGAAATTATTTTTTTTAAAGAAAATCTTAGAAATACTGCGAACCGCAAAAAGATAGACGCACCTCAAATGTTGGAAATTCATACAAAAAGCTCCTCACCAAAAATTTTTACGTATTTTAAGAATACAATGTAAGAATTACCAAAACTACGCCAGCTGTTATAAGTCTATATTAGACACCTCAAATCCAACAACATCATAGAACTCGCTCAATGACAGATCAGCTAAAAAGTTCGCAGAAAGTAGATGACATTAACAGTGATGTAATGGCCAGACAACATGCACTACCACGAAGAATGAAAAACGAAGAATCTTTCATCTCCATTTCCATACTTCACAGCAAAACGGACACACTCAGTAAACAAAGAAAAGTGATACACTCAGTAAACTAATAACCGAGTTGATGAGTTGAGAGTAAAAGATAGAGAGTACAAAATTAGGGAAACTAAAAAGACCGCATGCCTCGGAAATAGAAGGGGAATTTGATGGATCAAGTGCCCGCATTCCTACGACCAACACGAGCAAGAAAACCAGCTTTAATCGGAGCAACGGATCGACCAGAACCACACTGCATTAGATATGAACATCAAATTAATCCAACGTGGAAACAGGGAAGCCCAGATCAAATGACCAGAGCAATCCAAACCAAATTAAAATGGAAGAGCATACATATATATAGAAATGCAATGCAAAGAAAAATCTAGACACACATGAGGACTTGACTTATAAAAGACGATAACCAAATAATTAGCAAGCCTTTTTTACAGAGGCCTCAGAACTCAGGTTACTCTTGTCATAATTAAATCTGACAATGTAGGCAATATTTGAATCATCATAGGCCCCCTTGCTAGAAAATCTCTGCCAATTGCAAGAGAACTAACTCATAAGTCATCTTTCCCTGCTTTCTTTTTCGCTAAACATGGATGACATGCTTAAAACAAAGTAAAACAACCCCCCACCCCCTGCAGGGCGAAATAAATAAATAAATAATATATATATATATATCCCAAAACGCTGGAAAGTGGGGAGCACCACTACTATCCAAGAGGAGCTCCAAAAATTACGCACATACAAGCAGGACCAAACAGCCCCTCAACCACAGACTGCCTCGCTTTCACATTACACAACAAAAATTCATCAATGCTATTAGTTAAACCTTAGTCCACCATAATATGTTAACCTAAGTCCATAATATGTTATCTGGAACGTAAGCTGCAAAATGCTAGTCAAGATATTACCTTCTCGCATCTGAGAAAGAAGAGACGATTCTCCTTTGAAAGTATTGTGTCTGGACTTTTGCATCCAAGGCAGATGACATACTCGTCTGAAAGAGGAAGCAGCCATAAGCAAACATAATATAACGTTAGGAAACACAAATATCCAAAAATATATACAGAAGTACTTGCAGTTTCCACATCAAAAAATGGGATGTTCAGTTCATTTTTCCCCTTTGCGGCAAAAGAAACATTCAGTTCAATGTTGACTAATATCAAGAGTAATCTATAAAATATATTGAACCACTACTAACCAGGTACTTACTGATATATCGCCGCAAGATTCCTTCAAAATTCTTGGGTGCAAATCTTCCCTTCACAACTAACCTTTGCTGCCCATCAAGTGACCCATTGGTCCCCAGCTCAGCCAGCAAGAAAGTCATGACATGGTCAGGCTGCCGATGCATCCTAAAATTTACATTTTCACATGGTAGGTAACATCAGCACTAATCTTTGAAGATCACAAAATACACACAAATCGAGTCCAGAGACATCAAACACCAGGCAAACACGGTGAAGAATCAATTTATAGAATCTGGCAACAAATAAGCATATACAACCTTAGTCCTAGTTAAGGCAATAAACCAGACATAATCGTTCACATTACATTAGTTGATTGTAATTGCTAAGGAAGTCAAAAGCAGAAATATAAAGAAGCAAAAATCATAATTTCATGATAACAAAAAAAGAAGAATACAAATATATCCCTGTTATTGAGGACTTAATATTCTTTCTTTTTTTTTGGGGCTTCTGGAAATAGATCTTCTGCAGGTCTTATATAGAAAACGTGCAAACAAGTAATTCACAAATTTCCAAGTCCATCAGTTAGGGGGTGAAGAACCCGAAAGACTATACCCCTGTTACACAGTACTACAGTTAATCAAACAATAATTTAGGTCCATCAAATTAAAAATTTACAAGAGTAAATAGTGAAAAGATCCTTTGCAAAGGCACATTCTCAAAAGATGCTACATCAAACAAGCATAAACACCAATGAGAAGACTTGATGAACACCAAACGAGTGCAAGAGGTGTTGATGATGATGATGATAGTAGTGGCACACACACACACACACACACAAAGACAGAGAGTAATACTGTTTTTTTACGATGCAGAAATGAAGAGTTCATTTATTTATAAAGCAAAGGAACTGAATCATACGATTTGCAGAGATCCATAAAATTCACAAAGACAGTTTTCTTTGTTCCCTCACGAAGAACTTGTGGAGGCCTCATAACTGTCCTACGCCTGTCCCCTGCCAGCTCCGGATTATTCTCTCGAAGAATGTTGAACACCCTACCAAGAAGCTGCAGCCATTCATAAGAAAGATAATTATCAGCAAGCAAAGACCTATTAAGTTTTATCTGCCTAAGCAACGAGTAGGGAGGGATATAAAAGATACAATGTCAACGCAGGAACCACTCATCTAAATTACTAGACAGAAAAGACAAACACATTGATAATGGCGTATAAAAGGAACATGTATCACTAAAGTAAGCATCCACATCAAGCCCTTTTTAGCTTTTGGTCTGAAAACTATAGATCTGAGACTAACACTAGCCATCATGACTTATAATACGGAAAAGTAAAACAGAAACCAAACTGCACTCGTAGGAGGAATGCAAGGCAGCTTAAGTGATCAAAATCCAACATCCCGCCAACAGACAAGTAATAATAAAAATTAAAATAAATAAATAAAAAACCGAAGGGACAAATATTAACAATCAAAATCCATCTCATAAACAAATGACATAATCTAATTCAGATATAAGCATTTTTTATAGCACATGCCACATCATTGTATTAGAAGTATAAATATCCCACAGGCACAATGATCAAAGAGCCCTAATAGTACTCAAAATAATCATTATACCTCCTCATACTCATAATCCCTATCAGTCCCTTCCCAAGGATATCGTGGTTGTAGATCATTTCCTTCTCCTTCGTCTTCATCTCCCACCCGATCTAGAAGGCCAAATACAAGTCTCAGATATTTCACACAGTCATCAGAAACCTTAAGCCATAAACAAATCAAGTATCCAACTTTACAAAAAGAACTCTTATGAAACCTTTTTTTTTTTTTTTTTTTACCTTCCAATTCTTCCGCAGCATCAGCACCATCATCTGTCAAAATGCTACTCTCGACCTAAAATCAGAACAACAATTAAAAATGAACCTACAAAAGGGGAAAAACGCTTATACTTGGAAACAATAACTTACTGGCTTCTTCTTCTTCTTCTTTAAGCCAGAAAATGTACTCTCAACTCCCTCAGAAACTGCACAGTAATAAAGAAAACATCAATATAAAAAAAAAAAAAAAATCACAAGAAAAAAAAAAAAGAAAACATCAATAAATATACCTGAAAGGCTTTCAGTTTTCTCGGCCAATTTTTCCACCGAGTCATCTGCAGGGTCTTGGATAACAACCTTCTTCTTCTTCTTCTTTTTGGTGGGATCAAAGGGCGCAATCTGCAAAAATAAATAAAAATTACGAACACTTCAACAAACTAATCAAACAAAAAGAGCACCTCAAATCATCTAATCACTACACAACATAATAATCAACCATAAAAAACTTGATTGAACAACCCAATTACAAGAAAAAAGAAAAAAAAATCAATAGCGAACTTACTTCCGCCACCTCCTCTTTCACCTCGTTCTCGTCCGCCATGATTGCTGCGATACAAAAACACCGTATTCAGATCAATCCAAAACGTATATTAACTTACAAAGGAAAAACCCAAAAAAAAGAAGACGAAAACCCTAGGAAATGAATATGAGAACATAGAAAGATTCCCGATTCTTGCATCGTTTTCTGCGATTTTTCTAGTGATGAAATCTTCAATAAAATTCTGAACTCGAAAAATTACGAAGACGAAGAGTACTACTCACATTTACGCGTCGGAAAAACCAGAAAATCGGTACTGCTTTGAGCGTTGCGAGTGAAGCTCCTTCGCGAAATGGCTCAGCTCCCGATTCTTTTAACCCTTCTCTTCTACTACGTCGGCCATCTCACAATTGATGGGGTTTATTTTGATCCCTGGGCCAGCTTTTTGGGCCTATGTTAGAGCGCATTCTGGATAATTTAGGTCCATAGGCTTTCCTCTGCCCGCTCCTAAAGCCCAATTGAGATTTATTTATGGGGGTTGGAGGAGGATGAAAAAGGGAAATTGCATTAATACAACAGTTTCAATTCTTAATATAAGTAAATAACATACTTTTAAAAATATTAAAATAAATAATATTTTTAAAATCTAGTACTATTTTTAAATACTTAAATTTTTAATTTTACTTCCTCTTTTTTTCTTCTTTTTCTTCTTCTTTCATTATCTTCCTTGTTTTACTTTTATCCATTTTAGTTTTTAGTCTATTTCCATTTTGTTCGGCCTTTTTATTGGAAAATTAAGAAACCAATGTCTTCATTAAAAAGGTTTAAATTAATTTCTAGATTAATTAATTATTTTTAAATAAACTGTCATGTCTCCACCCCGATTTGGGAGCATGACACTTATAGGTAGTGGAAATATATTTTCTAGTGTTAAGATAGTAAGTGGTCTTTTGACAGGAAAGATCTGAAATTCTCTTCACCTATAGGCTTGCCTTTAGGGAAAAAAGGAATATAATTGACAAAAAATTCTATTATTCCTTTCAATGTGCAAAATTAAGTTACGGCGAATTGGGCTAATTGAGTTTAATAAACAGGCTTAATCTAATTCCAATTTACCTATTTGCTTCAATTTAAGTCATTTTGGTCTAAGTATTATTTAATTCAATCTGGTTAAACTATCCAACTTGGATTTTTTTTCAACTTGATTTGGGTTTAGTATTGAGAAACCCACCATGAAACTAAAATACCTAATGGAATTCCATATGTTTCTAAAATATACATTCATTAGCTTTTGTTATGGTTTATGATTAATGTATTTGAATTTTCATGGTTGACTTGATACTTTGTTTTTATATTTTCTTTATTGTAAGTCTTAAGAGATTGGATTAGATTTGAACTTGCCAACTTGCTATGGATAATGCCTAGTCTACTACCAAATCTAACCTTGAGCCTTACCGCGTGGGCCAATTAATATTGTTTGGTCAACTCTTAATAGGTATGAAAAAAAAAAAAAACACCCATTAAGAGTGTAAACTTAACTTGCGTTATGCTAATTAGCATATCGAATAAAAAGAAATTCAATCTTCATAAATAGTTTCCTTTATTAACTAACTGGTTATTCGGGTATTTAAAAGGATTAATTATATCCTCCTAACTCATAATTCTCATCTAATTTATTTTTCTTAATTGTCTTTAACTAAATCGTACTAACATTGGTAATCAATTAATTAATTTGGTAATTATTAATTATGTTCTTCTTATAACTTGACTTACTAATATTTTATATTACCTATATCATGCTTATTTTTATACTATAGGTCCATTTGAATATGAATAGTATTATTGGACCTATAAGCTGATGTCTAGTTACTATTCAATTCATTAGGCCTAATATAGTCCTCTAGAACTAAAAGCATTATGTAACATTACAGCACTCTTTTGGAAATTTGAATCTAATTAATGGCTCCTAAACGTGTGGGATTGTTGGACACGTAATTGCTATCCTAATGTAGTGATCAACAACTTATATTTTTCTGTGATCTTCCATCTTTTTTAACATGTTAAAACTTCATCTGTAAAGTTTTACTGAAAACTATATCTTAAATTTGAGTTTGAATTCTATGAAACTGTGAATTGTAGACCCCTATAGCCTTCAAGTGCTACAATTCTTTTATTGATCGTAAATAGCGATTCTGCCACTGAACAAGTGTTTTATTTTCAAAACCATCTTTAGAAGATACTTTTTTAGTTTTAAAAGTCACCGTAAACCGAATATCCAAGACAGTTTTCAATAAAAGTTTATTTTACGAATGTTCCTCATTTTGATGAGTTTAAAACTTATATGTTTTCCAGAAATTTATTTTCTATCTTTAACATTACTCCTTGTAGTGATTTTGTAAACTTTAATGATTAGACTGTTTTTATAAATATGTTCAAAGTCCTTTTTTAGAGGCATAATTTTCAAAAATTTTCTTCATGAAAGTTCTTTATCACATCAAGACCTAAAACTTTCGTGTTTTACAAAAATAGTGATTTGGACTTTTTTAGGATCGTTTCACCTAAAAACGCAAACTACACTATTGATATTGCAACTTGCTACATTTCGTGAAACACCTAGCGTGAAGAGCTTTAGAATTAATCCCAAACTACACTCCAATTGCTAAAGTCTTTGTCATACAATAAACTAAACATGTTAACTTTTAAAAATCCAAACCGAACAGAAACAAGATCTGTACTATTGATGTTTGCATACAACATTTAACGAAATCATGTTGAAACAACTATGGATTTGTTCAGCAATTTCTATAAAGACTTAAGGCAACAATAAACTTAGTATTTCTACTTTCAAGAACTTGGTAGTTTTGTAATCTATATTATTAATATACATCACTTGCAAGATCTAATAAAAAGGTTCCATAAATCATTACCGACTATATTACAGCTTTTGCAAAAATCTTAAAGATACAATAAACTAATATATTCAACTTTTTAAGTCAAAAACTGGATGATTTTAAAATCTATTTTATCGGTGTATAATTATGTTGAAACAACCCCTGCACACTTAAAAAATATATTGTAATTACCACAGACTGCACTGTAATTTTTGTGATAGCCTTGGGAGACAATAAAATAAGTATTTCAAGTCCCGAAATAAAAAAACTGTGTGGTTTTGAAATTGGTACTATATGTTTTTTCTAAGTGTGTTGCAACATCTCTTGCAATACTAAGTGGGACATCTTGGAAAAAATGCTAGAAACACCATTTTTTAATATCTTACATAAAGTCGCTCATGTTGTTGTAGTTTGAAAAGATTGCAGGTTTGAAAATATAACAAGACCGATCTTTTAAAATGTCTATTTCAAAGTCAAAGTGAGTAGAAAATATTTATGAACACTAAATCATAACTTAGATCTAAACTTTTCATACCAAACATGGCAAAAGGACCATAGCATATACATAAATAAAACTTTATTACATGCCAACATCATCAAAAATAAGATCATGAACTATTTTACTCTTAAAAGAGAAAAGGTTAGAGGTTTATATCATTGAAGATCTATATTTCATAAAATTCCACTAAAACCTCCTCATTGTTTTAATTTTCGCAAGTGATTTCTAGTGAGAAGAAGAGAAGATTTTTGAAAGGAAGAAAAGAAAAGTACTGATTTCTAAAGGGTGAGGAAGAACTTGGAGAGGATGGTTTCTTTCTTGAAGAAATGAGGAGAAAGGATTAAGAAAATGAAGCCTTGTTGTGAAGGAACATATTTATAGACAAAAACCTAATCTTGGTTAAACTTTTACTTAGCTTTTTACCCATAATTAAAAGGTTTCAAGGAAACCTACGCAAGCAAAACTCTTGGCTTACTAACACCTAATATAGGCACCATTTATGGAGAGAACTGGAGGAAAAATTTTCAGTATTAAATTATGTCATATCCACCTTTTGTGAAAGTGCATGGTGATGTCTCTTTGAGAGACAAGATCCACTTTTTGTGGAACTTTATGATTTTTGGAGACAAAGTCTCCAAGTTTCTCTGAAGGATCTAAATTTTTGACTGGTTGTAGAGCAAACTAAATGGCAGGGAAATTTAGTTTTGTCGGCTCTTTTATCTTTATTTATCGCAATCTAAAACTATTCTCCTTATAACATGAAGCCCATTAAAATTTCTCAATCGTGTTGAAAAATAAATTGTTTTTTCTTAAAATTATTCGTAGACTGCATAAACATAAACTTGACATTTTCTGCTATCTACTTGGGTATTGACATATTCTTATACTATCAATTTTCGAATTCAGATAACATTTTTCACCAAAAATACTACTTGTACAACTCCAATTTTTAACTAATGGGTAATTAAGGATTTGGTATGCTTTAGAGTATTTTTCGGTAAACTACTAACACAGTATTGTACTTGAAAATTTTTATAATCTAAATTCTTAAGTTATTTATGGATTGAAAATTCTTCTGCTTTGAATCATGGTGGAAATTATCAATCAAATTATTTGATCACAAAAGTTGATAAATTAAATTTTAATATTTTTTTATAGAATTTGAAATATTTATAGTAATTTTATAAATCCTTTAGTTATAAAATCACCCATGTTATTTTACAAAAAATCATTGACTTAAATATGTAAATCACATTATTTAATTATAGGATTATTTTCTTGGCATTACACGAATTCACTTTAATCATAGAATTATGGAATTTTACAAATCTTTATGTAAATAATTTGTTCAGGTCTTTTGAGAAAATCCTTGACTTGAATGCTTGGATTATATCAGTATAACCGATTGAATGCTTAATTATCATACTAAAATTTGTGTTCATAAGCTATAAGCTTATGCTTCTTACGAGCTGAATGGTATAATTATGAAAAAATCCTTAATTAATTATACTTATTAATTACTTGGATTTTTTTGGGCATTTTATTTTAAGCCTAGACATTCGAAAGCTCTTGAGAGAAAATTACATGACAAGTTGCCAAGATATGGCCTATCAACTAGACCACAGATTGAGTTAGGAATGAAAACATTCAAGAATCATTGGCAAATTGTTCATGAAATGTTAGCCGAGCCAAATTATATTGGTTTCCAACGGGATGCGAAGAGAAAAATGTTTTTTGTGAAGAAACAGGTGTGTGATGCATATCTTGTACTTATAATTTTTTTTTTTTTACCAACATACAAGGTGTTTATATGATTACAAAAGTTATTTATCTATTTACTTCTCGTGAAATGTAGTCTCATAATGAAGAAACACCATTCAAGACCAAGTAATTCCCCTACTAATTTGCTTTAATAATTATAAAGGCATTGAAACATTCAATCTTTATATGATTATAAAAGTTATTTATGTATTTATCTATTTACTATAAAGAAACAAATGTATGAAGCACATCTCGTACTATAATGACTTATGCATAGTTCTCGGCAAAAATCATGCCACCTTGTGACATCCAGAAATTAATTAAATGCGATTCGCGTGTAAATAGTGAATTAGTATGCGTTATTATTGTAATTTGAACTTAATTTAAATTACTTTGTGTTATTTTCCTATTAATTGCATTTTCAATTATTCTTATTAGTTATTTTGAATTTTGAAACAAAACAATTTGTTGAATGCCCAACACGTCCTTTTTGAAAAACCATGTGCTAGACATGGTTTTACCTGAGAAAACCATTCAGCCTTCCTTTATTTAAACTCTCTTCCTCTCCCTCATTTCCTCACTCTTTGTCTCACTGTTTTAGAAGCACACACACTCTCTCTCCTTCCCGTTTCTTTCTCACTGTCTCTCTTTCTATCTTTCCCTCTCTCATTTTGCTTCAAATTTGAGCTAAAGCCTTGATCCTCAATTGGAATTGGAAGTCAAGGAACACGTTTGAGCCTCCATAAACTCGATTCAAGGATTAATTTGAGGTTAGTTTGCTTTATTCTCAAAATTTCAAATTTTGCCCCAAATTCTTCAATTCTCTTTGCAAGTTAAAATCCAAGTTTCTTTATATCTAAGTTGTAGAACCCAAACCTTGATGAATCTAGGCTAGATTGGACAAAAATCAAACTAAATCAAGTTTTTCCTTTTTTTCGTTTTTTGATTAATTTGAAAATTTCTATGAAAAACTTGTTTAAAGGTGTTTAAAAGTGTTCCAATATGTATTTCTATCATTTTTGAACATTATGCCGAGGAAGCTGAGATTCGAAATCTGGAATTTCTAAATTTTGCCAGTTCAACAAGCCAAACTTAGAGCAATTTGGCGGTTTTGGACGACTGGTAGGCCAAACTGTGAAAGTTTGGCAGGCCAGACTAGGAAGTTTGGCAGGCCAACCGAGCCTTGTAAAATTTATTGTTTTTTACTGTCTAAAACCTAGATAAAGACTTTGACATTGTGATATAATTTTGTGAATGTTAAAGGCATACTAAGACACCATGAGATATCATCGTGATATAGAGTACTCTAAGTTAGATAATGACAAACTTAGTTCACATTTAAGGTTGTTCGTGGTGGAGCTAACGTATAGCAGGTCAGGACTGCGGTGCTGAGCTCTTGTACTGGATATCGAGGTAGGACTCTATACCTCTTTTTTTGGCAACCATGTTTTAAAAAAGGCTTTAGCCACAATGTGTTTTCTTCAAAAAATGTTTTAAAGAAATGATTGAGATGAATTTATCGATTGTTTTCATTAACTGTTGAATAATGAAATGATCATAATGAACAAAATAATGAATGTAAATAAGAATACATGGTAATATGAGACTTGAATAATGATACACAATAGGGCATGATGCCATATTCAGAGATTGGGTAGTGTAGAGAACGACTTTAGGGCAGGTATCGAAACACAGCTGGGCTGCTACAGTGGTGTTACTATTAGTTTACCCAACAAAAAGATAATAAGATCATTTCCGATGAATAATATACTAAATGGTATGAATGAATTTAATAAATTTTATTTATTTACTGTGTTTTATAATTCATATGCAAATGCTAGATTTTATATTTGAATTAAATGTTTTTCAAAGCTTAGTCCTACTAAGCCTTTCGCTCACTGTTTATCTGTTTTAAAAATTTCTCCCTCTAGGTGGATTCTAGCTTAAAACTGAGTGGGAATCTACTGGAAGGACTGGTGAACTGTAGGGATTTGTTTAGGTTTCTGCTTAATTAATTCAAGGCATGTAATATTTTAATCCTTCTTCCTTTGCATTGGATTGTGGTTATAATTTATTTAATTGTCAATACTATGTGTGTGTACAAATGTAGGTCCGGTAAGGCCCGACTAGTATTTAGTAAGCTTTATTATTCTATTTTATTTTATCTACTTTAATTTAGAGGAAATTGTTTATAATTTTTAAATTTGCAACATTTTCAAAAATAACTCAGATGTTTAATTGGCGATTTTAATTAAGATTGGTTTTATTAACTTAATTAATCTGTCACGTCATCACCCGAATCTAGATTCATGACACACCTGTAGGAATGTCGAGACTCCCCTAGATGTAGCTTATGAACTTTAAACAAGAGGGGGAGATGACGTAAATATAGACGCATGACGCTTTTAACAATATGATAGTTGGGGATGAAGCACAAACAACGAAATTTTCCTAAGCATAAGTATTCCAAGAGTCTTCTAAAAGAAAGAGAAGACATGCAAACAATGGAGAGGTTTATGTATGGCCTTAAAAAGTCGTATGTTGTACTTACCAATGTTACTAAAAAGACGATAGCATGTTTGAGTCATGCTATTGGTGAAAGCATCATGAAAAAACATGGCCGACTTGAGGAGAAGATATAAAGATAGCAACTATCAACATAAGTGCCGCAAGGTAGCTTGCATGATAATGAAAGACGACGCTATGGTCTCATAATTTTTTAGTGTTCTAGACGAGGAAAAAGATGAATAGTTGAGAACTCTGCTTTCTAGTGATATTTAGGAGACGTTGCTCATAAATACATTTATCATATTTTGATTTAGTTGTTAAGGTTTGTAGACGGTGAATCTACAATCAAATGTTTGAATTCTGGGTTGAGTTATTTAGGAACTTGAGCCCTCAAATCACCGTTTGAATGGATCTATAAACTCGAATCTATTTGCTAAATTAAAGTGGAATGAAAAAAAATAAGTGCAGTAAAAATGACACAAGGGATTTATAGTAGTTCACTCTGTTGATTAAGAGCTACGTCCACTATAATTCACTATGATTTCTGAGTACAGATTACAAGAAGTGTGAGGGCAAATTGGCAGAGTTTCAGTATATGATTTATGTATGTTGTACATCAAAGTAGTCTCCCTCTTATATAGAAGATGAGAAAGGATAGTGGCTCTCAACCTTCTGACGGAGTGGGATAGAGCATCATAAAAAACTACAATAGTGGGACACTTGTCGATCAGTGATAGGCTGTAAGAATCACGCCTCCCTTGCATTTTGGTTCATGACTAGACGTGCTACAACCGCCCGTTTGTGTAGTTAACTGTCAGCTTAAGATGATCGAACCAGTCGAACAAAGATGTGAGAGCGAGTGCAAATTGTCTTCAGCGAGAGAAACGACGCAAATCACGCAATACGATCGAATCAAACGAATAATGAACATTCAATTTGATTGGGCTTCACTTAGTAGATTTTACTCGACCTACCTGACTTGTATCATCATTGGGCCATACAGGCCTACTAGCAATTTAGGCCTTGCTAAATTGCACCCCAACAGATAGCCCCCTACTCCTTAGTCGATGTAATGGACTACAAGAGTGAATGAAGATCAGGCCCAAACTAGATGGCATGCGACTGACCGATATCCTGCATCTGTAATTGAATCATTACATTCCCCTAGGAAATTGCAATACTTAATTACCTACAACACGTGTCACCAGCTAATTGGCAGCTCCTAAAAACCACTGCAATGCTGACGCACGATATGATTCGAAAAGACACCGCCTCGGTTTGAGCGGGAACTCAAAAAGACGCATAACCCTAGCCCTTGGATCAGATAGCTCTGAATCGATTCCAGCCATCGATCTAGTACCCTCAGGGTGGTATATAACTCATGTTTTTCTCTCACCTCTTTCATTTCCTCTCTCTTCTCGAACTGGAGGTGATTTTTCTCCAGTTTTTCTCAGTTTCTCTAGGATTTTCAAGTAAGATTTTCTTTTCTCTCCTAATTTTCTTGTGATTTTCTTTCTGTAATCTTGTTTTTTTTCCAATTTCGAGCATTTTGATACCAAACACGCTTCATTTCCTGAGAAAATCAGTGACTGCCTTACTTGTTTGGCTGTCGCGACCCTAGAATACTCAAGAACAGTTGAAGCCTTCCAAGTTTTTGGATTATTTAGCTTTTTGATCTTCGAAACCCTAGTTTTCCTTGGACAGTCCTGTTTCTATAAAAATGTCAAAGGCAGTTGTCATAGATTCAAGCTTTAACAGCCACGAGGACCCCTGGTTGAGTAGTGACGAAAGAAAAGTTGACGACATGATCCGTCAACAAACCATGATCAAATCAAGTGTGCGGATGGCTGGAGCTAAGAGTAGCGGAGAGGCAACAAGCCAAAGAGTAGAACGAAACCAGCTAGTTTGTCCCTCAATAAGGATCGACAATATCGAACAGGTCGAAATGAGGAAGTATATTTCTCCAACCAAAGGATTATCATTTTTCACCAAGAATCCAGAGTCCGTTCTGATAGGGGGACTTGTTGACAGTAAGAACGAAGTATGGAATACCAGTCTCGGTTGAAATAAGATTGCCTTATCTGAGGGAGCATGCGAATACACAAAACGACAACTGGTTTTGTGTGTACACAAAATGGTTCGAACTCAGACTTCGACTACCAATTTTGGAATTCATGATTGAGATCATCAGCCATTTTTATATTTCCTTGACTCAACTCATGCTGAATGGGGTTTGACTACTTATAGCCCTTATGGTCTTGATAGATGAAGCTGGAATTGATTTCGATATATTCAACTTCCTCAGGTGCTATTACCTCAAGCCGAACAGCAAAAATTTGGGTCGTTTCTACTTTGTATATAGGCAATCGAAGCAGCTCATAACATAGTTTGTAAACGCTGATAGGCATTGGGAGGAGCAATACTTTTTATGTCGATCAATCGCAACTCCTTCGAACTAACTACTCGATTTCCTTTTCCATTCGTTTTCGGTCATATTGGTAAGTATCATCACTTCTTATATTTCAAGCAGTAATTTCATCTAATAAACAATCTCTTTCCTTGCAGATTACGAATTGAATCATTCAACTCCCATCGGCGAAAGGTTCCAAGCTAGGTTGGAAGCATTACTAGCTCTTAACGGATGGACTTGGGCAAAGATCTCACAGTCCAATCGACTCCGGAGGTCTTCGATTTGGAAGCGATTCAAAGAGATCCACATAGGTATTCCTATTCAATTTTTGAAATGAGTCGATTGGGTCTTTGTATGCCGCGGTGCACTTCAGCGGCTGTACAGCCTATCAAAATGTATTACACCACTATCTGACGAGGACATTCATCTCGCAGAAGCCACATTGTCAACCATGAAGGTAACACTACCCTCAGTAGAAGAGATGCAAAAGAAGAGGCATGCGGACAAAGCCGCAAAGAAAAAGAGAAGCGAAACAGGCGAGCCATCAATGCGAGAAGTTACTCCAGCCACTTCGTCAGATCTTCCTCCATTGCCTCCTTTCGACATACAGCCCCCACCATCAAAGAAAAGGAAGAGTGATGAGGCTTCAACTTCCAGCAGGGATATCGAACAAAGAGTTCGTGAATAGATAGACACTCAACGTTCCTGAAGACACAAGTATAATGGAAGATAAAGAAGCAGCGACAAGAACGGCCATAAATTTTTACTTCAACAAAGACGGGGAACGTCTTGGTGGGAAACCATTCTTTTGTTTCTATAACGAATCAGTTGCAGTGATGGGATAGGTAAATCTCCAAACCAATTTAATTTTGTTTGCTTCGATCGTATCCTTTACTGAAATTTCATCATGCAGGCTCTCTTGCTTCATAATCTATTCGCAAACAAGGCTGCTTACAAATATGATCAAGAGGCACTTAGATGTAAAAAGCTTAAAGAATAGCTGAAGAAAATGAAAGCTGAGGGGGACAACAAATAGAAGGAGCTTAATGATATGGCTGATGCATTGAACAGGTCAAACAAGAAGGTATTGAGCTTGTCTAGTAGCCTTCGTCTTTCCGAAGAAAAAGTTGATGGCCTAAAGAATACTCTGACTGCGAGAGACAAGGATATCGAAGACATCGAGGAGCAGCTACTGGAGGTCCATGGCACTTCTTTCTTCAAGGTGCGACTCGAAGCCTTGTTGGAATTCAAGTCTGGCCAACTTAGCATCGAAACGATCGACGAAGAGATCAAGGATTTACAAGAACTACTGTCTCAAGACAACTCGCATGTTCATGGTAAATCCGCCAGTCAAGATATCCTTGTCGAGCCCCTACTCTTGAATCTGATGCTGCAATGATTCCAACTGGTGATGCCACTAAGCCTCCAACTATCGAGCCAACTGAGGGTGAAAATGTTCAACCTGCGGATGGAGGAGATTCGTGAAAGATTCTTGTTTTTTTTTTATATTTGAACTGTTATTTTTGCTTCGTTTGTATCGAATGTTTTATTCCGACAAATTGGAAGTTCAAATTGAAATTCAACTTTTGAATTCAGCATTAGATTAGCAACACTTTTATATCATATGCACCAATTAATCTTAGTTAATCGAAAAGCAATCAGACCAACAAAGCGATAAACGAAAGTATTCAATCTAAAAGAATAATGTTACGATATGATTCTTTTAAAATCGATCGAACTGGCCTTGAGTTAAGAAAAACTTTTAAGACCAAGAGATCGAATTATATAGGTTGGTTATCTTGATCTTATGAACCCTGATTACTGAATAGTAAGAACATTTTGGATCAAATTTATCGAATTCAAACGATGATTACGGCAGCGCAGGTTGTACTAATTGAACTCATCGAGTCCAAAATTTGGCCCTTAATGACCGGATGAGATCGGTTGAATTCAAAATTGAGCCGAAAAGATGACAAAATGAGTCCCGATCGAGTAAGTCAAAGCCAAAAATTTAAAACGGCATGCTTGAATTTACGGATCGAGCTAGTCAGATCCGCAGTTGGGGCCATGAAGATGGCGAGGTTAAGCGTATGGATCAAGCTGGTCGGATTCGCAGTTTGGGGCCATGAAGATGGCAATTGAAGAGTTCAGATCGAGAAGGTTGAGTCTGAAGCTGAGCCTCGATGATGGCGATTTGAGTTCAGATCGAGCTTGTCGAGTCCGAAGCTAAGCCATGATGATGGCGATTTGAGTTCGGATCGAGCTGGTCGAGTCTGAAGTTGAGCCATGATAATGGCGATTTGAGTTCAGATCGAGTCCGAAGCTGAGCCATGATGATGGCGATTTGAGTTCGGATCAAGCTGGTCGAGTCCAAAGCTAATTTAGAAAGCATAGCCGCGTTCCCTAAGGAAAGAAACTTGTTAATATATCGGGGAAATAAAATTTGAAGTAATAAAGTGGCTGTGCTCGTTTATATCGTTTACGAGCTGTCTACGTACCCTATGTTTGGGGATCAAGCCAAATGTAGTTCAATTACATAAGGCAAAATGTATACTACACATAGTACTTCCTTAAATGATTCACATTCCAGCTCTTAGTGACGAGTGATCCATCAAGCTTTTCCAACTTATATACTCCGTCACGAACAACTGGCCTTATTCGATAAGGTCCTTCCTAATTTGTTGCCAATTTTTCAGCGTTAGCTTCTCTCGTATTCTGAAAGACTTTTCTAAGCACTAGATCTCCTTCCTGGAATTTTCTAACCTTGACCTTCTAGTTGTAGTATCTGGCGGTAGCTTGTTGGTAGCGACCTAGGCGATAGAAAGCTTTATCCATTTTTTCCTCTATCAGATCCAGTGCATCCTGTATCATCTCGTCGTTTTTTGCCTCGTTTAAAAGAGAGTAATCAACTCGAAGATCTCGAACAACAATTTCTGCAGGAACAACAACTTTTGTCCCATATACGAGCAAAAATAGGAATTCACCAATAGCCCTTCTTGGGGTCTTCGGTAGGCCCAAAGCACCATCGGCAGTTTCGCGACCCAACGCCCTTTTCTTGCCTCAAGTTTCTTCTTCAGATTCTTCACAATCGTCTTATTCATTACTTCTGCCTGGTCGTTTCCTTGTGGGTACCTTAGTGTTGAGAAGCTTAAAACAATGTCCCAATTGCGACAAAACTTCTTAAAGGATGAGGAGATGAATTAGGAGTCGTTGTCTGTGACGATCTCCCTCGAAACTTTGAATCGATAGATGATATTTCTCCAAATGAATCTTTCAACATCTCGCTCTTTAATGTCCACAAATGCTTTGGCTTTGACCCATTTGGAGAAATAATCGGTGAGGATGAGCAAATACTTGACTTGTCCAGGAGCTGGTGGAAACGGACCGACCACGTCCATCGAGTACTTCATGAAAGGATATGGTGAGCTGATCAAGGATACTTCTTCTGCAAGTTGGTGCATGATGGGGGCATGCCTCTGGAAACTATCACATTTACAAGAGAAACTTTCATAATTGCTCTGCATTGTCTGCCAGAAGAATCCTTGGCTCTTAACCTTGTTACACAGTGATCTGCCACCTGAATGATTCCCACACGATCCCTCGTGAACTTCTCGAATGACACTCTCGACCTCATCATCCCCAAGGCATTGGAGATAAGGCCTTGTGAAGGAACGCCTGTAGAGTTTTCCATTGATTAAGTAGTATCTCGCGGCTTGTACTCTAATCTTTCTTGCAGCCTGCTTATCCTCCGAGAGCCAGCCATCACTGATGTACATTTGAATAGGCATCCTCTAATCATCCTTAGGGCAACATAATTCATCTTCTCGACAGGTATAATACTCGGGTCGTCAATACACTCCAAAGGGATTATTCTTCTTTCATTGACTTCAACCGACGATCCCAAATTTGCAAGTGCATTAGCTCTTGAGTTCTGGTCTCGTGGTGCATGTTTTATTTCAAACTGATCGAACTAGGGCTTGAGCTTGGAGACTAAATTTAGATATAGGAGCATCTTTTCGTCTCGCACTTCGAACTCTCCGTTTACTTGGTTGACGACTAATGTGGAGTCACTCTTCAGGATGATTTTAGTAGCCCCTAGCGCAGCAGCGAGCCTCGTACCAGCAATCACAGCCTCATATTCGGCTTCATTGTTTGTAGCCTTGAATCCTAATAGAAAGCTCTCTTTGATCACTTTGCCAGTTGGGGACTTCAAAACTACTCCAATTCCTGACCCCTTCTCATTGCTCGATCCATCGACTTATACGATCCATGCCTCTGTTACAAGTCCTTCAGACTTGAGTGTCAACTCAGCGACAAAATCTGCAAGCACCTAAGCCTTCAATGTTGTCCGGGGTCTGTACTCAATGTCAAACTTTGTCAGCTCAACTACCCATTTCGTCATTCTTTTAGAGACGTTTGGCTTGTGCAAAATTGCTCTCATCGGGTACGATGAAAGCACCATAATAGTATGGCCTTGAAAGTACGGACGGAGTTTTCAAGCCGACATGACGAGTGCAAGCGCAAGCTTTTCAACAACAGAGCATCCCGTTTCAGCGTCCAACATTGTATGGCTCACGAAAAACACTACTTTCTGGACCGTATCTTCTTCTTGAACAAGGGCCGAACTCACCGCCGTCTCTAAAACTGCCAAGTATAGGTAGAGTGGCTCCCCTTCTTTTGGCTTCGAAAGGATCGGTGGAGTCATCAAGTATCTTTTTAGTTCTTGAAATGCTGATTCACATTGCTCGTTCCATTCAAACTTTGTGTTCTTTTTGAGTAGCTGGAGAAAAGGAAGACATTTGTCAGAACTTCTGGCAATAAATCGACTTAGTGCAGCCACTCGACCAGTTTGCTTTTGAATTTCTCGTTTGGTTCTTGGTGAAGGCATCAACTGAAAGGGTTTAATTTGATCAGGATTTGCCTCGATTTCGCGCTTCGTGATAAGATAACCTAAGAACATGCCACTCACCACCCCAAAAGTGCACTTCTCTGGATTCAGCTTCATGCCATATTTCCATAGAACGTTGAAGCATTCTTGTAGATGCTGGACATAGAGATGAGCCTCCAAAAACTTAACCAACATGTCATCAATGTAAACCTCCATGTTCTTACCAATCTGCTGCTCGAACATCATATTGACAAGTCGTTGGTAAATTGCTTCCGCGTTCTTCAATCCAAAGGGCATGACCTTGAAACAAAAGATCCCTTACTCTGTTATAAAAGCCATCTTCTCCTGGCCTTCAGGATGCAAAAGGATTTGGTTGTAGCTAGAGAATGCATTGAGGAAACTTAAAATCTCATGTCCAGTTATTGTGTCAACGAGTTGATCGATGTGCGGTAATGGCTAGCTGTCTTTTAGGCAAGCTTTGCTCAGGTCAGTGAAATTGACGCACATACGCCACTTCCCATTCTTTTTCCTTACAATTACCACATTGGCGAGCCAATCGGGATACTAGACAGGTCGTATAAAGCCTGCTTCGGGTAGTCTCGTCACTTCATCTTTGACAACGTTGTTCTATTTGATTCCAAGCTTCCTCCTCTTCTACTGGACAGGATTGTGGCTAGGATCGATGTTTAGTCTATGGGAGATTATGCTCGTGTCAATTCCAAGCATATCTGCATGAGACCATGCAAAACAATCAGCGTTTACCTTAAGAAAATCAACAATTTGGGATTTTATACCCTCATCGAGCGGTGACCTGATTTTCACAGTTTGCCTATCATCTTGTGGGTTAATCTGGACTTCGTCTAGCTGCTCGAGAGTCGATTCAATGCAGCTTTGGTTGTTCTCTGTGTTCTACTGTATGGCCTGTAATTGCTATAAAGCTTTTTTCTGCTTCATAGCCGTGATGTAGCAGCTCCTAGCTGCCTCCTGACTTCCTCGAATCTCCCGAATGCCTCACTTCATCGAAAACCTGATTATTTGGTAGTAAGTTGAAGGGACCGTCTTTATAGAATATATCCAAGGCCGCCCTAAAATGATGTTATACCCTAAAAGGCAATCCATGACCAGGAAGCTGGTCAGCTTATTCTCCCTTGCTGCATACACCAGAAGCTTGACTCTTCCAATGGCTGTTGTCGCCTCGCCATTGAAACCTCTTAAGTCGTCAGGGATTTCTCAATTTCCTCCTCGCCGATTTCCATCTCTTTCAACGTTGAGAGGAACAGGATGTTGGCTAAGCTTCCATTATCAACCAGTATTCTGTTAATCTTGCAATTCGCAATGTTGAGTTTAATAACTAGTGCGTCATCATGCAGGGCATCGAGTCCAAATGCCTCGTCGCTACGACACGAAATTACATCTGTACAGTGTTTGCTGTGAATTGAATTGACAGTCGCTTGATTAGCTCTCCTCTGATGCGCCTTCATTTGGTTCACCGAATCACCGCTGAAAACTGAGCCTCCACAAATGGCTCCAATTATCTTCCTAACTGGTGGTGCTGATGGTGTCTTCTCATGAGCTTGGTGGTCTCTCCATCCTCCTCACTCTTTGTTGAGCCCGTACATCTTCCTTCCCCGTTTTGAGAGGTACTCCCTCAAGTGCCCTTTCTTGAGTAGCTCTACTATCTCGGATCGCAAGGCTTTGCAGTAGACCGTCAAGTGCCTTGTGTCTTGATGAATCTTGCAATATTTAGATTGATCGTGAGAATGGCTTGGTGTCATTTTTCCTGGCCATCGAACGTAATCTTTCCCTTCCAGCTGGGTGATTAGCTCGAATGGCCAAATGCTGAGGGCATATTTTGGTGGTGACAATGGTCGCGTTGTAGATCGGGGTTTGTCTTCTTTCCGTCTCCATTCTCTCTTCGACGGCGTCCTTGTTCGCTCCCTTCTATCTGGCTAAAATTTTTTCTTTCGATCTGATTTGCTCTGATTTTTTGTTCTTCCCAATTCTCATTCACACCTTTCGTTTTCCTCTTAAAGATCGATGCATCCTTTTGCTCTGTTGAGGGCTTCTTGGATGGTATATGGGTAATCAAAGCAAATGCTGTTCTTGAAAGGGGACCTGTGTAGAAGTCTTTTCTTCAATGCCTCCCTAGCTGTTCCATCTTCCAAGTCTAAAATCTCTGAGAGCGCTTTGCTGAATCTTTTGATATAAGCCCTTAGCAATTCTCTCGGGCTCTAGATGACAGACCACAAATCTTTGGTCGTCTTTCTTGTCTGAATATGTACTGAATACGCTTTGACAAACGAATCCGCTAAGTCATCGAAGCTGTCAATTGATCCAGTAGGTAAGTTACTGAACCATCGAAGTACTGGACCTTTAAGTGACTGTGCAAACAACTTGTACATCATCTCATCAAGAATCGAGTCTGAAATGTTTGTGGCACTGACCACGTTCTTATACTGCAACAGGTGGTCTTTTGGGTCTATAGTTCCATCAAAACGAGCGAACACAAGGTTTCCATATTTCGGGGGTAAAACCAAAGTGATCCTCTTTGTGAGTGGGGTATCTCAAATGTTCTTCGAGATGTCATCCAATGCAGGGGTTTTGCTCGTGGCTTTTGAAACCTTCTGCTCGATCTTCTCTTCTACTAGTTTGGAATTCTGCTCGAGCTTTTCTCTCATCATCACTTGGACCAATTTAGGTGTCATTAATGCGACAACTAGTGTTTCTTTCAAACGAGCTATCGGTTCTATCTCTTCGTTTCTTTCAATCGAATCATCATTTCGATTGAATCCCACACGAGCACTTATCGTCGTAATAGTTGTCATTGCGGGGGTGGCTGTGGTTGTAAAAGCTGCTGATATTGTTGTTGGTGTTGGAGTCGAAGGTGTATGCAAGGGTTGCATCCTTCTAATTAAGTTGTAGGGTTGTCAGGTTCCTAGTTGTGGCATATGAGATTGCCACTGTGCTGCTGAAGAAATTAGGATAATCGAATACCTGTAGTACAGATAATAGCATGACTATGAACTCGTCTGGGAATTTTGATAACTAATTTGGCTTTTCAAAGCCAAATTCTCGCTACTGAGTTGCTCCAGTCTTCTGTCACGTTCCTAAGATTGGGCTGTCTACTCCTAGAGCATCTTCTTAAGGGTCTCAAATTCTGCTACAAGAGCTTCCATTTGCTGGTTGTCTTGGGAAATTGGTTCAGCCTCTTCCACTATGGTCTCTAGAGTATGTTGGTTGTCGATGTTGTTTGCCATTTGGATCTGAGTCTAAAGATCTTGGAGTTGATGACTTGAAGACCCCACGGTGGGTGCCAAACTGTAGACGGTGAATCTACAATCAAATGTTTGAATTCTAGGTTGAGTTATTTAGGAACTTGGGCCCTCCAATCACCATTTGAAGGATCTATAAACTCGAATCTATTTGCTAAATTAAAGTGAAATGAAAAAAAATAAATGCAGTAAAAATGACATGAGGGATTTATAGAGGTTTACTCTATTGATTCAGAGCTACGTCCACTGTAATTCACTATGATTTCTGAGTACAGATTACAAGATGTGTGAGGGCAAATTGGCAAAATTTCAGTGTATGATTTATGTATATCGTACATCAAAGTAGTCTCCCTCTTACATAGAAGATGAGAAAGGATAGTGGCTCTCAACCAACTAGCGTAGTGGGATAGAGCATCATAAATAACTGCAATAGTAAGACATGTGTAGATCGGTGATAGGCTGCAAGAATCACGCCTCCCCCGCATTTCGGTTCATGACTAGACGTGCTACAACCGCCTGTTTGTGCAGTTAACTGTCAGCTCGAGAAGATCAAACCAATCAAACAAAGACGTGAGAGCAAGTGCGAATTGTCTTCAGCGAGAGAAACGACGCAAATCACACAATACAATCGAATCAAACGAACAATGAACATTCAATTCGATTGGGCTTCACTTAGTAGATTTTACTCGACCTACCCGACTTGTATCATCATTGGGCCACATGGGCTTGCTAGTAACTTGGGCCTTGCTAAATTGCACCCCAACAAGGTTCATTTTATTATATTGGATTGTCTTAACTAATTAAGACTATGCTTGACTTTTGTACATGGTGGATGATATATATATTGGTAAATCTACTAATTATATATTTACTATGTTTTTAGATACGATGAGTATTTTGTAGTATCTTTTGATGACTTTTTTTTTATATATTTATTTGGATGTCTTAATATGTAATTTCAAACGTGATATCACACATGAATTTTGATGTATTTGTCGGTTCTTTCATGTTTAGCTTATGGTGATTATACATGTGACATAAATTGTAAAACTTCCAATCAAAGTTAATATATTTTTAATAGCATAAGTATTATTTTAAAAAACTATATATAATATTTTTTGTCATTGAAATATATATTTATATTTTTAAGTTTTTCATTTTAAATGATGAATTTTTTAACAGTAAAACAATTTTTATTAGTTATGTAATAATTTATATAACTATTTTTGGCCAATGGTCTTTTTGTCAAAATACAATAGTTGCATTCCATCCATTGTCAACCAAACTGCATAATCTTCATTTAGGTATTGATTCCATAACTCCAACTAAATTAAAGAATCACCTTTTTGTTTTCAAGAAATTCCTAATTCAACACAAGCCATTCCTATTACTATTCACCACCGCAATCAAATACACCCTTAAATGGTTCAATCGCTAAACTTTTGTGCTGAAGTCTGTATGAAATAGTCATTGAATATTATCAACGACCGCATTCAATCACCGTTCAAACACCTTTGTAATTCAATTTATTGCATTTGCCATAAGTTTACTTTATTAATTCTTAAAAATATTAACACCCAAATGCAAAACTTTAGCCGAAGCTTTTTGTGTTAAATGAGCCATCAAAGTTGCTTATTAAAACTAACATGAAAAGTCGTAAATTAATATACAAGTTAGGAATAGGTTGGTGTCTGTTATCAATATTTTTCTTAAAAAAAATTTATTTGGTTCAACAATATTTAAAATATCCCGACTAGATCGTAAAAAATGAAAAATACAAAATAAAAATTGAAAAACAAAATGAGCGCCGTTAGTATTGCGCAGATTTCATATTTGAAAAGAAAGTGAACAAGAAGAATTCTGATTCACGCGTTCATTTCCGGACAACAAGATGACAAATGTTTTAGCATTCAAGCAAGAGAGAGAAAGAGAGAGAGAGGAAAAAAAAAAAAGGATAGCAGCCTTCTAAAAAGTTATTTGTCCTTTCCGTCTTCCTTCTTCCTTCTTTTTGAACAAAGCCTATACCAGTCGCGCTAATAATATGTAGATTAGTGGTATAATTCGTTGTTAATCTGCTTATAAAACCATCTCTCATACAAATGCTATTGCTCACTTTATATTTGACTTTAAAAAGTGTGAAAATTAATATATTTGATGTATTGTTTTCATTTCCATTGTAATATGTATTTTTATCTCAGATACTATGCATGTTTACATTTTACTGTAACGATAATTGCTTTAATAGTTGTAAAAGCAAATGAGTTTGGACCAAAGAACATGATTATCAATTCTCTTTGTTGGGGGTAATGATGACCAAATCAATCCTATCTTATTTTATTGGATTTTGCCAAAAGCCCAACTTCCTCTTCAAGTACAAAAGGCAAATTGAGGAAGACGATATATCTCTTTCTTCTGATATTAACCGATCATGTAAAATTGCATTATCGCAAATATTGTTACTTTATAAGGGTGTTGTACATAAAAAAAGATAAAAAGAAAAAGGGATTATGAGAAATTCAAGCTTCTGCAAGATTTATCAACTAGTAATTAATTCACAAATTTGACGAGAAAAATTACTCGCTAGATTGAATGTATTGTGTCATCGTGTGTTTATGTAATACACTATTTCAATAAATATTTGACATTTAAGTGGTTGGTTCTCATTAACTAAATAGTTTCATATTTTACGGAGTAACTTAAGTTTTAAAACATTGCTAGAAAGTATCGATAGTGTTAAGCACCATATACTAATAAAAGATAGATTCTGTAATATAAAACCTATAAATAAAGCCTATTTTTTATTAATAGTGGTGTTTGACGTGGTGTTGTTCACAAGTTTTTTTTTTTTTTTTTTAATTTTTAGGTAGGAATGGATTTGTAACTCAGCCCACAAGAAAGAAAACCATTTCTAGGAAACAGATAGATAAAGTAGAAACGTGCTATTGTGGGACCCTTTCTGTGAGATATAGTAATGATGATAGGTATATTACGCCAACAACTGTGACAGTTGACCTATTATCGACCGTCGAAGGAACTTCAATAGTGGGAAAGACTGTCAAGTCCAAGTCGATTCGTCGCAAATGAAAGTGAACGCGCCGAAATGGGAACAGTCTTATGTAAGTGATCAAGACAAATTCCCATTGAGAAATGGGGAATATTAACAAAGCCCAAAACCACAGTCGAAGACTCGAAACTCCGCGTCACCATATGCATGGTGCAGTTTTATCAAGTGTTGTGTGGATCATCGAGGCTCATGGTAGAGCTCTTGATCTAGGGTAAAGCCACGTCCAAAGTTCCCGATAAACAACGTATGTTTCATGCCCGACAATATCAAAAACTATGAGTGTGTTTGAAAACACGGAGTCAAATAAACAAATTTTGGTTTACACCAATTTCGTTGCAATGCTTTTTTCTCACAAAAGTTCAAGCCATTTTGTTTCCTAAACACCGTCTAAAGAAATAGAGTAAGGATTGAACATAAAAAAAGAGAAAACTAAAAAAATATGCCCTTTTACCTAACTTCTTTTAGTTTCGTGTGGTTTTAGAATTCTTTCCTGATAAAGTGAAAATATAAATCTTATATGTATGTTTAAGGAATGATCAATATTTATAATCCCTCACAAGGAGAGTATTAATCTTCTGTATATCTCTTTAATAAGCTAGAAACTCACTATAAAAATCAAATATCAAATCAAGCCACACAAATTAAAAACTAAAGAAGAAAAATAAATGTGTGAAGATTTATAACACAAAGAATATTTAACAAGGTCAAAAAAATAAAACATAAAGCTTTAACGTAGTTTAAAAAAAGCATACATCCATGAATTAGAAAAACTAGGGAGCATTTACTAGTAAGGAGCATTACAAATTAACACTCTATAAATACAAATTACAATACTAAAATCGTGTAAATTATATTTTTCTCTGTAGTTTTCTATATATCATGTTTTTAGTAACTTGATGTTATTTTTTGCCTTTATGATTTAAATAAAATTTTAAAATGGCTGAATAAAAAGTTGTAATTTTAAACATGACAAGAATTATTCAACTTGTAATACGAACCCTACTAAACCGATTGTAAGTGATTTGGCTTATTGCGTCTATCGGATGTATTGGATTAAACAAAAAGTGAAAGTTAATTAATATTGAACACACCTTGACAATACTCTTTAGCATTTGTACATTTCTCTTTAATGATTAATTCTTTTGGTGGCTAGATCATGTATGTAACAAGTTAACGACCACAATGATGAAGAGTACTTTTGTTTAGTTTAGGTTAATGTTGATTGATGAAAAATTTCCATGTAAGTGACTTCTAAAATTGCTTACTCTGCCTTTTGTCTTTGTTTCATCACGTGCTTTATTACCTTATTAAGCCATAATTGTCGGTAAATCCATCATTAAAAAAAAGGGTTTAAAAAAAGTTACATTTTAGCCCTAATTGCCGTGTAGCTTTATGCCACGCGCCCACCATCGAACTTTCTCCGATAAAATTAAGTGCTAGTTTACGTGGAAGGAAGGAGATAAGAAGAATCCGATACGTGCATATATACCAAGGAAATAAAAACTTTCTTGTATATTCATTCTTAGCCCTACGTCACGCACACATGATATTTCTATATATTAATATCTAAAAAAAGAAAAAGAATTATTCAGGACTTTTTCTTATATTTAGCTAAATAGAAACACTACCAAAAAAAAAAAAGACTTTTACCTAACAATTTTTAGCAAAATTTTTATTTATAATAGTCACATATTTAATTTAATTTTTGTTATCACTAAAACTTTTGCTCATGAGGTTTTTAATCACGACATGTTTCTGTGAATAAAAATTTTTGTAGCTAAAAATTTTAGCCATGACAAAAATTTCAATTAAGTTGTCACTTTACATATTAGTCACATAAAAATATTGTGATTAAAAATTTTGCTAAAAGTTGTTGCGAGTAAAAGTCGAGTTTTTTGTTTTAGTGAAATCTAGAATATATATAATAAACTTATTAAAAAAAAAAAAACAAAGTTTTCGTCAATATAGGTAGAAATAGGGCCAATATTCCCGAGTCTATATCTCAGGGACAAGATTGCTTAGTTGTAACAACTAAAGTAAAATTTTATACATTAATTCTTTGTTTATTTATTATTATTATTATTATTTTTGCTGAATTAGGTATGAATTCTTTAACACGTTTTGAAGCGCACATTTGGAAATCAAGTAAACTGCGTGAACTAAACGGACTTAGTATTATTTTATTCGCATTGTGATATTCTATAACTGAAATTGTTAAACGTAAGCAAAGTGGCAAAGAATATATATATATATATATATATATATATATATATATATATTTAATTTGGAATGCCGTCATACCAATAGGTTATCAAGTAATTGAGAGAAGCAAATTTCCACTAGCTATTAACTTTTCCAATTTGAATCTTTAGACTTTTGAATAAGGATGCTCAGAATATGGGTGACAAAAGAGGCTGTATGACTAGCTGATCAGTTCAATTGCATGGATCAAGTCTTCTAAATCATTATTTATTTTCCTCCAATTTAACGCTCATCAAAATCTTACAAGGTTAAGATTATGAAAAAATGATTGAAGCATCACTTTTGTGAAGCACCATGATTAATACTGATTAGACTCCTATTTTATATTGTAGGACCTAACTTCCATATAATAACAACCTGTGGAGACCCGTCCTTAGTAAGGTAAGGACGGTGGATTGCTAATGGCGTTCGGACCAGAAATGAGGACAAATTCTTTTGCACTGTGTTAGGATTACGGTGAGGACGGAGCAAACACTCCCGCTCCTGCTCCCACCCCGCCTCCACCGTCCGATATAAATATATGTGCATTATCTATTTTTTAACATGTAGTTATTGTTAATCTTAACTCTAATATTGTTTTTATACATACTTTATTAGAATCTCATATATTATTCGAGATTGAAATTTAGGGTGAGCTTTAAATGCAATAACCAAACACTACAACTTTTTAAATGCAATAAAAACCTAGGATCACACTGTTTCACAAAACCTAGACTTGCAAACGTCGCCTCAATAAGAGACCCAAAGAAAAAACCTTGCAAAAGATACAAGTAAAAAAGGGCCTCAGACAAGGTGAATAACTGAACAGATCAAAGGCATAACATAAAAAAAAAAAAAAAAAGCTTTTTTTAAGCGTCTTTTTTTAAAAAAACAAGTCCTAAATTATTCATTTACCCGTTTCCACTCGGTTAACTCTCTTCCTTCTTCCTACGCGTGTGTCTTCCAATTTTGTGCCTGCCTTAATTTTTTTTTTTTTTTTGGTATGGACATTCTATACCTCCCATTTTATATTAAAAAAAAAGCCAAATTCAAACATTCATGGACACGTGTACCTAACCACTTGATTCGTTTGGGGTCTTTATAAGAATGTCATAAATTCTAGGCTTGGATTGATTTATGCCACAAGAAAAAAGTATTTGTAAAAAATGACACAGTCATATCACATGATATATTTAGAATACAAAATATTATTTAAGCTCTATTGTTCATGTCAAATAAACTCTATGGTTTTTTTGTTGAAATATTTATTGATCAAGAGGGTAAAATTGTCTAACAAAGTAATTTTATTTAAACAACATGACAATAAATGTCAGACTTTTTTAAGGTGTGGCAAAGTTCAATATATTGAGTTTTTAGTGATATCTTCCCTAAATATCTTGAGTTGCTTGCGTCATATTTGTCCAAAGTGTAAAAAAAATAAATAAAATCTCGAGGTCCACATTATTAAAACATAAAAACAAATAGCAATTTATAAGAACATTTGGGACACCCCACTTAATAAGTTGAAAAAATTACATGTTATTTCATATTTTTAAAAATTTTGTTTATTTATGTCATACTTAAAAAAGTTTATGTCATATTATTATTCATATCACGTATTAAATTGTATCACAAATGAAAAATATATGATATTTATGAAAAGTAAATATTAAAAAAAGACATTTACGAAAATGTTCTTAACTAGTTGACCTTTAATATGAAAACTCAAGTCCTTAACAAATCTAAATTCCATTGCAAAAGACGTATCAAAATTACACGATTACCCTTCACTGTGATCATCAGTCGGTACCAACATAAAGAGATTTGAAAAAAAAAAAAAAGAAAGAAAAAAGAACCAAAAAAGTATAATTGATAAATCCTGTCCGCGAAAAATAGTTTGTCCATTATAGTTTTTTTTTTTAATACTATTTTGTGAACGGCCATTATGTTTAGCGGCTGTGGGCCGTTCCATTTGATGATGCCTTCTCCAACATGACAGTGACGTCAAAAACTAACCATCACAAAAAAAAAAGGAAAAGTAAAAAAGAAAAAGCTGAAGGAAATCTCTTTTCCTGGAAAATTCGACAAAAAAACAAAAACCCACGTGCACAATTTGTTTCGTTAGATTTTCCAACTTGGCGGCTGGTTAATTTTTAGTGACTCGGTGTTGCTGACGCGTGTGCAATGACGTCCTCGGATGGGGTGTCAATTCGTCACCTTGGCTTTATTAGTCGTTATTATTAGTCTTACTTCTTTGAAGGTTATATAGATGTTAGCTTTCAACCGACCTTATCATCTTCACAAGAGAAAAAAAAAAGGGGAAACTATTCGATGGGACTATTTGTGGTGGAAGGCTTGGCAGCTAATAATATACAGCAAGTAGTAGCCAATATGGATCAGGGAAGTCAATCTTCTGCGAACAAAATTGAAAGAAGAATCACTGAGAAGAATAGGAGAAATCAGATGAAAGTTCTCTACTCCAAGCTCAACTCTCTAATCCCTCCCCAAAACTCCAAGGTCAATTCACTTTCTCTCTCATCTCTCTCTCTCTCCCTATATTTATATATACATATCTATGTATTTATGTATATTTATGGTAGTTTCTCATTGTGGATTTGCTTAATACATAAATATGATTAGCAGAAAAAATCTATACATAGTACATGCATTATTTGCTTAATGATCTTGATGATCAAGAACATAATTAACATTTTGTAGGTACTTTAACTTTAATTAAGCTCACTTTGACCAAAATTAAAATTAAGTTCGAAGTTTATAGTAATTGTCATATTATATAAAATTTGAAATTTGTATTTTATGTGACGGATGTGATCATGTAAATGCAGGAGGTGCAAACACTGCCTGATCAAGTCGATGAAGCCATAAACCACATAACAGACTTGGAGGCAAGGCTGACGAAATTGAAGGAAAAAAGGAAGAGCTTATTGGGGAAAAAAAGATCACGTACGTGCACGAACAGCTTTGAAAGCCTGGGGAGGCAAAGATCACCGCAGATCGAAATCCACGAGATCGGTTCCGCCGTCGAGGTAGTTCTGATAACGGGGCTAGATAATCAGTTCATTTTCTACGAGCTCATTCGCATACTCCACGAGGAAAGAGCCGATGTTGTAAATGCCAAATTTTCAATCTGCGGAGACTCAATTTTCCATGTCGTACATGTAGAGGTACGTCTATATATGTGACATTTTATGTTCAATTTCTGTTAATAATTTGTTCCCTGATTCACTAGAAAATGTTGCATTAGGACATATTTTAATTTTCCTAATTTGGGTATGTATAGATCGCGAATTCGATTTTTGGAGCTACAAAAATAAGTGAGAGGCTTAAGAGATTTGTCAGTGGATCAAGCAGTGATGTAGAATTACAGCCTGCAGATCAGTGGTGGGATGACTTTGAAATCCATCCTGAGATCTTGGAGTTCTAATTAGTAACATTTCGTTCCTATATTATGTTCTAACGAGTTTGATGAGTTGCATTAATGTCATGCCGTTTGACATTTCAGTTGTAACTGGAGTTTTTAAGTTTAGCAACTGTGGCATATGAGAGCTTTATATTGCAATAATTTTTTGCTTTTATTATACAGTTAAAATTAATAAGTTAAAATTGAAGTGTCAAACGGATGCTATATACGATATGGTTAAGCATAAATGTAAAATTAGTTTGTATTAACTAGAAAATAATTGCAAAGCCTTTATATGAATTTCACATAAAGGGTTGGTGATTTCTCTAGAGACAAGAATTAATGTTATTGTACCATGTACGGATAGCTAGCATTAACTTTTGCTTGAATTTTTTCGGATGGAGAATAGATGTGTGTATGTATAGATGCAAATACACATTAGATCCTAATATAATTTCAGTAAAAGCAGGACAAAAATCAAAATGGTCGGAAGCATACCTTTAAGTTTGATAGTTGTTTTGTTATTCTTAATTTATAGTTAAATGGTCTAATCCCATTTAAGAAGGTTTAACAAAGTTTCTTTTTCTTTTATCACAAAAATTAAAAAGAATTAAAGAAAAAACAAACGAACAAAGTTGTTTCCCTATTTTTTTTTTTTTAAATGCATAAAAGGCTAAAGCATTGATCTTCTTCCGTGATCTTCGGGGTTGGAGGAAAGATTATAGATTAAGATCTTAATTACATGAGATAAACAAAAATGTTTAACTGCACAAAGTTATAGGAATATGGATTAACTGTGATTTCGTCAATATGTCAATATGTTATTAAGCATAGGAAAGTTGGACTAATTCTTTCCTCAAGGAAAACAAATAAAACATGACTTAGAAAAAAAAAATCAGACATTATTCAAGAAGATTCAATCCCTTTGGCAGAAATTGACATTAAAAAGAAATAAAGGTTACTCCTTTAAAACGAAGTGACAAGTGATAATTATTGAGAAAATTAGGAATAAAATTACTACTCCTTTAAATCTAAACAACCGACTTCCATTTCTTTGAGCAATTAGTCAGAATGGATTGATCAACTTCACAAGTTAAAGAATTGTTTGACAACATGCAAGTGTGTATATATGTATTTGTGTGTTAATATATAAGTGCCTATCTATACGTAGAAGTATTCTCTTCCACCTATGTATTGATTTGAAGTTATTATTGTTGGAAAAATGGTTAATAACCATTTTGAGGATTCATTTTGAGGCTAATTTTTGGTGGAACCTACTTAATAAAAGTGACGGGTCTTGGCGGTTGAACGTTCTCCGTCGCGAGGAGATCGAAATCATATATTTATATGCTCAAAATGGTAATAGTGTGAATGAAAAATTGATGCTCATAAGATTAATAGCGCTCATAAACCTGCTCATAATGCTCATTAGTGGTAGGATAATGGCACCATGAATTAGTGCCATAAATCTGGTTAATGGTAGGATAATGGCACCATGAATTAGTGCCATAAAACACTTGTAACACGCGAAATTAACCAACTCATAAAATTTGCCATAAAACCTCATTATATCTTGGATTGTACCATCCTTTTTTTGAAGCCTATATATAGAGCTCTCCTCTCCACATGTTTGACACACACTCATAGATACACAGATATTGCACTCTCCAAGTCACAAAACTTTCTTTGTTTTCGCAGCTCTATCTAGAAGTATAGTAGGCGTTTTTGGTGATAGAGGAAGACGCTTTTTCAAGTTCATCGGAAACAGTGTTTAATCGTGCATAGAACATCGTCGTTTGTCATTGTATCCTGAGAGACAGACATCCGTCAAATCCTCGTGTACAACTAAAAGGGACGAATCTGTTTTAATATTGTTAGAATATTGCATGTAATATGGATAAAAATGAACAAGTTACAATTGAAATTATTACAAATCTGAGAGAAAAGTACAACAAAACCTTCAACTGAATTAAAGCGGTTAATCCAAAGGAGTGATGGCTAGATACTGAGGCCACATGCCATATCTGCTCTGAGAAAGCAACTTTTATTGATTTGGTACCCTTAGAAACTACGTAGAAGTTGTACATAGGCAACTCATCAACTTCTGAAATTAAGGGTCAAGGAACAGTGTTCTTGAATATGACATCAGGCAAGGAAATTTAGCTGTACAATGTGTTGTATGTTCTTGATATCCAAAAGAGCCTTATTTCTGGGACAATGCTGAGCCGACGTGGTTTCAAGATGGTGCTCGAGTCCTAGAAAATAATTTTGTCTAAATAGGGAATGTCTGCAGGTAAGAGTTATGTAAAAGATGGCATATGGAAAACAAATACTATTGTTGTAAAGAACAAGCCTTTTATTTACCTGCTCGAGTCGTCTTATTTATGGCATGGTAGTTTAGAGCATGTTAATTATGACACATTGCATAGATTAATTAACTTGGATCACATGCCCACATTTCACATTGATTCCAAACAAAAGTGTGAAACTTGTATAGAGGCAAAATTAACAAGGTCGTAATTTCAAACGATTTAAAGGAACACTGAAATACTTAATCTAATTCATACTGATATATGTGACTTAAAGCTTGTTCAAACCAAAGGTGGTAATAAATATTTTGTCACATTCATAGATGATTGCACAAAATATTGTTATGTATATTTACCTAAGATTAAAGATGAAGTTATAGAGAAGTTTGCTCTCTATAAACAAGAAGTTAAAAACCAACTTAATAGGAAAATTAAGATGGTAAGAAGTGACCGTAGTGGTGAATATGTAGAACCATTTAATAAATTTTGTGCAGAACATGGTATTATTCACGAAGTTACTCTACCCTATTCACCTCAGTCACATGGTGTAGCTAAACGCAAAAATCGTACCTTAAAGGATATGATAAATGCGATGTTGATAAGTTTAGATCGCCACAGAATATATGGGGGGAAGCCATTTTGTCGGCTAATTTCATTTTAAATAAGGTACCTCGAAAGAAAGAAGACAAGGCCCCTTATGAATTGTGGAAAGGTAGAAAGCCTTCTTATAAATGCTTAAGAGTGTGAGGGTGTCTTGCAAAGGTAATGGTACATGCTGTTGGAAAAATAGTACACAAAGGAAATTTTAAAATTTTTTATGCCAAAGTATTTTCCAAAATAAAAGTTTGACACGCTATATGCATAAATTAACCAGATCTTACTAACATCGTATGCCGAAAAGCACCTGCAATCGATGAAGAGAAAGGCATTCCAAAAGAGCGTCAACCAACTAGTCTTCTTTACTATTCTCTATACACAATCGAAGTGCGTGTGGGAGCATGCCGTATAGCTCTTTCCTAGTGACTTTCCTTCAAACCAATTGAGAAATACCTAAAAATACCGTTCGTGATTTGTGAACAATAGCTCTCAGGGGAGTTTTCAAAGACTCACAGACTAGAGTACTCACTCTTGATTTCTCAACTGATCTAAAAACTTATGAATCTCACTCCCTATTTATAGAGGTCGTCCCCATAGTTGGTTCTTATCAGATAAGGCCTCAAATATTCGAATCTAGATCAATATTTGATAAAATTGCATTAAAATGTGTGATTAGATTATCGTTTATTCGGCAGGCTGAACTGGCAGATCGGCCTGTCGAACTTACTCTATCGATAGGTCAAACATGAAGATCGGCCTGCTAAACTTACAATAAATAATCCCTGCAAATCTTTTAATTTCAACACGAGATTCTTTAGATAAAGCCTCAGTTTTAATTCAAATAACCTAATAGAGAAATTATCTTATTAAAACAACAATATCTAAATAATCTCTAGGAAAATAAATATTTCGATAATTCAACAAGTTAATCTTAAATTAATTTTTTTTACAAAATTAATGAAATCGATAAACAGACATGAATTATCTGATCCTATTAAATTTCAGCCAATCTGATAATTTAACGTAAGTCACCAATTTATTGAAAAAGCATGCTGTATCGTTACATGATTGATTATGAGCTAGTAAAGAGGACCTGATTGACTTATATTGTTCAAGCTCCCAATAATTATGAAACCCAATATCCTAAATATACATTTCATAATTATCATCTCTAACGCTACTCTAATAAAAGCTTAAAGCTGCAGTCTCAAACTATATAGAATTACGAAGCCTGAATAGCTAAGTCTTCATGATATATCATAATGTATCGTATCCCTATAGGATATCCATAATCGATTTAAGGATAAATTCTGTTTTACCTTCCTGATTATTTTTCTCTACGTTCCATTATCTCACCATCAGAAAACTTACCATCCAAAGATGGTATACCATTTGGTTATACATATGTATCTAAATGGTTGAGCACTCCAGTTTTTCAATTATAGGATAACGCATATAAGAGAATATCATCGACTCCTAAAGAGGAGTTATAGATTCCGTATCTTTAAATAACAAGTCTACATTATCAAGGGTCATGTCTCCAACGTACCGGTATGCGTACCATTATAAATTATAGATGTCACCCTTTGGTACATTAAAAGATATAAGTTAAGACAATGGGCCCACTATTCATCTCAGGACTAAGATATAACATATATGATTGTCTAAAGTGAATTGATTTACCGAGCTAGAATTATTAATCCAAATCAATTATACTTTATGTCCCGATCTAATACATCATCACCTATGACAATGCACCTATGTTTCTATTCACGAAGTCCACCTCCAATGGCCAAGACAAACCATCTCTCGTTAGGGATATAGACAACATAACAATCTTTGCATGAATAAAGCGTCTAACTTTATTTCCTCGATTGCGGATCTTATAACTTAGACCGTCACCTTTAGAATCATGTCTTCTGCATAATCTGTCCATCATATGCCGATTCTAAAGGCTTAGATTGACAGTCTCAGACTTTTATTTGCTTATCATGCATTCACCAAACATGAACGTAAAGAAGACTACAATTTGGTATATGAATAATAAATAAATTCTTTATTGATAAAAATGTCTCCAAAAACATATTACATTTTTACTCCTTAAGGCATACATATCTAACACCTACACCAAAGAAGATGAGAATAGGTCTTAAAACGGTTAATTGCATCTTCATTGGTCATGCCCACAATAGTAGTGCATATCGGTTCCTTGTGTATAAATCTAAAAACCCTGAGATTCACAAGAACACAATAATGGAATCTAAGAATGCATCATTTTTTGAACATGTATTTCCTTGTAAATCTAAAGGGGATGGTCCAAGTTCGTCTAAATGAACATTTGAGAATATTGAAGACCATAGTTAGGATCAAGACCAAGAAGTTGAAACTGAAAAAGAAAAGGAAGAGCCTTGTTGAAGCAAAAAGGCAAGGACATAAAAGTCACTTGGACAATACTTTTTAACCTATATGCTGAAGGTTAAAACTCAAACTTTTAAAGAAGCTGCAAGCTCACCTGAGGGTCCTTTATGGAAAAAAGCCATAAAGAGTGAAATTGATTCTATCATGCAGAATCATACTTGAGAATTAGTGGACCTTCTTTCAAGAAGTAAATCACTAGGTTCTAAGTAGATTTTCAAATGGAAAATGAAAGCGGATGGAACAATTGACAAATATAAGGCTAGACTTGTTATAAAATGTTGTAGACAAAAAAAGGCCTTGATTACTTTTATACTTATTCTCCTGTAATGAGAATAACCTCCATTAGAATGATTTTGGTAATTGTCGCATTACAAAATCTTAAAGTACATTAAATGGACGTAAAGACTGCTTTTCTTAATGGAGATCTTGAAAAAGAAATTTATATGGAACAACTTGAGGGTTGTATTGCTTCAGGATAAGAAAAGAAAGTCTATAAATTGGTGAAGTCTTTTTATGGACTTAAACAAGTACCCAAGCAATGGCATGACAAATTTGTCAGTGTCATGTGTCAAAAAGGTTTCAAACTTAATGAGTGTAATGAATGTGCTTATGTCAAAAGAACAGATGATCGATATGTCATTCTTTGTTTGTATGTAGATGACATGCTAATCGTGGGTAGCAATTAGTAGATGATCAAATCTACCAAAGACATGTTGAACTCAAGGTTTGACATGAAAGACATTGGACCCGCTGATGTAATTTTGAGAATCAAAATCAAAAGGTCGACTAATAGACTCATTTTGAGTCAATCACACTATGTGGATAAGATACTTGACAAATTTAGTAAAAATGACTCTGGCATGGCCAGAACACCAATTAATATTAGTCAACATTTGTCCAAAAATAGTGGAGAAAGTATACCCCAGGTGGAATATGCTAAGGTGATAGGCACTTTAATGTACTTAATGAGTTGTACAAGACCAGATATTGCCTATGTTGTGAGTAGTCTGAGCAGATTCATGAGTAATCTAGGAGATGACCATTGGAAAGTGATTGTTATAGTACTTAGGTATTTACGATATACTCGTGATTATAGACTACACTATACAAGAGATCTTGTTGTTCTTGAAGGATATTTTGACGTAAGTTGGATATATGATATACAAGATTCTAAAGTTACAAGTGGATATGTATTCACTTTGGGATGCGCAACAGTCTCATGGAAATCCTCATAGTAGACGGTAATAACCAAATCCACTATGAAATCTGAGTTTGTAGCCTTAGACAAGAGCAGTGAAGAGGTTGAATGGCTAAGGCATTTATTAGAAGATATCCCTCAATGGCCTAAACCTATACCTACAATATGCATACATTGTGATAATCAATCTGATATTGGCAGGGCACAAAATGTGATGTACAACAGTAAGTCAAGACATATACGTCGTTGACATAATACTATTAGATAACTGATTTTGACTGGAGTCATGACAATAGATTATGTAAGGTCTAAAGAGGATATTGCGGATCCGTTAACCAAAGGACTGAATAGAGATTAAGTTGAGAATACATCAAAAGGAATGTGACTTAAGCTCATGAACGAATAAGTCGAAACAGTGGAAACAAAACATTGTTGACTGGAGATCCCAAGATCTAGGTTTAATGGAATAACTAAACTGAATAGACCGAGTAGGATCACTGTGGGGGTTACCCCAACCCATTCCTATGAGAAAAAAAGTGATACCCGTAAGGAAAGGTTAAGCAGTTTGCTTTTAATGATTCTTATACGTCGAATACATTGGGAATTCAAATAGAGTAATACGGGTTACTTTTAAAATAAGAAATCACCTATGTGAGAGGGAAGTGTGGCCGCTTCAAAAGAAAATTACTAGGGCTCAATTTTTTAGAAACTCTTGCAAAACCAGGGAGATGTTCATGGCCAAAATGAAAATAACCATGAGAACTGAAACTATGTCAGGAAAATATTTGTGTGAGGTATGTTATTGTTTACACAAATAGTAGAACAATTCAAGGACATCGCGTTAATTAGTCAGCCAATAAGGTAAACATACTTTTACAAATGAAGGTTTAAAGGTTAACGCCTACCTATCCTATATAGGTTTTAACCATAGAACTCTATCGCCATGTAATGTATTTGTTTTCCTTTGTCATCGGTCAATTTCATTCATGCAGGGGATTGTTGAAAAAATGGTTAAAAACCATTTGGAAGAGCCATTTTGAGGTTAATTTTTAGTAGGACCTACTTTATAAAAGTAACGGGTCTCAGCAGTTGAGCCTTCTCTAATAGGAAGAGATCAAAATCATATATTTATATGCTCAAAATGGTAATCGGGTGAATGAGAAATTGATACCCATAAGTAGAGGTTCATGGCACTCATAAATCGGTTCATAATGCTCATTAGTGGAAGGATAATGGCACCATGAATTAGTGCCACAAAGCTGGTTAATGGCAGGATAATGGCACCATGAATTAGTGCCATAAAACACTTGCAACACTCGAAATTAACCTGCTCATAAAATTTGCCATAAAACCTCATTATATCTTGGATTGTAACATCCTTTTTTGGAGCCTCTATATAGAGCTCTCCCCTCCATATGTTTGACACACACTCATAGATACACATAAATTGCACTCACCAAGTCACAAAACTTTCTTTGTTTGTTAAGCTCTGTCTAGAAGTATAGTAGGCGTTTTTGGTGATAGAGGAAGTCGCTTTTTCAAGTTCGCCAAAGGCGGTGTTAAATCGTATATAAAACATCATCATTTGTCATTGTATCTTAAGAGACAGACATCCGTCAAATCTTTATGCATAACCGGAGGAGACAAATTTGTTTTAAAAAAAGCATGAGCCTCACGTGCCTCAACCTTTTTTTTCGTTAAATTATCCGCTTTGATTCAGTTGAAGGTTTTATTATACTTGTCTTTCTGATTTGTAATAATTTCAAATGAAACTTGTTCATTTTTATCCATATTACATGTAATATTAGTAACAATTATTATTTCTTCCTGATTCATTTAATCTTGAAAAGGAGAAATTGCGAACCTTGGAATATCTTAATTTTCACTTTTGGAAAATTCTTATAACTAATAAATCCAAATACATATATATATATATATATATATATTTAAAATTCCATTAGGTAACTTTTCTCTACCTATATTTTAATATATATACATATATATAGCAGATTATGTCATAGGAAATTTGAAAAAAAAAAATCGAATGTTTTGACTTGGGCTAATATGTAGCCGAATCTTTTTTTTTTTTTTTTTTTGAAGGGATCATGTAGCTGAATCTTACATAATGCGTTCACAGAGAGGAAGAAAACAACAAATTCCCTGCCTGCATATATACTTAAACAAAAAAAAAAAAAAAAGAAGAGGGAGAGAGAGTTCTAGCCTAATGGTTTGAAGGTTTAAGTGATTTTCTTAATTAAAGGTAATTGGCATTTACCACATGTTATATATACTTTATTTGATTAAAAACTTTAAAAGATTGGTTTACATAAGAGTTTATTCAATCCATGCTTGAAAGGTAATTATAACTGCACCCCAATAATTTATTAATACATCCCATAATAAACCAAAAAGACTAAAAAGGGCAGTTTCGTGTAACCCTCGTATATATTAGCACCATTTTAAACACCCTCTTGTTTTTTTCCCATTAAAACTAGAACAAGAAGCATTAAAAGTTGAAAGAAAATCAATGTTTTCATTCAATTCTTTGTATTCTTTTTATGTTTTTCTATTATTTTAATTGTTTTTATTTAGTTCATATTCTTCATCTGTCAGCAAAACCTGAAAAATAGAAGCAAAAAGATGATATCACCCAATCCCATTTTATCCATACCCCCTTTGGGAGTTTGCAGGTGTAATTTTCCTTTTGAAAATATAGGATATGCCTGAAGGAGTGGATATTGATTCCAGTTTAGTATTATTTTGTAGGAGTGCGAAAATGAAGGTTTGCACTTTCATAGTTATAAGGATACACAGTTTTAGGTGCATGTATAGCAAGCATATTCTGCATAAAGTTTACCTCTAATTATAGTAATGTATATCTCTTGTATACGCCAATTAAAGCACACGTTGGAGCATGTCGATGAAATTAAAAATTTAATGAAGAAGGCACGAGGGATGCATAAAACGGTTTTAACATTTTTGTGAGCTATATAAAGTTGTTCCTTTTAGTCATTTTTATTGATTATAGGGTGCATTAATTAATCATTGGAGTGCAAATATAACTTCTCATACTTGAATCTCTTGAAAAGGGATTATGCAATCCCTTGCGAAACATAAGATTAAACATAATCTTTATACATTGTAAAAATTTTCAAGGACTTATTTACAAAAATTTATAAAATTTGAAGTCAAATTATAATTTTTCAAAAAATAAGGGGTCAAAGTGTAATTTTCAAGTGACAAAAATAGTTTTTAATAATTATACTTTTGCCGCTCTAGTTTTAAAAATTACAATATAACCCAAATTTTTGAAAAATTGTTACAAAAGGCTCCTACCCTAATAACACAATACCAAACATTAGATGGGATTAGCTAAAAGAATATCCAATGCACTAAACATGCCCTAAAAGTATTGTTAGAATTATGGGCCACATATTTTTCAAAAAAAATTATAGCCCAAGTAATTAATTAAAGGCCTATTAAAATTATCATATTTATAATTTATTTATTTATTTAGTTTAATAATTGTTTAAATGCTAAAATTCTATTGGCTATAAGATGTTACAACTCTTACTAA
Source organism: Artocarpus heterophyllus (assembly GCA_025403435.1). Lineage (NCBI taxonomy): Eukaryota > Viridiplantae > Streptophyta > Magnoliopsida > Rosales > Moraceae > Artocarpus > Artocarpus heterophyllus. The sequence goes on from JAJQZP010000401.1 coordinate 145,739, forward strand.
AATATGTGTCTACATGTGAAATAATATGTACTTTGATAGAAGGCACCTATTGAGGGTTTATATATAAATAAGAGTATAATCCTCCCTCCACCCAATTAATCATATTCCTTCTCTCTATCAGAAAATATACCTTTAAAAATAACTGAGAGTCTAGAGAGAAAAACTAGATTTTTCTTTTTAGACAAACTTTCTAAATAATTGGTACTCTGAAAATTAAAGTTATGAATTAATGAACACTCTAAATCTTCTTCACTGAAAATTATTGAGCTTTAAGATTACTGGGTATTATAGAAATTAAAGTTTAACATGTGGTATATGGGCATTAGGTTTTGGAACTCTTGATGTTCTTTTAGGGTTATATCCCAATTATAAATGAACCCTAGAATCCTTTAATGGCTAATTTATCATTTTTCTGCTCCAATTAGAATATCTGATTTTAGGGAGGAATTGAATTCTGCATCCGTTTCATTAATATGTGCGATGGTTTTCATAATTGAGTATTCTTGGTGGTATCATAGAAAAGAAAGGATTGTTTATATGAACGGTTGTGTATAATACAAACGGTTATTTATGTATGTGACACATATTCCTATATCGTTTCATGCCGATCAACATGAACTCATGTGGTATTAGAACTCGCAAATCAAGTAAATTGATGAAGAATTGATTATATGCAACTTTTACATTAAGCAGTACAATATGTATTGATCACTAATTGTATCAATTTTTGTGAATTAAAGGTAACATGATAGTTTGTTGACTTTTTTTTTGTTGTATTATAATATTTGGATCTTTAGTTTATTGTCAATTATATCTGTATATAAGAAATTCATGTGATATGTGCACTTTTTTTAGTTGTACGGTAAAGATTGCATATGATGTTGATGCATGTATATGCTTAATCATTTGCGTTATGAAACTAGAAAAACTTATTGTTTCCTTTTTTGAAATTATATAACTGTGGTTTGTTAGTGACCAAAGTAACCAAACTTTAAAATTTAGTCATTTTTAAATTGAGAAACAAAAATTCAATAACTCATAAATTTTGATACTTATAATTAAAATGACATTTATTGATCATGAGTTATTAAATTTCATCTATTATAAGAACTTAAAACTCACCAAAAGTTGATTAATTTTCTTTATAATTGATGAATATAAGAGTTAGTAATTAATATGTCCTATTATTTTTGTTTGTTTATCCAAAGATAGCAAGCATTTTTTATTGAATATGTTTATAATTACTAAATTAAATTTTTATTTTTAATTAACATCAATTATAGTTTGTATGTCTTAACATCACCCAAAGAAAAACTATGATATACATTTATTGTGTTAGTTTGAATCTAATCACGTGATCATGTTAAAGCATTAATATATGAATATTTCCTGTATGTTTACAGTATTTGTTTCTATTTCTTTGCATTTGCATGCTTCGTTTGTTCCCTTATTTAATAGATTGAATTTCTCTTGTTAGTGCGAACAAGTCCAATTTCACTTAGATGTATTGGATCTTGATCTAGCACTTCAAGATAAGGAACCCGCTACTATTGTTGATGATAGTAGTGAGGAGGAGAAAGCTTTTTATAAATATGGAAAAGGTCGAATAGATTAAGTTTAAGGTTCATGCAGATGACAGTAGCAAACAACATTAAAAGTCTCTTCCCGACTAAAAGTGGTAAGGAATTTATGAAACTTGTGGAAGAGCACTCTCAAATTGCTGATAAGTCTCTTGCTAGTACATTAATGACTAAATTAACTAACATGACATTCGATGATTCTTGTACTATGCATGAGCATGTCCTTGAAATGACAAATATAGCAGCAAAATTAAAATCTCTAAGGATGTCTATGGATGAGTTCTTTTTAGTACATTTATTCTCAACTCACTTTCTCCTAAACAATATGGTCCATTCCAGATGAGCTATTATAGCACCCGTTATTTTAACAAGTATGATTTTGTAAAATTTAATGTGAAAACGTGTCAATTTAAAATTTTAGTTGGATTTAAAATTACCAAGTTGTCTCCACCATACCATTTATTTATGAAATGCCATATTGGCATTATGCAACAAAAGTCTCAAAGGGAGATAGATATCACCAACTCCTACCTGCTATGTTCCTCTAATTATTGTCTACATTATTGAGTCCTTTTCTTTCCCTTCCCGTGACTCACTCTCTCTTGCTCCTCTATCTTTCTTCTTTCACGTTTCTTTCCTTATTTTTCTCGTCTCTTTTCTTTCTTTTCATTCACGAAGAAGCAAACTAAAAGATCAAAAGGAAACTCAAGCTAATCTTTTACAAAAGTTCACAAACAACTTCTCACAAGCTCAAGGATCAAGGAGACTTAAACGTTTTCAAGGTCAAACCCCACTTTTGAGCTAAGTTTTGAGGTTAGATTTCTAAAACTTTAACTTTAGTTTTAAGTTGTATTTTGGTATGAAAATTGTGACAAATGTGTTGTAGATGTTTATACAACATTTTGAAACTCTAAACGCCTTTAAAAACTGAGTGGTGTTGTTTTGAGTTTGAGTTTTTTGGATTTGAAACATGTTCTTGCATAAACTTTGTAAAACATGAATTTTTATGATCTAAGTGTGTTTTATGTGTAAAGATTTGCAAGAAATGGTTATGAGTATTTAAAACATGGTATACTAAGACTATTGTACATTTCTTATGGTTTAGGAATTGATAAATTGACTCAGATCAAATTTTGGAGCTTAAAGATCTTAGGAATGGGGGAAAACTTTGGTTTTCTAGATTTTTGGAGGTAGGCCGATCTAGCGGATCGGCAAGCCAGAACAGCCAATAGTTCAATAGGCCAAACCTAACAGTTCGGTAGGCCGATGGCTGAATAGGACCGGCAAGCCAAACTTTGAAACTGACAGGTCGACAAAGGGTCTAAAAATACCAATTTTTTTTAGTAGGCCGAAAACAGTTGATCGGTAAGCCGACCCGATAGTTCAAACTTGATTATTTTCAATATTTTAAGGCTAGGAAATGTTCCAAAGCTTGTGTATTTGATATTCAAATATTGAATGTGGTTATAGTGTACGTCTAGGATAACGATGTATTTAGAGCTTAAGTGGTGAATATAATTGTGTAAGCAGGAAGTTATCAGTGGAGATTTTACAAAAAAGTAAAGATTCTATTACTCATCTTTTGTGAGGTTTTTATTGAATTAAAATTGGTTGATTTGCAATATATATATATATATATATATATATATATATGTTGAACTACTAATATATGAGTATTACATATGAGACAATGACCTAAACTCGTCTTGTATTATACAGCAAGGAATAAATTGATTTGATATATGTTGCTGTAAATTGAGAAGCATAGTTAGGAAAACTAACTCTATAAATAATGATTGATTATAGAAGAATGGTAAAACATGAAGAGGGTAGAGGTTACGCCCTTAAGCACGAGTACCCTAAAAGGTAAAATAAGGAGGAGGCGACGGTGCTCCCTTTGGTCAAAAGTTCTAGAACGCATTGTACAGGAATCGACTTGGTGAGGATCCAAGGCTTAATGTCCCCTCACTGAACATCCTTCGAATGAATGTAGGGTGGTTAAACGCGCTCATTTGGGTTTCATTGAGTTGAGTGATATGATATTCTATTGCACAGTGGATATAGATGAGCATAATTGAATCCTGAATTAATATATATATATATATATATGTATGGAACTTGGTAAGAATAATCATAAGGTATCCACCAAAAATGAACATGATAATATTAATAAATAATGTTGAGAACTAACTAACCATGCAGGCTTTAATGTGGCAATAATAAAAACCTAAAGGTGAGTAATGGTTTTCCCTACTAAGCATGTTGTTGGTTATCCCCTATATTTAATCTTTTCAAGACTCACCAAGTGTCAGGTGGCTACGATAAAATAGTTGAGGAAGCTATATAGTTGTATAATGTTGGTTTTGCTTCATTTTTTAAGAATATCCATCATGACAATGTAAGCATCATGTAATACTTTCTAAGACTATATTAAGTTGAATTAAGGGTTAGAATGATAATAACGACAGCTTTGTATTTTTAAATTTAATATGCTATATTAAACTGTGGTTTATTTGTTGTTTATATTTTTATTTTAATTTAAGAGTTTTTATTTAAGTTCTGGGAAAATTTCTTTTGATGTTTTATTTTTAATTTCTAATCTTTCTGTTAACCCCCACTTAGGGGCGTTATAGAATTTTTGGTATCAGAGCCTAGGTTCGGTTAACCTAAGGAGTGTAGCACCATTTTAAAAATCTGTTTTCAAGATAGTTTTGAAGTTGAATTTTCAATGTCATCATCAAAATGAACCTTCAAGTTGATTTATATAGTCTAGGAGGATGTAACATGGAAATGGCCTAGAATAAAAATATTAACCATTATGTGAGTACGATAATTATATGGAATGAAATTATACGTAAATTGTTTAAGAGAGCTTCATAAAGATACAAGGATTTAAGAGTCTTTTATCTCATGAGAAATAATAAGAAATATAAGGCTTGACTTGTTGATTTCAAAGTTCGGCATGATTATGCCAAATTTTTCATAATTGATTCAAACCTATGTAGTGATTATGTATGGACTAGATAGAGTACTTAAATCTTGATAAATTTTCCTGAAAGTTCCATTCACTTGAGGAATATGAGATAAGTTAAAAATCTATGGTATTGAACCTTGAGAGAGATAAACGTTAGTTTTTTTGGTATGTTGAGACTATGCAAAGGCAAAGAATGTATGAATCTCAAGGTTGGAATATTTCTGTTTCGTACATTATATTTAAGTGGTAATATTAGTCCTTATGAATAGATATAATGTGAAAACGTTCAATGAAAGTTTCCTTAAGTAGATCATAATCCTTAAAGCATCTATAATGATTTTGGACCTTTACGATGAAAGGTTTAACTTTTAGTTACTTAGAAGTGAATCTCTTGGTTACTTGTGGTTTTGTTATATGAGGAAATTAAAGATTGTATAATTGTGAGGATAGTAGATGTCCTTAAGTAGTAACATCAATGGCCTCTACTCATTGATGTGGTCTAAGTTGGTAGACAAAAAGTGTACTAATTTCAAGATTAGTTACATTCAAATCCTTGGTAGTGTTAACGATGGATATATATTAATAGATACTGAGTATTAAGGATAAGATAGGAGTGTATGTATTGTTCAACAAGGTTTTGATTAAACCAAATTATTTGAGCTACAAGAGGATTTTGTTGTTATAGAATGATTTAGATAACATTCAAGGGAACTTCTGATTTTTATCAAATTAAGCTTTGTCGTTTATTTTGATCAATTCTATTTTAAGTGGGCTTCGAATTGGGCTTATGATCCGTACAAGTTGGGTTTCAAATTCATGTTTGTTATTTAACTCATTCTACATATATTAAGGCCTAAAACAACCCGACCCACTTTGACTCAGAACATTTGGGCTTAGTCTAGATTCTGAATCAATTCGATCCATTAACTGCCCTTCACACGTAGTCTCTACATCTGTCATCTATAGTGGTTCAATCATTGTCTACATATATGTCTATTGTGCATAGGAGCTCATTTCTTCAAGCTTACTCTCTCTCTAAACTTGTCATTATCTCTTTAAATAGCAAATCCTCTTCCTTTCTCTCTAGAACTTCTTTTTCTCACTCTAAAAGAAGAAGAATTTTTAGGATTCTGCAACTTATTGCGTCTATTTTTCTTTTCTATTTACTCTTCTTTCCTCTTATCATGGATCCAAAGTACCAACACGTGAGAAAGTATTTTCCATCACTTTCCCAAAAGATTCTCATAAAGAAATACAAGACTAGGATCACTCAGTTGTGGATACTTATGCATGATGGCATCCTTGCTAATGTAAGGATGTTGATAGAGGGGAATATCCATCCGAGTGACTTTAGTTAAGATGTCGGTTTACTAGGTATGGGTACTAGTCGTAGTGCGATGAAAAAAAGAGCTCATGCCATAGCGGTCACTTGTACCAAATGCCTAGTTTTGTGTCTATAAATAGAGACAATAAAATAAGGTTTTGCAGGGATGAACTTTTTAAGGAGAACTTAGATAACCTCTATCCTTCTCTTCAAGATCACCCTAGTGGATATGTTCAAGGAGCTATCTTTAAACTCTAGCTTAAATTCCATACAGAAAGGCAATGTCTCAGGAATATGGTACTTTAAGATCTTGTTTGTCAAGCCATAAGAAAACTGGATAGGGAATAAGTCATCGCTCTATAAAGTTGCTTACTCTTTGCTTGTTTGAAAACATTTTAGTTATGTTCAATAATTTGTGTCTCTCCTTAGCAAAAACCATTTTGTGTTCAGAATATTTGCTTTTGTGTCTAGAATAATTGTGATTATTAGATTGATACAATAAGTGTCACTGTCTCATCTAATTTATGGCTTTCTTTGATATATAATTATATAAAATAAAATATATTATCTTATCAGACATATCACATGCGGTATTGCAACATGTTTGAATTTTTGAAACTTATCTAGATATTTTGAGATTTGTGTTTCGAATTTTAAAAGTTCTACAGTATTTGTCATTTATATTGATTTTTTAGATTCGGTGAACATTTGTCAAAAGGTCTACAGTTGTGTTAGAATGTTTTTTGTCAAACCATTCTTAATTGTCAAAAGCTATGTAGTTCATGTCTAACCTTTTTCAAAAAGTAAATCAAACTTTCCATAAACTATCAACTGATTTTCTTACTTTCTTACCTAACAATATTTTGTTTAGACCTTTGGATTGCCTTTTCGTTGCCTACTCGTCCGTCTCTTTAGTCCTTTTGCGTATCCCTCATCTTTAAAATCTCATGTGGAACCTTGAGTCCAAATAGTGCAGACATAAAACAATCACTCATACAAACTAAATATGTCTACCTCTCAGTCCACTAACAAAATAAAAAATGTATGTCTTTTATGGTTCCAACTCTAGAAAAGATAAAGTTTACCTAAAAACCACAAGATACTTAGGGCAAGCCTTAGCATGTAGAAAGATTAACCTAACCTATGGGGGTGGTAGCTTAGGATTAATGGAAAATGTGGCAACAACAGCTAAAACTGGTGGTGTCAAAGTCCTGGGGATTATTCCTCGATTTCTAGCTGAGGAGAACATTTGTGGAAAAATAATAGGTAGGAAGAAAAGAGTTTTAGACACCCCTGAATGTCATAAAACCATTATTGATAATTTTGATACTTTTATAGCATTACTTGGTAGTCTAGGTACCATTGAGGAAACATTTGGGGTTGCTAGTAGGCATTTATTGGGCATTTACTCCAAACCCCTAGGACTTTTAAATGTAAATGGTTTTTATGATGGTTTTTTAAAATTTCTAAATTACGCTATGGAAAAAAAACTTCATTGTAAAATCAAGGAAACAAATCTTTGCAACTACTTCAATAGCTGAGGAATTGTTGGATAGGATGCAAATCATACATCCGGAGTCCGACACTACAACATCCAAGCTTGAATGGGAGAAGGAAAGCCAGAAGCGGCCATTTGATTTGAATCTCCATCTATAATCTTTTGGTTTTTTCCATGGCATGTATGTTTGTATTTCATGTGTCACAAATAACCATTTTCTCCACACTATGTATTTCTTGTGGTATCTTGTTGTTAAAACTTTTAGATTCATTGACCCTAATGCTGAGCTGACTGGTGATGCGGAGTAGTTGATGCTCTCGCAACGCATCCCACTTAAGGTCTGATCTTTTGTTTATCGATGTTTTTGTATTCTTTAAGCATGCATGATATGGGTAGCTGGATATACAGAGTGCCTTCTACTCTCAAAATGTATTCGTATCATGTTTGTAATGTGTAATATTCTGTTGTTTTGTGGAAATACCAAAGTCAATTGTGGAAATACCCCGTATAAAATATGAGTATGTTATTTGGGTTGAATGTTTGTGATGTGAAGGTAGCTGTTTAATGAAGAATATGCCGATTTTGCTTACAACTGCAAGATTCTTTCTAATATCTCTATGTAGGAGTTTAATGTATGATTTTGAATAGAAGCGCTTGTATTATATATTTATGATTATGTTTTAGTTATTTGTTGAAATATGAAACTAACCAACCTTGACTTTTCCTTACTCAGAAGGGAAAAGGAACTAAAAGATAAAGGTTGCAGAATTTCTCTGACAATCACCTTAATGTAAATGTAAATCATAGTCCATGGACAGTGAAGGACTAGAAAAATAGTATGATCAGCATGTGTACTTTTTTTATCAGATTCCTAAACCATAATACGGTGTTGGAAATTTAGAATTTGCTAGAAATACTCCTATTAAGGGAGTCAATATTTAGAGTAAGGTTGATATCCTAAGCAAATGAATGGAAATATAATAACCCACATTTGGAGACATATGTGGAGCTATAACACTAAGGGTGTAGAGTTGAAAGTGGAACCATAATGGATTTGTGATTTTTACTAGTATTGTTAGATTTGAAATTTCAATGATTAAATTTTTAAAGGAGGGAAGAGCTATAACACCCGTTATTTTAACAGCTATGATGTTATAAAATTTAAAGTGAAAGCATGTCAATTTAAAATTTTTATTGTATTTAAAATTACCAAGTTGTCTCTCTACCATACCATTTTTACGAAAATGCCATACAGCGCCGCGGCGCTCGAAACGAGCGTTGCAGCGCTCCCCTGCAGCGCCTATGCACCATACACCCGGCGCCTAGGCGCCATACACCTGGAGCCTAGGCTCTTTGCAGCTAGCGCCTAGGCGCTCTTCAACTGGCGCCCAGGCGCTCTTGTTCCAGCGCCGCGGCGCTCTCCTAGCAGAGCCGCAGCACTGGCTCTTTGCCACATGAGCACTGCGTTTCTCCTTTTTTCTTTCCTTTTTGCTGGAGTGTCGACTTGATTTTGGCTCCACATCTGCAACAGATTCTAGTACTTGAATTGCAGATTAATAGTTTATTACGGTTTGGTTTGTTGCTCTCTTTTTTGTCCTGTAAGGTTTGTTTTGTTGCTTTGTTGGATTTGATAACATTCTTTATGATGCAAGAGCTTGAATAGTCCTCGGCCAAATAATATCACTATTAAACCCCCAAAATGAATTCTAATTAATGATGAGGGCTACCATTTTTTGGTTTTTGAGACTTTTCTAATTTATGTCGTTATTGTTCTTCTACTGTAAATGTGAAATTTGCGTGTGTGCTCACTACAACAAAGAAGGCCTTTTATATTTGTATAAAGAGTAACAACAGTGTGTCACACACCTTGATCTGTGTATGCACAATGTCACCCTCTTCAGCCCATTGAGTCAAATTTTTTTTAAGTCCAATTTGAGGAGCTCAATCTTGAGCAAGTCATGTCTCTAGAGTGAGCGACAACCAACAGAACACATTGACATCAACATTGGACTATTGGTAGTCTTTATTATGTCAGAAGACAAATACATATACATATTTGAATAGAGAATACCAACGTTGTGAGAGAGCTTGTCAAAATTCCTCTCTCACTTGTGCTGCGGCTTCATATGCCAAACTGCCACTCAACTAGAGAGAGCCAAATCCCTTCCAAATCCCTTTTTGTACTACAAAAATTAGGAGTAGATTGCAGTTTGTAAGCTGATAGTAATTAAATACAAACAGAACTGCACACACTAGATTAAGCATCTAAATTTATAAGAATTCTTGTAAACAACAAATATGTATGTACAATATACACATAAAAAAATATGGTGAATTATGAAGTAAATCATAACCCAAAACCTTTTTTGAAAAACACTTACTTTAAGAATTTAAACTCCCCAATAAAATTAGATTGAAATTTACTAATGTATATGCTCACTTGTCCTTCTAGTGTGTCAGTTGGACACGTCATTCCTTATTGTGATTCACAACTCTCTCCTTGAATCTGGCAAAGGTCTAAGACTGCAAAATATCCTGATGTTTTAATTTAAAGCCAAATTAAAATGACAGCAAAAGCATAAAAAGAGATCCCGAGAAGCACCACACCATGTTCACTAAAGTCACAAACTGCCACTCAACTAGAGAGATGTTAAGACAACAAAGTGTTGCTTTCACAAAATCTATCAAGTCTACCTTTTGCACTGTTTGACGTGCAGCTTCTCTCTCTGTCTCCCTCCTTTAAGCCTCAATTGCAGCTTCTTGTTCGCTATTTCTTCCAATGTCCTCAGCAGTTGCTGCTGCTTCAACTTGTGATCATTTTTTTCCTAATGACAACAGATTTTTACGAACCAATTAGCAAAAAAGCACTTCACGTCACAAAAATACTAGAATCTTTATTAGCACAGCCCTCGGGCAATTTTCATTGTGCAGGAAGTCTAATTTTCCTATAACCAAACCTTGTGGGAAGCTTTACTTCAATTTTGCAGTGTGTGATGTCAAGTTTCTTTTGTTATTTGTGATCACTGATATGTGAACTGTGACATATGACCTGTGAAATGCCCTCAACGTGAAAATGTCATTTCTATACCACTTGTTCTTATTACAGTTTGCCAACTATGTTGCTGATCTATTTTCTCTTTTCCTTTTTTTTTGGTTAATAGAATTTATACTTGATCAGTATATTGGTACTACATAATGATCTTAGAGAAAATGCTGGCTATAACGAAACTAAAATTTGCTTCCTCATATTGGTTGAAGCTTTTAGGATTGTGGATTGTCGCGCTTAATATGTTACTATGCTCTCGGTTGGCTATGCACAGGATTGTGGCGTTTTATTAATTCGTTTCCACCTATACTTGTGCATGCCAACTGGTCGTAGCATTGCTGTGGACATCTTAAGTGGAAATCCACAACGCTTATGCTCTTAATGTAAAAAGGATAAAGCAATTTCTTTTCCAAGCCAGATTTATGTCTCATTACTTGTTAATTGGTTATTACGTTCTTTTCGTGGCATAATTGCATATGCATTGGCTGTTGCGCGCTCTGTGACTAAAAAAATGGAAATGGGAAAGATGCGAAAGAAAAGGAATGATGATGAGGCAACCGTCAATTGGAGCAGACAAAATGAGAAGGCTTTGTTATTAAGGTTGTTTGACCATCAAACAACCGCCTTGGGACAACATTCTTCAATAGCCGATTAGGACTAGTGGACGGGGGAAATTGTGGGTCAAGGTGTTCCTAGAGAACGCCGTAAACAATAGCGGAATCGACTGAGGAAAATTTATCAGGTATATTCCGTCCTCATGAACACAAGTGGCCTTAGTTGGGATCCTAACACTGGGGCCGTTAGCTGTGACCCACAGTACTTGGAGGATTTCTTAGCTGTAAGTTCTTTGGTTTTCACTGTCACCTGTCTTAATGCTTAAAAAAAGTACTATGTAATATGCCATTTTTTGCGAACTTAATTCGTTCCTCGTTTTATGTCCAAAGATCCATGCCAAAGACTTGATTGGTAAGGCTGTGCCCAATTGGCCATTGATAGCGCAATTATTTCATAGAGATTCTACCATCAGAAACCATGCAATGGCTTCGGGTTCCACACGTCTAACCGAACCTTCTAGTCCGTTGAGGGGCAATGACGACCATGAAGGAGTATCTGAGCAGCTGGACTTAAAAGATGATTACAACAACCTGGAGAACAAGGCCTACATTTGCTAATTTGGCGGGAATAGATGGACGTAGATTAGGACAACGTGCGACCAACATTGCTCCCACCTCCCGCACAATTGGGGAAAGGCCCTTGCGTAGCCACTGTCTGATGGCTTTGCAAATAGCTGCTACTGCCTTACAAAGCATCGTAGATTCCCTATCCAACCACGGCACCAGTAAGGGCACTAGTGGTGGAAGCTCAGCCTATCAACCCCTGGCGGATGATGTGGAATAGAGGCAGTGCCTAACAATAATGAAAGAGATGAACCTAGGCCCAGACCAGTTCATGGACTTTACGGAATACTTGTCCACTAATCCAAAAATCCAAACCGCGTTCTTTATAGCTGATCCAGAATGTCGCATGGCCTTCGTATAGAGGGGGAGCATGAGAGTTCAATCTGGGCAACGGCAACCAACAAAGCGCACGCCTCCACCACCAGTATCGTCTCAAGCACCATCGGCACCTTTCTTCCATCCTCCTGCCCATTTTCAATAGGAGCCTCCATATTTTCCACGTCTACCTTATGGTAGACATGACGGCTATTAGTTGATTCATTTTATTGCTTACTTGCTATTTATTTTTCATTGCATTTTTTTCAGTCTGTCATGGACATTTTTTTACAAATTGTATTTTTCATTGTATTTTCACGGATTGTATTCTTCAATCGGATGATTTTTAATTTGTTGGTGAGTTTTACATTATGCACTATTATTTGTAGGTGTTATTTGTTTACATTCTATTAATATTGTTTTATTCATATTCGGGTAGAATGTTATTATTCTCTATGACTTTGACAACGAGTATGGTTTATATATGTATGTCCATTAAAGTCATGATTTAAATATTCTTATTTTCTTATATTCGGTGAGAATATTAATATTGGCTTCATTTGAACACTTAGTATGGTTTATCTATCAAATATGATATATCAATCTATGGTTTTTCGCGATTCTTACAACATATAATAAATTCCTTGTAGGGATTTTATGGCTGATTTTGGTGATCATGGAAATGGAAACAATAATTCGGAGGACAACGATAATATTTATGACATTGCAGCTACTTTTGCAACGCTATATGCCTCCGTATTTATGCAGCCTTGTCAACAACACAACACGTTGGGATGCCTGGACACAAACGAGTTTCTCATTTGCTGCAGGGGCATCACGGTAGAATATATAATAAGATTTGAATGGGTGCTGACACATTTACGATGCTGACTCCAGTGGTCCAAAACAAGGGTTTGTTAAGACCGAATCATAATATCAATGTTGATGAACAACTGATGATATTTTTAAACATCATATCACAAAGCTAAACAAACAGGGAAATGCAGGATTATTGGCAGCATTCAGGAGAGACACTTGCGCTTTTTTGGGCAAGGCCTCCATTGAGGCATGACTTTATTCTACCGCCTAAATGGAATGACCTACCTATGCTCATTCAAACGCATAAGAACAAGTACCTTCCATGGTTCAAGATAACATCCTCTAGACTTACTGAAATACTATATTGTCAATTGTAAAACAGTTGACTTAAACCAAATGACTTCATAATTTAATGCACAGGATTGCGTAGGCGCTATTGACGATACACACATACCATGTATTCCACCAAGCGAAGAATCGAGAAGGTATATTAACAGAAAAGGATGTCATTCACAAAATGTCATGGGCATCTATGACTTTGACATGAAATTTACTTTCATCTTAACTAGATGGGAGGGATCTGCCCATGATGCGTTGGTGTTACGGGACGCTATATCCGATCCATGGAAACATTTTCCAAGACCACCGTCGGGTAGGCCAAAAAAAAAACTTAATATTGTTCTTTTTAAGTCAACATTTGCTTTTGTTGTATTCATAAAATATATATATTAACACTACTTGTGATTTGCTTAGGGAAATTCTATTTAGTAGATTTTGGTTATCCCAACACAGATTGTTTTCTTGCTCCATATCAAGGAGTTACATATCACTTGCAGGAGTTTCGAGAGCGTAGGCAGGGTCCTCATTCGCCGAAAGAGTTGTTCAACTATACCTACTCCTCTCTTCGCAACTGCATTAAAAGAACTTTTGGTGTGTGGAAGGCGAGATTCCCAATTTTGAAGAGCATGAAACCCTTTCCATACGAAAAACAAATATTGATCCCAATTGCTTGCACTGTGATTCACAACTTCATATGCATATGGCAAAATAATAATGAGATACTTCAGCAGTACTATTATCACACACTACCAATGGCGGAGATAAAAGGTGAAAATGTCGACAAAGAAGACGGGGTGCAAGACGATGATAGGGTTGATGTGACCCATTAATTCAAAATAGGGGTGACAACGTCAACATGAACACTCGTAGGGATGCAATGGCAAATCAAATGTGGGAAGCTTATGCACAACGCCCTTGGTACACCAGTAGGCATTAGTATTTCGATATAGTATTTTTTTAACGCTCAATTATTGTAATGTTGCTGCGTTAGTTTTTTTTCCTTGCTCATTTGTATGCACTATACGCCGTCAAGTTTACAATGCTTTTAAAAAAGGATCACGTTATTTGTTCTCAAGATATTTTCTTGTAACTACTTTATGGATTGGAGAAAGAACTGATTCTTTGGGAAAAGAAAAATAACAAAAGGGGCAAAAGAATCAATATGCAAAAAACAGACGACTTCATACCGTTATAACACTATTTTCATTTTAGCAATGTGCACATACTTATGGATTTCTTATTGCATTCAATGAAATGGAAATAATTTATTTCATAAACCATTTTTATGCATTTCTTTAAAAATGTGTTATTTTCCTAATAATTTTTTTTAATTTTGACAAAAGGGCCATGGAAAATCCTAATCCAAATCTCAAATGTACTAAACACATGTTCATAATTCAAATCAGGATTTCAAAAAGTTACCAAACACATACTTGGATTTTCCACCCAAATCTAATTTTAAATATTCTCATAACCAAACTCTAACTCGAATTACAACTTAAATCATAATACCCAAATTATAATTCAAATTACAATACTTAATTAAAAGAATGCAAATCACCATAATTCAAATCCTTCTACTAAATGGACCCAGTATATTTAATTAAGCATTCTTGATATGGCATGTAGAGAAAATGTTTTTGTAAATATTGAGAAGAAGAAAAAAATGACAAGAGTTTTTATAAGGATAATGAATATGGTGTTTGGAAAGTGAGTTGAAACTCATAGTTAGAACCGAAAATGCAATAGCATGTGAGAACTTTACACTGTAGCATACTTTCGTTTTACATTGTAGTATGTGAAAGTTTTACCCTGTTTAAGTTGAAACTGAGTTTACCAAACATCAAAAAAGTTTATGAGATTAATAACTCGATTTATGCAGGGACGGATCCCAGATTTATTTTCAATGGGGCACAAAAAAGTATATAAAATAAAATGCTTATGATGCGCTCAATAATAAACTTTTATTATGGTATTACAATTGTAGTCGATGAGTTTTCATACTTTAAAAGTGGTGTATATAGCCTCAATGTTAATATGATTAAAAATATCTTTCTCAATGTACACAATTAAATCTGCATTTATCCATTGATCTCCCATTCGATTATACAAGCAGTTTTTGACAATATTCATAGCAGGAACTGCTCTATCAACTGTAATGGTTGCAACTGGAACGATTAATGCAAGTGTAAAAAGCAAATAAACTAGAGGGTACACTCTATTTCTCCTATCTCAACCAACTTCTTTGCAAGATCTCTGTTTCCTTTTAGTTCTACAAACTCTTTTCTAGAATGTACAGGAAATAAGTTTCAAGTTAATCATCAAGTACAATTAAATCAATTGCAGAAAAATCATTTGGATAAAACTTAGCAAGACGAATTAATTTTTGCTTATTGAATGTAGAGGGTGATTTATCAGGGCTCAAACATGCTACACAAAGAAACAACTCAGTATTTGTCTCTGTAAAATAATCATTAATCTCTTGAAGCTGCGTATCAATGAAAGTGATGCGAATTTGTGGTTTCTTAAGCTCTACGTCATGATCTGCCTTGAATTACAGACTTACCATTCATGTTAGGACATCAATGGCGTGCTTTCCATAAAAAGCAAAAACTTGATAAAAAATGAATCCCATCCTTCATCTCCCGTTTCTTGGATACGTTGCTTACATATTTGCAACAAATTCATAGCATTCGCAAAATCTGTTCTTCCTTTTGTAGCGCCTTTGATGATTTATCATAATCCCTAATGTAGTTTTCATCAAGTGCAGAGAATGCAAAATCAAATGATTGCATCAGTCCCAATAAATAATTTGCTTCACATTTTTGTTCAGAACTTAACTCATCTTCTACAACTGTTTCAAGAAGATCGATTGTTGGCGAGAACATCGTAATCAAACTAACTAAGGAATCATAATCCAATCCCTAATGTGCATCAACGGAACGTCTAAGAGTAATTTGTTGATTTATGCCTTTTCCACTTGAATACTCACCACTTTGTAGTTCCTCAAATATCATAGTTGCTTGTTTCTGGTGAAGAATATCACTTCGTTTAGATGAAGTTCTAATAATATTTATAACTTTAGTAACTGAAAAGAAGAGCATTACAAATTCAACATGTTTTTTTGGTACAGCTACAAGTGCGAGTTGAAGTTGATGAGCAAGACAGTGAATAGAAAGCATAAAGGTTCTCCTCCATTAGAATAGTTTTTAAACCAATGAACTCTCCCCACATATACTAGTCCCATCATAAACTTGTCCTCATAATCTAACTATGCTCAAGCTACACCTAGAAAATAAATTATCAATTGCAGTTTTAAGTGAAAGAGCTGTTGTAGTAGTAATATGTTCAACACCTACAAAACGTTCAATTACACAGACATTCTTATATACATAGTGTAGCACAATTGCCATTGACTTTTTCATGGAGATATCACAAGATTCATCAACTAAGATAGAAAATAACGGATCATATACGTTTTGCATAAGCACATTCATAATTGCCAATCATCAGGGCAAGTTATTGTGAACTCCATATTCCCTTATGTATTCTTAATATCCAGACTTTTTAGGGAGAAAATTTTGGTGCCTTAAGGTGGGGAAAAAAGCAGAAGTAGGAAGTTGTATGACTTTATTTCATAGAGAGCAACAATGAAAAGAGCACAATGACAGCAAGCAGTAATGTAAGAGGTTTTTTTTTTTTTTTTTTTTTTTTTAAGTGTTGGTCTTCGGTTAATTTGGATCGGTTTTTGATTAAATAGAAAAATGCAAAAAATAAAAACCAAAAAGTGAAAGAAGAATAAAGGATGAAAAGAAGTCAAATTTTTTTAAAATTATTCTTTTGTTTCAATGATCTCTGCAAATTGAGGAATCTTGGCATCTTGATTTTCTTTTGCTCAATTTTGCAAATTACAAGGCCATGTGCATGGCTCAAACTTCAAGCCAAAATAAATTAAACATGAAAAATGCTTCGGCATTAATCACCACAATTAATAAAAAGTGACTTTAATTATAATATTATTCTTAGATATAAATAAAATAATCTGTAATTGGCGTGCTCTAACATTGTCAACAGAGGGATCAACACATGCCAGAATAGACGCAGGTTTTGGTTAAAATATATTCTCTGTTTCCTTGTGAAGTCGGCCGCTTGTTCAATGTCAGGCTGCTTGTTCAGCAGCATCGATTACCATTGTTGTTTCGAGTTGTTACAAAAAGAATCAAAAAAGGCAAAAGCATAACTTATTCTCTCAAGTAGAGAGGTGAATCAGAAGGATGACTTCCACTCAAGTGTTTGTCCAGCAGACATTGGGACGATTTCGCCAAATGAAAACGAATAAGAATCCGGAACCTTCCAAGGAGTCTTGCTCAATTTTATATTTGAAGTGTTTCTTGGGAGCCCATAGAAATCTGGACCGTTAAAGCTTGTGAATGCCTCTAGCTTGCCTAGAGCACCAGCCTAAAGATGGACCAAAAAATTGAAAAAAAAAATAGGAGTATTTCAGTAAGTAATTGGCACAAAATGAGCATCTATTTAGGAGTAGATAGATACATGAATAAACTATGTCAGAGAATGATCATAAATTAAATTCATGTAAATCTATTATTAGCATCCCAAGAATGTTTACTTCAATGGGAAATTCTACTAAAAGACTCATTTTGCTTCTTAACTTTAAAATCAAGAGATTTAGTCCCCCAAATGTTTAGAAAAGCAGTCCATTAGTCCCTGAAGCAAATTTTCACCAAAATTTAACAGAAGCAGTTAAATTTCTTTCCAGAATTTGCTATAGGGACTAAAAAAAATCCCTTTTCAAAAGTTTTAAGAATTGAAACACTTTGAACTTCAGGGACCAAAATGAGACTTTTAGCATAATTTTTGACATCAACTAGTTATTATTCCAATTACAACAAATTTGGGCCAGTCCTTCGAAAGAATCTCACGGTTACAATTCAGTAAGAATCTGAGACAAGACTCTCTCCATATTCTTAACAATCCTAAGGAAAAGTCATACAATTAAGAAACAAAATGCATTACCTCTTCAAAGACTTTAGCATATACAGATAGCGCAACAGAGGCATTGAATATACCAGCACACCCACAAGGACATTCTTTGTTTCGTTTCTCATGAGGAGCACTATCAGTTCCAAGGAAAAATCTTTTACTTCCACTAGTAACAGCAGACACAAGAGCCTGTCCTGTATGAGAGAAGATAATGAGCTCATGAGAGGAAAAAAAGAGATTAGATCAAATAATTGTTCATAAGTCATTCATCCAATGTTAAGGAAGTACTGAAATATGCTAGCAAAATTCGTATATCAGTTGGAAATAAACAATCCATCAATAGCTCTTAAGCAAAGAAAAGCAAGATAATAGTTTAAGTTGAATGGAACTTACTGTGTTTCTCTCTTTTGAGCACCGGGAGGCAGTAATTATGCGGCTGCAATCCTCCTTGGAAGAGAGAATTTCTATTAAGCAGAATATGTTGTGGTGTGACAGTTGCTGCCACAAAGCCTACAAATAATAATAAATAGAATTAAGATGTAAATATTAAAAATAGAATTAACTTATAGCAGATTTGAATTACGAGACAAACCTTCTTTGCAAGACTCCACAAACCTAACGGCATCCGCTGTGGTTATATGCTCCATGACAACTTTCAGCAGTGGAAGCCTCTCGATTAAGGGTCTCAAAACGGTGTTAATGAAAACCTTTTCACGGTCAAATACATCGACACTGGGATCTGTAACCTCCCCATGAACCTAAAATTAGATAGAACATACACACCAAGTTCAAATATGATACAATGTTTTACCCAGATGGAGCTAAAACTTAACCCAGAAAGCAGACAACAAGCATATGCTGCTTGTTACAATGTATGATCCATTTGATGCTCGTTTTCTTGTACATTTGAAAGTAAGAACGTTGTTAACTCTTCACACTTAGTTTTGGCCAGTAATATTACAAGTAAAGGCATATTCTGCTCAATCATTTCCTCAAGGACAGGTAGACATTTCCCAAAAAGATCTGTAACCCCATCTTGAGAATTTGTTGTTGCACCAGCAGGGTACAACTTCACACCAAATATAGCTCCACTTTTTCCTGTGGTTATGAATCAGCATTGTTATGCAAAATAATATTAGAAAATGCTACAATATCAAAATGTAAAATAAAATGTTTTAGTGGGTCAAACAAAATGTTTACCATCTTTCTAGTCCCAATGGAAAATTTTAGTACTCTAAAATAGGCATGGAAAATTGCTTTACGTTCAAATGTTGGACTTACTTGCAAGCTTAATCTCATTTGGACTTGTCGTATCCGTTAAATAGAGCGTCATGAGAGGAGTGAAATCGCTATCAGCAGGAAGCGCTTTCAAGATGGACTCTCTGTAAATCAAGGCTGCAGCCGTTGTAGTGACAGGTGGTTTCAGATTTGGCATTACTATTGCCCTCCCAAACTGATTTGAGCTGTAGGTGAAATTGACAGCAGATCAAAATGAACTAGTTCATACTTGCGGGATAAAAATAATAAAACAGAAATAATTCATAAATTATGCAAGTCATTCGTTCATTTTTTTTTTTTTTTTTGGGGGGTCAAAACAAACTTACCTATGAGGGATTACAGCTTTAAGAAGATCTCCATCACGAAGGTGAAGATGCCAATCATCAGGGCGTGTTATAGTGAGCTCCATCCTTACTCCTTTGCACTTCAACGGGTTAGGCCACTCCGTTTTTGCAGGGGCAAATGTCAAAGCCTGTTTTTGACAGCATGATTTTAACACTCTAGGTGTGTGTACATATATACACACACACACACACATATATATATGTGTATATTTATATGTATAAAGGAATTGGTACTTTGTATCCAGTTTACAGAGGTAAAGGGTAGTTAATTAATCAAAGAAAACCCATGAAAGTCATAGACTCATATTTCAATTCTAGTAATATTCTAATTACATCCCCATTTTTATTCATACTCTTAAGTCCATTTCCCCAAACTAAACGCCACCTAATCTAGAACTGTACAAAAGAACCCCCAAGATTTTGTTGGCTTAAATTTGTACGATTTTTTCCTTTTGTTCTGAGCGATCAAAATCGTTATGCAAGAAGATTGTATAAAGCTATATATTAAAACTGAAACTAACTAACTACCTTGCAAGGAAGAACAACAGATTTGATCATGCCAAAACTACCAGAAGACAGCAAAAAAGCCTCCTTTCACTTTGCACAAATTATCTCTGTCTCAAAAATTAGTAATAATGATAATAAAATCTTGTTTTACTAAAACTATATGCTTTAGGCAATTACTCAAACAGTTGGCGAACGTCGTAAGATTGAACTTCAGCAGCTTACCGTCAACTTCAGGAGCTGGAAATGGTGGTGTCACTGAGGCTCGCGAGATGTTTTGGTAATGTAGCTGCAATGACTGCGCTCCGGCGAATGTTTATGAAAATGCAAGAGGGAGAGAGAGAGAGAGAGATGTGAAGCGAAGAGAGAAGAAGGCTTTTTGTGAGAAAGCTAAACGACAAAAGCCATGTAAACGACACAACGAAAGACCAAATGGGTTTAAGAAGGACAACCTCAAAAAACGACAGCAGAAGTCAAAAGTATGAGGAACGAAATAAGACTTCTGAGACGACAATAAAACGATTTAAAAAGCTCAAAAACGACAACAACAAAGAAAACGACGTAAACATAAACCACAATTGAAAAAAAAAAAAAAAAAGAGTTGTACAACTGAATATATGACAAGAAAATATAATACTAAGGTCACTCTATTTGCATATGCTTCAGAAATATAATAAAGAGCAAAATAGAGGCTTATAGTTATGTTTTATTTTTATAAGGAAATAAGATGGAACGAAGTAAGAGTTGAAGGTAGAGAGGGATAAAAATAATAACCCTAGCATTTCTTCTTTTTTTTTAATATATATTTCACTCTATTTTGTAAGTGTATAAATGGGAAAACTTTATATAAACTTATAAGGTATTTGGCAATTGTAATTAAAATCGTGATTGCGATTATCAAATAGTGTAAAGCTTCATATGCTACAGTTAAAAAGTAGAAGTTGCTATACTGTAAAACTCTTGCATATTTCAGTGTTTTAAATCACAACCATGATTCTAACCACACCTTTTAAACTTCCTATTAATTTAATAAATAAAGTGAATGACCATTTTGATTAGTATTATTTAGGTCTTTTGTTCTTACATGAAAAGAGATAAACGAAGGGAGAAGCCTTAAATGTTGAATTTTTCACCATGGTCTTTTTCACTTTTAAAAGCAAAAAAATAAAAATAAAAATGATACCAAATTGTTTTTCTGTTTCAGATCAATATGTTTGCTCTAAAAAAAAAAATTATGAAAGTGCGTAGGAAATTCCCAGCTAGCCGTTCTAGGCTTATCTTAGCAGTAATTCTACACTTCCTTTGATATTGAGGTCTTATTTTTTAGTCCAATTCCTCCCATTCCAAATTTAAAAATAAAAATCAAGTAAAAAGTACGGTGTTTTCAAATTGTTATAATTCATGCTTCTTGCTCTGGAGTTTCTCTTGTGTACCAAATGGGCTAAATCTAAAACAATAAGCAGGTATACAAGTCGCTGGACTCAATAGGTAGCTTCTCCATGCATATGCTCTCCTTATTGATTTTGGTGAGGAATTTTTCGTTATTTATTGGTAGATTTACCTGTTGGGTCTCGGTTTAGTGAAGTAAAAACAAAGAAGAACATTTACTAAGATAGCCCGTTTAGAACAACTTGGCTACTAAATTCTCCACAGAAAGTAAAAATCTTTGACAAGAAAATTGCTTTGAAAAGGTAAAATAGCTTCTACTTGGATACTTGCCCTACAACATAAAGGATTGTGCTTTGATGTGAACTTCAACAACCAAAACGGACAACACAAAGACAATGCAATCTTAGTCTTTATTATTTTTTTTTTTTTTCCTCCAAGCAAATTCATTACCAGAGATTCAAGTTAAACAACTTGTTGCTTTTAAAACTGGAACAACAAGGCTCACACTTGGCCTACTCTTCTCATCGTCTTGAATGCACCAACAAGCAACTTCGCATGCTCTAGTGAGCTCTTCTACGTCTGCATTTCCTTCAAGCCTGCAATCTAACAAAGCAAGAGCATCTTCTCCTTTTTGCAGCGAATTCGAAACTCGATTAGGAAGGTACTGTTCCATTCCATGATTCACAAGTTCACTATTTCTTCTTCCCGATATGAGCTCAAGAAGCAACATTCCGTAGCTGAAGACATCAACCTTTGGTGTGGTCGCTTCACCTGAAATCCATGCTGGCGCTAGCTAGCCTCTGGTGCCTCTCATGGTTGTTAAAACACGGCTGAAGTCCAGGCCTATGAGCTTTGCCACCCCAAAATCTGCCAGTTTTGGGTTGTATTCTGCATCCAACAAGATGTTCTCTGATATCACTGTGAATGATGCGGTACTTGCATTCTTCATTGAGATAACATAGTCCTTTCGCAGTTGCAATTGCAATTTGATGTGTAACTCTTCAGTCTAAGATATTGACACTATTTTGGAACAAAACGGAATCTAAAGAGCCATTTGCATGTAATCATAGACTAGAAATCTCTTTGAAGGTTTTGCACAAAATCCACGGAGGCAAACAAGATTTACATGCTGGATTGTTCCTGCTGTCATCACTTCTGCACGAAATTGCTTCGCTCCTTGGTTCGGACAATTGAGTTTCTTCACAGCTATAGCTGTTGAATTGGGCGCTAATGTCCCTCTGAAAACAGAATCAAAACATCCTACACCAAGTTTCTCCGAAAAGTTCTTCATTGCAGCTTTTAAATCTCTATGTCCGAAGACCCCCAGAGAATCCTCCAGTGTTGCAAATGCCCCAACATAATATTTCCTCAAAAACAAATACTGCAACAACAACCAAGAGGGAGAATAGTCCCACTAGCACTGCTACTATTATAATCCATGGAGTTTTTCTCTTTACCACCTTAGTTTCTGTCAAATCGGAAGCTGCAATTCTTAAATGCAAACACTTGCCAACTCTTTCATTTGGGGTAAGCTGCTTTATATTCAACAAATCACTTTTCCAAATGAAACACTGATTATCATAAGCATAAGCCGCGCATGAGCAGCTATTCGAGCATGCTAATCTGCATTCGTTGATGTCCCAAACCTCTAGAGACTCGCACTTCTCATCTTGGGCCAAAATCCTACCAAGCAAACACAAGAGGGGTGTTTTTCAAATTACACTTACTAAAAGAGCCACAAAAGGCATATACATCGCATTGCTCTGATGGCCTCATCCAATACAAGTTCCATAGTCCGAAATCCTTCCCCCACACATATTGCTTGAGCTGCCCCGTCGAATCTATCATGAACCTAGTCAAAGCATCAGTGTAAGTAGCATCATAAGTGAAATAGCTCTCATTTTCATTTGAAACACGTCATATTTGTGACATTTTGGTTCAGTTGTATCTCAGGAACAAGGCTAAACATTGTTCCTGCTAAATATCCACTAGACCAATATATTACAGATCCATTCCACAGGAGGAACTGTCTAGTTCCATTTTGCTCCACTTCATTAGAAAACATCCCAGGCGCCGGATTTTGAGGGCTTATCTTACCATATCCAATCTTCCCTCCTGGCAGCCACGTGTCAGTTCGGATCAAAACTTTCCCAAATCACAAAAGATGAATCAAAGGCATCTCTTATCACAAGATTCCCATTATCAAGAGTCACTCCAATGGTGGAATTAGAAACACTCCAATGTCAAACCAATGGTATGACTTTGAGTTCAACCAATCTCTTTAATGCATTGCCAACAAGTAACCACAAAGTGACATGGAAAAAGAAAATGTCCGCCTACATTGTTGACTAAACTTCACAAGTATTTTCCATGTACTTGTAGCAGTTGACCATCACACGTCATATTACGTTTTCTCAACGGAAAGCAGAGATTTTGCGGAAAGCAATGTCTCAAAGCAAGGCTTTTCTTTGACTTTTGTTTCTCTTTGTCCTTGATCTTCTTCTTTTGGCCCACTTGAAGTAAATAGAGCCCAACAAAACATTGCAGCAAATTTAGAAAGGAGGCTCTTCTTTGGCTATTGTTTCTCTCTGCCTTATAAGTTTCTTCTTAGGCCTACTTGAGCTTTTAATTATGAAGCAAGAAATTAAATTTGTTATAAATGTTGAATTCCACGTCCCCATGTTTGATTTCTATTTGATATGTTCAAACGAAGTTAAGTCCTTAAGAATGGGAAGAATTTGAGTATGTTTAGAAGGTAATTTTAAATACTCAAAAGATAGTTACATTCTTTCGGTTTAAAAATCAACATTCAAATTCATGGATGAGCTAATGCCATCTTACACTTTGAGATTTGAGTTCAGTTGGTTCATTTGCTTGAAACAATTGATTTCCAAGGTCCTTTCTTCACTTTAATGTAAGTCGTTCAAAATTTGTCCTTTTTCCTACTCCTAAGAAATTCCACTTCAAAATAGGCATTAAAGCCAAATTTGTCTTTATTAGATCCCATGGAGCTGAAAAATTGCAGAGATAACAAGTGAAGCAGAAATACTGGCACAAAAAAAAAAAAAAAGAAACAGTGAAGCAGAAAAATTGATTTAAAGACGGTGGTTTGTGCTAGTATTGATTGTAAACATTCTTTTCAAGACATATGTGATTGTGGTGGCCCAAAACCACTCTTGGCAGAAAGACAGCGCCATGGTGCTTCAAAGGCAGCACCGCAGCGCTATAATTCTGTGAACGAGCGCCGCGGCGCTTAAAAGGCAAACACCATGGCGCTGCAATTCGGTCCAAACGTAAGTTTCACGTTTTTACGTGTTTTTGGATTATCTTGAGCTAAGGTTTGAGTCTCCATATATATATATATATGCACACTTGATATTCTCCATCGTTTGTAGATATCACAGATATCATAGTATTGAAAGTAATATAGAGAACTCAATCTTGTGAGTTTGTGAGTGATTGAGTAAATGAATTTCTGTATTTGAGTGCTATAAACACCGTTGTAATAGCCGTTTTGTGATTAGTGGATTGTTTATCCTCTGCCAGTGGTTTTTTCACCCCTTATAAGTGTTTTTTCACGTAAAATCTTGTGTGTATTTTTCTCTCTATTTTTTGTTGCTTATTGCTTTAATTTCTAACAAATGGTATTAGAGCTGTGGCTTTGATTGGCAATGGCAACCATGAGATTTAATACTCCGCTGTTGGATCACACAATGAAGTTTTCTCTATGGCAAGTGAAGATGCGGGCTATTATGGCATAGATGGACCTTGATAATGCACTATTGGGTTTCGATAAGATGCCCTCATCATGGACAAAGGAGGAAAAAGAGCGTAAGGACCGAAAGACTTTATCCCAAATACACATTCATCTGTCAAATCAGATTTTGCAAGAGGTACTAAAGGAGAAGACTGCTACTTCCTTATGGCTCAAACTGGAGCAATTATGCATGACCAAGAGTCTGACTAGCAAAATTCATCTAAAGCAACGTCTATACTCTAACCGAATATCTAAAGGTAGTCTCTCAAGGATCACTTAACTGTGTTTAAGAAGATTGTGTCTGATTTGGAAGCTATAGAAGTTAAGTATGATGAAGAAGACCTTGGGTTAATTTTATTATGCTTATTGCCTTCATCGTATGCCACATTTAGGGATATTATTTTGTATAGTCAGGATACTTTTACCTTAGATGAAGTTTATGAGGCTTTATTTTCCAAAGAAAAGATGAAGCAGTTAATGACTGGATCCGAAACACAAGAAGAGGGTCTAATTGTTACAGGTAGAACACAAGAGAGAAGCTATGGGACTAAGAATAGAGGTAGGTCTAAATCTAAAAATAATGAGAAGTTCTATAACTATTGCAAGAAGAAAGGGCACGTTAAAACTGAGTATTATAAGCTACAAAATAAAAACAAGAGGGCTAATAATTAGAACAGGAAGAAACTAAATGCTGGTGAGGCTAGTGTCATTGAAGAAGTTTTTGATGGTGAGCTTTTGGTAATTTCTGATGGGGATTCCAAACCCTGTGAGGATTGGGTTCTTGACTCTGTATGTACGTTTCATATGTGTCCCAACCGGGACTAGTTTTCAACATATGAGATGGTTCCTAAGGGCTCTGTTTTGATGGAAAACAACGCCTCATGCAAGGTTGTTGATATTAGTATAATCAGAATTAAGATGCATGATGGTGTAGTGAAGATATTAGGTTATGTAAGACATGTCCTCGATCTTAAGAGGAACTTAATTTCCTTAAATACTCTTGATGCTAAAGGGTACAAGTATACCGACAAAGGTGGAGTTCTGAAAGTTAGTAAAGGCGCTCTTGTGATAATGAAAGGTGAGAAGAAAGCTGCTGGTTTATATGTTTTGCAGAGTATTACAATTATTGGTGATGCAAAAGTTTCTACATCCATCATGTCTAATGGTAATCTCACTAAGTTATGGCATATGCGAATGGGGCATATGAGTAAGCTTGGGATGGCAGATTTAAGTAACAGAGGGCTTCTTAGTGGACAGTGTACAGGTAAGATAAAGTTTTATGAGCAGTGTGTGTTTAGAAAATAGAAGAGAGTTCATTTTGGCAAAGGCATCCACAATACTAAAGGAATTCTTGAGTATGTTCATTCCAACCTTTGGGGACCATCTACTGTTCCTTTTAGAGGTGGAGCTAGTTATATTTTTACCATCATTGACAACTATTGTAAAAAGGTTTAGGCATTTTTCTTGAAGCAGAAAAGTGATGTTTTTGCTACTTTTAAAGATTGGAAGATCATGATAGGAAACCAAACCGATAAGCCAGTTAAACGTCTCCACATAGATAATGGCTTGGAGTTTATTCAGATGAATTTAATACCTTCTGTAAATTAGAAGGAATTCTGAGGGACTTAACAGTTCGACGTACGCCACAGCAAAATGGTGTAGCCAAGAGGATCAACAAGACAATGATGGAGAAAGTGCGTTGCATACTCTCTAATGCTGGGTTACCTAAGTCATTTTGGGCTGAAGCCCTCTCCTGCCATTGCCATTAACAAGAAGACACCAAAAAAGATGTGGTCAGGAAAACCTACTAATTATTCTAATTGGAGAATTTTTTGCTGTCCCACTCATGCTTATGTTGACAATGGAAAGTTAGAGCCTAGATCCATGAAGTGTATATTTCTTGGCTATAAGCCTGGTGTTAAAAGCTATAAGCTGTGGTGCCCAAAAACCAAGAAAGTTATTATTAGCAGAAATGTTGTGTTTGATGAGACTATTATGTTGCAAGGCACTTCTTCTTCTTTTACAAGGTCTAGTGATGCTGATAAGGAGAGATCTGGCAGACAAGTGGAGGATTAGATTGAGACAGGTACGTCATCTAATTTGATTTCCTAATCAAGTTCGAAAAGTCAAGGCAATATTGTTTCCTTATCGCCACCACCACAGTACTCTGCTGCTACGGATAGGCCGAGGAGAGATGTTAGGCCTCCACAGAGGTATGCTGAAGCCGACTTAATGGCTTATGTTTTATCAGTGGTAGAAGGTATTGAGTCTGGTGAGGAACCTTCTACCTATTCAGAGGTGGTTAATTCATTTGACTCCGGTAAGTGGATGATTGCTATGCAGGAGAACATAGAATCCCTACATAAAAATAGCACATGGGATTTGTTGAAGTTACCCAAAGAGAAGAAAGCTGTTCAATGCAAATGGGTATTTCAAAAAAAAAAAGGTACACCGGGAGTTGAAGATGCTAGGTACAAGGCTAGACTGATTGCAAAAGGATACAGTTAGGTTCCAGGTGTTAACTTTACAGATTTTTTTCTCCTATGGTTAAGCATAGCTCAATTCGAGCCATGCTTGGTATTGTGGCCACTTATGATTTTGAGCTTGAACAGTTAGATATGAAGACTGCATTTTTGCATGGAGAGCTCGAGGAAGACATTTACACGTAGCAACCTGAGGGTTTCATTGTTACAGGTAAGGAAGACTATGTTTGCTCATTGAAAAAGTCTCTTTACGATTTGAAACAGTCTCCTAGGTAGTGGTATAAGAGATTTGACTCATTTATGACTGCTCATAGGTGTAGGAGGAGTAGCTATGACAACTGTGTCTACTTCAAGAGGGGTGATGATGGGTCCTTTATTTATTCGCTCTAATATATTAATGATATGTTGATTACTGCTAAGGATAAAGAAGAGATTAAGAGGTTAAAGGCTCAACTTAGCAGAGAGTTTGAAATAAAGGACTTGGGGGCTGCTAAGAAGATTCTCAGCATGGAGATTTTGAGAAATAGAAAAGTAGGTAAGCTATCTCTGAGTTAGAAAGGATACATCGAAAAAGTTTTGCACATGTTCAACATGCAAAAAGCAAAACCAGTGAGCACTCCGTTAGCAGCGTATTTCAGACTTTCAGGTGCATATGCTCCACAATTAGACGATGAGATTAAGTATATGTCATGTGTTCCATACTCTAGTGCAGTCGGTTCCCTTATGTATGCTATTATGTGTTCTTGCCCAGATTTATCATATGCAGTTAGTGCAATTAATAGAGACATGACTAATCTAGGTAAAGAGCACTAGAAAGCGGTGCAATGGATCTTCAGATACTTACGTAGTACTATTGATGTTTGTTTGTACTTTGGGAGGCTAGAGATGGTATTGTGGGATACATTGATTCTAATTTTGCTGGAGACTTGGATAAGAGGAGATTCCTTACTAGGTATGTGTTTACAGTTGGTGGTTGTGCTATTAGTTAGAAGGCTACCTTGCAGGCTACTGTTGCCTTGTCTACTACTGAGGCTGAATATATGGCTATTACGGAGGCTTTCAAAGAAGCTATTTAGTTGAGAGGCCTATTTGGAGAACTCAGTGAAGACTTGCAGACTACGATAGTGATGTGTGACAGTCATAGTACTGTTTTCTCTCTAAAGATCAAATGTTTCATGAGAGGACAAAGCACATTGACATTCGTTATCACTTTGTTCGTGATGTTGTTGCTTGTGGTGATATTGTTGTGAGCAAAATCAGTACGCATAACAATCCTGCCGATATGATAACTAAGTCATTACCTACAGCTAAGTTTGAGCATTACTTGAACTTGGTTGGGGTTCATGTCCGTGTTTGTTAGTTGCCCGTTGGGGCTTTGTGAAAGATGTGTCGAATTAGATTAATCACATGTTGGAGTTTTTTTATAAAGGATTTTGTGTCAAAGTGGAGATTATTATTGTGGTGACCCAAAATCACTCTTGGTAGAAAGACAACACCGTGGAGCTTAAAAGGCAGTGCTGAGGAGCTATGATTCGATGAACGAGCACCGTAGCGCTGTGACTGGATCCTAACGTAGGTTCCGTGTTTTTATATTTTTTAATGTTATTTTGAGTTAGGGTTTGAGTCTCCATATATATATATATATATATATATATATATATATATATATATATATACACACACACACACTTGATATTCTCCATTGTTTATAGATATTATAAAGATCATGGTGTTGAGAGTGATACAGAAAACTCAATCTTGTGAGTTTATGAGTGATTGAGTGAGTGAATTTTTGTATTTGAGCGCTCTAAACACCGTTGTAATATCTATTTTATGATTAGTGGATTGTTTCTCTTCTGCCTGTGGTTTTTTATCCCTCATTGGGGTTTTTTCATGTAAAATCTTGTGTGTATTTTTCTCTCTATTTCTTGTTGTTTATTGCTTTAATTTCTAACAACATATGTACATTTGTTGTTTATTACTTTAATTTCTAACAACATATGTACATTCTTAGAAGATATTTTGTTATCATCTGTATGAACATTGGTTTTTTATTTTATTTTATTTTGTTTTGTCTTGTTTTTTATGGCATGTAATCAAAGAAGCACTAGGATTCTTCTTTTGGTTGAAAAGTATGGTTGTTAAAGTCAACAATATTATTTGACTACAACTCTTTTAGCTTCTTTATTGTAACGACCTGATTTATGTGGTCATGCTTTATTACATAATATTATACTTAAACATATCTTTGCAGAATAATTTTTTAAAACATAATAATAATTATTTAAAACTAATTCTTTTAAAAAATTCTTAATTTGAAATAAAAACTTTTTAAAATGTTTCTAAATTAAATATCGTTATAAATTTTTTATTTGAAACTTACGTATATTTATTGTAGTAGCTGTTGCAACATATTAATCTTACAATTATCTAGACTAAGGTTGTATGATTACAACCTCAGTTTTCAAAATATACTTGCATAAAACTATTTGAACATATATACATAATTCATTTTAAATATACTATGGAACATTCGTTGTATAAGAGGTATCTATTTCCATCTTCATCATTCATTTGTCGTTCATTATTGTTTGTGCCTATCTCCATGATTCATCTGCCATTCACTATTCTCTATCAAGTGTTGTTGACAGGTTTTTTATCTACAACATAAATATAACTGAATGAGTTTTCACTCAGCAAGTAGAAACTTACACTTACAAAATATAATTTAAAACATTTAACACATCATGCACTAGCTATATTATGCTTTATTATAAACATGGGTAAATTGCTCCAATAATTCCAACATTTCACGAAAGTGAGCATTTGGCTCCCAACTTTTTTTTTATTGAACTGGCCTAAACATTTGATTTTTTTTTTAAATGGGACCAATTTAACTAACAAATGTTAAAAAAAAAAATAGCACATGACCTCTTTAGTAAGATGGAGGTGATGGGGAGGAATGGTGTGCACAGGGTTGTTGGAAGTGGAAGAATAGCACCCATGTTGTCTTCCAAAAAAAAAACTCTTCAATCTCATAAATAATTATCTAGATAAGTTCTTTAAAAGAGATATTCAATGATTTTGGATATGGAAAGTTGAAGAAAATAGATTAAAAATGGATTTGGGAAGCATGTGATCATTTTGCAAAATTTTAGCATGATGTTGAAGAAGGCCCAAACGACAAGTCATTTGGTCTTCTTTTTTTCGCCTACCATCTCCTAAAATGACACATTGTTTTGGGTTATTAACTCCCAAACGACATGTCGTTTAGGAGGCCCCCCTTTCTCCCTTTTTTTTTTTTCTTTCTCGACAACGTCCTAAAATGACAAGCCGTTTTGGGTTCTCAACTCTCAAACAACATGAGGCTTAGGTTTTTTTAAACAAAAAAAATCTAAAAATAATGAAAAATAATTTCTAAAATTCAGTTAAACTCTAAAAATTAAAATAAATACCCCAAAAATCCAAAAGATTAAAATGTCATAATCAAACAAATAAAAATCCAAGTAATTCATCAAAATAGACAATTTTCAAACAAAAATCGCAATAATTATACATTAGGTAATTAATATCGTTGGAACTTCCCTAGTCCATCTACTGCAAAAGTCGTTAGTTCATAATAAAGTTCATAATCATAAATATCATATTCATGAACATCACACAAAATGTGCTTTTAAGTCATAATTTCTATTCACATTGTAACATAAAATCGTTAAACCTTATATATCGTCTATTAAAAAAAACGGCAAGCATTACATTAATGGTGTGTTTAAGGGTGGTTTGTATAATTTTTTTTAAAATATAAATACTGTCATTAGGCCTATAAACCTATACCTGGTTACCGTTTATGTAAATAGGCCCAAAGTGGCCCACTAACACTAAAGGTATTCAACGATATTTTGATCATTAAGTCGAAAGGGACATTTTAGCTCATTTTTGTGTAAGACGTCTTAATATAAATAGTGTCATTGGGCCATAAGCCTATATATAGTTACTATTCATTTCAATAGGCCAATATGGCCTACTAACACTAAAGGTGTTTAACAGTATTTTGAACACTGAGCCTAGAGGGACTTTTGTCCCAAAAGAGTCTTTGGACGTGAATGTGTGTAGGTCTGTAATTTGTTATTTTAATGTTACGAGTTTTCATGATTTCCATTCAAGAAAAAAACCATTTAAAAATCTTCGTAGTTGTCTAAGAAAACTCGTATTTTGTATATAAAAATTTCGTGTTAAAAATAAATATTGTGAAATAGAATTCAAATTTGATAAAATTGTTAATTGTAAACTTGTACAATCTTTCGAACCCTAGATAATCGTAAATTATAATTCCACCACTGAATCGACTTTTTGTTGAAAACTAGTACTATGAAGCACTTTTATGTTAGTTTTAAAAGTCAACATATAACTTTATGTTAGAGACAATTTTCTTAGAAATTTTCTTCACAAAAGTTCATCATCTTAACAAGATAAAAAACTTTTGTATTTTTCAAAATCCTATTTTTTGTCTTTAACATAATCGTTTTTAGTGATTTATCAAACTTTACCGAATTAAATAGTTTTTTAGTTGTTTTTTAAGATATGTTTAAACTCTGTGTTAGAGAAATAATCTTAAAAAAATTTCTCCATAAAAGTTCTTTATTTTGTTGAATATAAAACTTTTGTATTTTACAAAAATCGTGATTTGGACTTCTTGTAGGTCGTTTTTACCAAAAATAGAAAACTGCATTGTTTTTAACATAAACTGTACAGTTTCTAAAATATGCTCAGGTTGCTATCTTAGAGGCAGAATCATTAAAAATTTCTCCAAAAAAGTTCTGCGTGTCATCAAGATTTAAAACTTTTATATTTTGCAAAGATCGTGTTTCGGCCTCTAAGAGGCTCGCTTTCGGTAAAAACTGTGGCTACGCTCTAGAAAAAAGTTTATGTGCAGTTTTGAAAAGCAGTCTGAAACTCCATCTTAGAATCAAAATTATGGGAAACCTTAGTCATCGGGATTTGTTCAAAACATCGAGACTTAAAAAGTCTCATGTTTATGAAAATCTCGAGATCGACCCATAAAAGATCGGTATTTGAGCATAAATAGTACACGATTTTTTATTTTTTTTTGTGTATGACCGCCATTCTAATATAAACTAATCATACTCTAATATAAACATTCATAACTAACCATGTCATATTCTAACAACATCATAATAAATACATGATTAAAATCTTATTAACATACCATACTCATCAAAAAATACAAACTAATCAAACTTTGGGGGAAAAAAGAGAGGATAAAAAGGTTTAGATTTATACCCTTGAAGATTTACTAACTCCTCTTGATCTTCCTACTCCTTGTTTTTCCTTTATTTTGGGTAAGTTTAAATGGGTGAGAAAGTGGAAACATTTGGGATGAGAGAACCGGTTTTAAAGACGAAGAGAGAGAAGAAATGAAGCCAAAAACAAGCCTAGGGCTAAAAACCCTTTTATATAGACTTTTGGCTAAATCATCTTAGCTCTCTAAACTAGATTTCTTAAGCTTCTAAGTGAGTTTGGAAGAGTCAAAATCTTGCTTAAACCCCTAATATTGGCGCCATATGTATGCTTAGAAATTAGAGGGAAATTAGCTTCGTTTCTTAGTCAAAGTAGACTAGGCTCATACTATTTATGGGTCAATTCTTGTATATTTATCTGGTCTATTTACTTTGTCCCTAAATTTCTATAATTTAGATATTTTTTAACTAGTTGGAGAAACTAGCAAGCTAATAGGACAATTTTGGTTCTTGTTGGGTCCTCTAACTTTATTTAATCGGTAATGATTTACCAATTAAGTAAATTTCAGTCTAAAACTAACATTTAAATAAATCGGTAACGATATTATTATTTAATCGCATAATAAAATCGGACGCTATAGCTCATAAAACTATTTTTTGACTATTAAAACCCAAATTTAACTTCTCCTGCATTTGTCTCGAAATTCACAATTTTTTTAACAATATCAACTCCTAAGTACAAAATAGTATTTTTTAATAAAAATTCTAGTCGAGCAATTTGATTTCTAACTACTGGGCAATTAAAGACATTTTGTTAGAAAGTTTCTCTGAACATTGCTAATACTATATAATATTTGAATTTCTTATATATCAAATTTGCAATTTAATTTACGGTTTAAGTTTTCCTCAGCGTTAAACCGATGTGTGATAAATTAGTTTTATACTTATAAATTAGATTTTTTAACTTAATATTTTATGAGTTTTTGGATCTTTAAATTACTTTTTATTTGTTTTTATTCTAGTTCAATTAAATTTTATTTTTATTTTAGTTTTTTTTTTAATTTTTTTAATCATTTGTGTGTTCAAAATGGTTGAAAAAATGATACAATGGCAACCTGGAAAAATATGCTTTTATACTGATAAAAAATTCAAAGTTAATTCGGGTTCAAAGCGTTACCACACCCATGGGAAATTGCAAAACTTAACTCGTCGTTTGGACCGTCCAATTCAATTCCGAGCTCCATCGACTTGAGCGTGACTTCAAGCGCACGAAATGGCGCGTCTATATGTGGGCTCACTCCATCAGCGGACTCCAAACATGGATGTTCTGGTGCTTCGCGTTCCACCAGTTCCTTATGTTCAGCCTTGTCTCGACCTGTCGCACGCTGCCATGCGATCCACTGCAGCACAGATCCAGTCATCAACTGCCATTTGTCCCGCAAAGTCATAGAGCCTGAAAATGCCCCTTTATTTTGGCTGCTAGCGTGGGAATCAAAGAAAAACGAAGAAAAGGGCAATAAATTTTTGCCCAGTTACCGTGCATGTGAGATCAGACTTGTTTTGGGGATTAAGACCAGAGACCCAGGCGTATCTGGCGTTGGGGCGCCGAAACATGAATAGGAAAATTTTAGAGTATATTTGATACATTATATTACACAGTATTATATTATATGTAAAAAATATAATATAATATAATATAATACGGTATGTTAAATTAATCCTTAATGATTTTGAATTTTACGTAATTTACACATGGGATCTTAAGAGCCGATCAGGAAGACATAGGCAATTTTTATTTTTATTGTTATTTTTTTATGTTTAGGTTTGAGAATTTTTAAGTGGAAAAATATTTTGAATAGGGCCGACAATATAGGTTTTGACATGACAACATGATACGAACACGATACGTTTTTTTACAGGTTATGGTAAAAAAAATTAACTATGCATCATTTTAGTATCAGCCTAAAACTGGTTTGTCTAAAAAGATGTCGTATTTGGGTCAACTTTAACCCGCGATTAGTTATTTTAGTATTTTTAAAAATATTTTTCTTATTATTAAATATACCTATAAAACAAAACTCTAACTCATTTAATCTCAGACAATGTTTCAAACTAAATTAATTTTAACTCTTGAACAATAAGAAAATGATTTTCACTTGATCACTTGAAAATTTTTTATTTTATTGAACTTGTTATTTTGTTGGTGTTAGACTTATGATTTTGTTAGATATTTTTAAAAATTTTAGAACTTAATTTTTTGTTGTTGTAGTATAGAACTTATTTGATTTTGAGTAAATTTGTTTTATGTTTGTTTTTATGTTATATTAATGTAAATTCAAAGCCAAAAAAATTATGGGTTAGTATGAGTTACTACGAGTCATTGGTGGGTTGTGAGTCATTGGCGTTTCATAGGTTGCATAATGAACGGATTAGTACGGGTCATGTTCGTGTCAATCCTGTCAGAACAAGTCGTGTTAGTGTTGAGATTTCTCAACTCATTTGTGTCATGAGTCGGGATAATGTTTTAGTTTATGTAAAAATTACCCTCAACCTAATCCATCGATACGAATTGGCACCTCTAATTTTAAAGATCAAGAAGTGAAAATTAAAAATTGATGAATCAAGCTTGGAGAATTGTGACATCTCCACAAGAGTTTTTCTTCTTAATTTTTTCATCTTTATATTTTTGTTATTTGAGATATTTGAACCCTTGATTTTTGTTTTCTAAAGCTTTGATGTAGCCAATACTATCATAACTTAATTTTCATTTATTTTTGCTTTCAAAGATTATTCCACAAGAGAAATACTTTTGGTACATTATAATTCATGGCTTTCATGTTCTCTCATGTTAAGCGCTGAATGAACACTGGAACAGAAGGCACACCAATTTCTGCAACTCCAATCAGAACTTGAACAACAAGACTCATACTTGGCCTACTCTTCTCATTGTCCTGAATGCACCAACAAGCAACTTTGCATGCTCTAGCGAGCTCTTCTATGTTTGCATTTCCTTCAAGCCTCCAATCCAACAAAGCAAGAACATCTTCTCCTTCTTTCAGAACATTTGACACTTGGTTCGGGAAGTAATCTTCCATTCCAACATCTGACATTAATTCACTATTTCTTCTTCCTGATATGAGCTCAAAAAGCAACATCCCATAGCTAAAGACGTCGGCCTTTGTTGTGATCGCTTCTCCTGAAATCCATTCCGGCGCTAGGTAGCCTACTGTGCCTCTCACGGTCGTTAAAACACGGCTGAAGTCCCGGCCTATGAGCTTTGCCATGCCAAAATCTGCCAGTTTTGGGCTGTATTCTGCGTCTAACAAGATGTTCTCTGGCTTGATATCGCAGTGAATGATACGGTCTCTGCACTCCTCATGGAGATAACACAGTCCTTTCGCGGTTCCAACCGCAATTTGATACCTGACTTTCCAATCTAAGATCTTGGAACTCTTTTGGAACAGAAGAGATCCAAGAGAATTGTTTGGCATGTAATCGTAGACCAGGAATCTCATTGAATTTTTCATGCAAAATCCACGGAGGCGAACGAGATTGACATGCTGAATCGTTCCAATCGTCATCACTTCTGCACGGAATTGCTTCTCTCCTTGCTTCAGGCACTTGAGTTTCTTCACGGCTATGGCAGTCGAATTGGGTGGCAATGTCCCTTTGAAGACACAACCAAAACCTCCTTCACCAAGTTTCTCCGAGAAATTCTTTGTTGCAGCTTTTAAATCTCTATGGCTGAACACAACTAAAGAATCCTCCACTAAAACAGATTCCCCCATAAAGTATCTCCTTCTCACGAGGACTACAATAATAACCAAGAGAAAGAAACACCCAGAAAGTACTAAAATAAAAATCCAATGAGTTTTTCTAATTGTTGCCTTAGTTTCTTTCAAATGATAGGATGCAACTCTTACATGCAATGTCTGGCCAATTTCTGCATAGGTCGTATTTTGCTTTAAATTGAACAGAACACCTTTCCAAATGAGACACTGATAATCAAAATAAGCATAAGCTGTACATGAACAGTTATTCAAGCACGCTAAGCTGCATTCTTCGGTGTTCCGAGCCTCTAAATACTCCGGAGACGATGGAAGGAACACTTCAGGCACCTCCACAAACTCACCAACTCCCTCACTAGTGCATTGCAATGGAGTCTTCCTGACACACCCATCTGTGTGGTTTTCCGATTTCCAATGACCTTTTGGTGTTTCACATGGCTTGAATCCTTCCAAGCACGTGCAGAGAGGTGATTTATGCGGATTGCAGACCCCAAATGAGCCACATGAAGCATACCCATCACACTGCCCACTAGGAGCTATCTGCCCATAAGACACCCATTTTCTCAAGTCCTCTCTCCACACATACTGTTCAAATTGCCCCGTGGTTTCGATCTTCAGTCTAGTAAGAATTTCGTCGTGACGATTAGATGCATAAATATAAGTGAAATAGCTCTCATTTTCATTTTTGACATGGGTCACATTTATTTCAGAACGGCCGAAACTTTTTCCTGTCCAATATGTTTTAGACCTATTCCACATCAAGAACTGTCTAGTTCCATTTTGTTCCGCTTCAAGAGAAAACATCCCAGGTGCTGGATTTTGCAGGTTTCTCCAAGAAGTAAGGATTATTTCTTCATTGGTTATCTTACTATATCCAATCTTCCCACCTGGCAGCCACGTGTCAGTTGGGTGATCAAAACTCTGCCATATCACAGCAGATGAATCAAAGGCATCTCTTATCACAAAGTTTCCATTATCAAGAATTACTCCAATGGTAGATTTAGAAACACTGGAATTTGAATCACTTGACCATATTGCAGCTTTGGACTCACTTTGTAATGTCAAGTTTCCATTTTCCAAGAGTTTTAAGGATGAGAAATATGGATCGGAAACAGGTTGTTCTCTATTTGCTACCCAAACTACTGTTTTATCACCTGGTTTTTTGTACCATATGCCAATGTAGTAGTTTAGGGAGTTACCTGGTGTGAAGAAACCCATTTCAAAAACTTCCTTTGGAGAGGTTAGTGTCTGGTTTCCATTGAGAGACTGGCCCGGATAGAGAGTGCTATTCAAACCCATGGATCCATAAACATGGGAGAACACAAGCAAGAGAATCAAAACTAACTGGGAGACATAATGGTATTTGGGAGTGATACTCATTTTTGTGATTACACCAAAGAGCTTGTCTTTGTTATGATCTACAAGGAAGGCTGAGCAAGACCATTAATTCCTACTATTTATTAGGCCCCCTTTTTTTATTTGTTGAATCTTAGAATGCCATTCCATGGTATGACTTTTGAGGGCTAAAAATAACCACAAAGTAGAACTAAAAAAAAAAAGTCCGCCATCCTTGTTGACTAAACTTCACATGTATTTAGAAATTTGCAGAGAGCAATGTCTCATTGCAAGGCCCTTCTTTGACTATTGTTTCTCTATGCCTTGTAAGTTTCTTCTTAGGCCTAATTGAGCTTTTAATTGTTAAGCAAGCAGTAAATTTTGACACGTATGTTGAATTACACATCCCCATGCTTGATTTCTATTTGATATGTTCAAACAAAGTTAAATCCTTAAGAATGGGAAGATTTGAGTATATTTGGAAGGCAATTTTAAAGATTCAAAAGATAGTTACAATCTTTTGGTTTAGAAATCAATAATCAAATTCATCTAATGAGCTAATGCTGTTTTAGACTTTGAGACTTGGAGTTCCGCTAATTCATTTGCTTGTAACAAATTGATTTCCAAAGTCCTTTCTTCACTTTAATGTAACAGTCATTCAAAATTTGTGCTTTTTCCCTCTCTCAAGAAATTCCACTTCAATACAGACATTAAAGCCAAATTTGTCTTTGATAGCTC
Source organism: Artocarpus heterophyllus (assembly GCA_025403435.1). Classification (NCBI taxonomy): domain Eukaryota; kingdom Viridiplantae; phylum Streptophyta; class Magnoliopsida; order Rosales; family Moraceae; genus Artocarpus; species Artocarpus heterophyllus. The sequence goes on from JAJQZP010000401.1 coordinate 184,687, forward strand.
AAAGTCAAAAGAAGAAAGTTAAAGCAATGAGATAAGTCAAATAAAACGACATATAGTATTTAAAACCTTAATGAGATCACAAAATTATTTTAAACCACTGACAACTTAATAATTGACAATAAAGAAAAAAATGACAACGACAAATAAATAGAAAGAGAACACACGAACTAGAACGACTTGAATCCTAAGAAACGGCAACAATTTGAAAAGCCACATACAGCCGGAAAGATGAGAACTCAAAACGATGACAACGTTGCAAAATGATTTTTAAAAGGTTTAGAACGACAATAAGAAAAGAAAAGAGCATAAACATATGAACGACAACATAAGCTAAAAATATCATACAACCTTGTACAAAAATAAACATGGCAATATTAAAGAAAAAAATGACAACAATTTGAAGGAAGGTTTTTAAAAATGACTTTAAGAAAAAGTATTTTTAGACAGATGATTTTTTAAAGTAATTTTTTAGACATAAAAATTATTTCAGTTTTTTATTTTATTTTATTGAGAGTAATTTTATTTTTTAAAAAAACTGAAACAGTTTTTTAGAAAAAAAAAAAAAGTCATTTCTTCGATTTAAATTTTTTTTTTTTTGCTCTTTTCTCAAAATATCCCCAATGTGAAATACAACATACAGCTTCTGATCAAAGAATATAATAATTATGATTCCATCTACTACCCTCCCTCCTTACCAAATATATGCAAGAAGGATTAGAAACGACAACAAAATTAAAACCAACGTAAAAATTGGGAAACGACCAGAAATAAAAAAGATAGCAGAAGTGTAACGGACGGGCAACAAACGCCGGGCATCAATTTTAAAAACGACAAACAACTAAGCACAGCATTTCATAAGACGACAATCCCAAGTGAAACGACAGAAACTTTGATTTGTAACGATGACGGGAAAAGGGAAAAAGTAAAAAGAATTATATTAAAAAAAACACCGGAATCATTAGTTAAAAGAGTTGAAAATTACTAGTAAATCACCAAAAGTTGTAAAATATTAAAAAAATAAAGAAGAAAAAAGCATTTTCCTAAAGGAAAAATAATCCCAAACTCAAGCACAAAGAAATTCTAATAAGCAAGCCAAAATATAACCAAAAGAAAAAGGCCAATTAAGAAAAAAAGGGAAAAAAAAATATAAGAATCGAAAAGAACCAATAAAAAAAGGGAAAAAAAAATTATAAAAGAATCAGAAAGAACGTAGCGAGTAAATTTTTGATCCCATGAAACTACAAAGTAGTCATCACACGCACATTGCTTTCATCATTTTGCATCTTAAATAAACCGAATATTATTAATCCTATAAAAAAAATAACGATAAAATAAAAAACAATAATAAGAATGGAAAAAATAAAAAAGAGAGAGAGAGAGATAGAGAGAGAGGGGGGCTCCAATGAGGGAGACTGATACTACCGTCAACAGTAGGCAATCTCTTCTATTGCAATCCTTTTATAGCGTGGCGGTTCAAAGCCCTAGTTTAGTAATCGAAATGTTTGGTTACAGCAACGAAACTATTCTGGGCATTAAAAGGTTATTGTTCGGTCCGGATATCCTAATCCATGTCCATTCCGGGTTTTGGTTAGACCCATTCGGTCCGGGTCGAATGCCCAAAAAGAAGCCCGCAGGTTTCCTTGCGATTTCAGAAAACCCTCCTTGGCAGTATAACCTTGATTTTCCCTTCCTTTCTTTTTCTTTCTTTTCCCTTGGAACAATCAACAAATTTTCCCTCCTTTTTCTTTTACCCCGCCAATCAGTCATCACTCTTGGACCAAATTTCACGGCCATCGCCGATCAATCGACACTGAACACGGGCTTTTTCCATCCCGTACGTCCTCTCTCTCTCTCGTTTGTGTGTTTCCATTTTGTTCTCCTTTTCCGTAAATCTCCCTGTATGAAGAGTTTAATTTATGTGTTTGACATGGTTAGTTTGTGCAATACCAATTTTATGCTGATTTGCTGAAATGATCTTCTTAAGCTTGATAAACAAGCACTTGAGATCATTGTTGACGTTTTAAGAAGTTTTTCGATGAGAGAATTTTTTAGTCTGTGCCTTGCCTTGTATCAGCGGTTTATAATGGTAATTATAAGAGTATAAATGACTATTATGATTAAGAACCAAGGAATATATCGTGTTTTTTTTTTCTAGCTTATTATTTGTAGCTAAGGTGATCACGACAGAAGTAGGAATCTTTCCATGATGATTTTCATAAGATTTGACTTTGCTTAAGTTTCGGTAGCACAAGCGCGATTGATATATGTAACTCCAGTTTGCGTTTTAAGCTTTTCATTTATTTATTAATTTCTTCATGGGCAAGCAAGAAAATTTTTTTTCTCCTTTTGGTTGAGTTGTACTTTTATAATTTTTTTAAGGTTGAAATCCACCAAAAAACAAGACGCTACATTTTTAAATACGATATGCAAATGATGCCATCATATCATTTTGGAGAGTAAATAGTTCAAAAAATCATATGTTCACATACAAGTCTTGCATTAAAATAAGATGACTAAATTCTTGCTTGCTTCAAGGTCTTCTGAGGATGGAAGTTCACGGGGATCAGGCTGAAGAACAAAGCCCGGAAAAGAATATGCTTCCGCCGCCAGTTGGAACCTTTCAGACCCGTGAAAAGCTTCTTAAACACGTCCGAGATTTTGCCTTGACGCAGGGATACATGGTTTCCATAAAGGATTCTGCAAAGGACAGGTATGTAACAATTGCCTGTGACCGAAGTGGTGTTCATCGTAAAAGGCTCAAAACGGGTGAGAGTATGCGTCAAAGGAAGACTAATTCTCGCCTCACAAATTGCCCTTTCGAAGTTGTGGGCAAAAAGGATGAGGATTTGTGGAGAATCACCATTAAGCATGGAGGACACAACCATGAACCTTCAAAAGACACTTCTGACCATCCTTCTTGTCGTCGGTTTAGTGAAGAGGAGGTGACGTTGATAAGGGAAATGACTTCAGTTGGTAAAAGGCCACGCCAAATTCTCAAGGCTTTGAAGCAAAGAAATCCAAACCTTGTGCCTGATTCCAGGAATGTTTACAACGTTAAAGCTAAGATCCGTCGAGAAATTTTATCAGGTGAGGAGTGCACAAGGTTTGTTGCATTGCGTCATCTGTTGTCTTCATTATTTTCTTGATAAAGATTCAACCTTATGTTTTTTATGTTGTAATTATTGTTTGGACTTTTTCCTGTCTGTTGAAGGAAAGAGAATGGAGTCATCATCGTCATCGCCGTCATCAGCCATAAATGATGTGTTGACTGGGTTCATGACATCAGAACAGCCAATGGTACCCCAGAATGGTGTGGAAGTGACAGAGACAAAGGTTTTAGCAGCAGAGCTCTGCTCCCACTTCTACTCTCTTGGATGGTTTTCGGGTATTGGGGGCAGCATTGCCATCAAAGTCCATGATGACTCCATTCCTAAGCCTGCACGGCTCATTGTCACATCCCCTACTGGTAAGTACTCTCTTTATTATATATGTTTTTATTTTGTTCTATTATTTTATTATTATTATTATTTTTTTCCATAAAGGTAGTATTTTCATTTTGAGATAGACATGATCAACTCAGTAATTCATATTGAAGTTGTTGCTCATTTACACCGTCCTTTTAGGCATTTGTAAGGAGAAACATAGCTTTCTGTCTAAATTTTGAGTTTTCCATCAAAGCGTTATCAGTGTAGTAAGTGTCAACTTTTGATGAGCATGGAATATTTTTGTAGGCAGATGACTATAGTAGAGCTGGGAAATTTGACGTTCCCACTTTATAGGTATTCGGTTGTATCAGAATAGTTGGGTTTACGTGGATTTAACTTGATCCTAACTCATGCTTAGTTGTTGGTAAATAGCAACCGTATGAGTTTTGCTGATATTATGCTATTTATAGCGTGATTCACTTTTTTCATACAGGTGTTCAAAGGGAAAAAATGGATGCAGAGGACATGTATGTGCTATCTTCAGATGGATATATACTGTTGACACCTTCTCTTAAGCCTTGTCCTCATAAGTTCCCTAAGTGTAGTGATGTTCTTCTCTTCATCAAGGTATTTATTTCTCATTTTATGTTTAAAATAAGCTTGTTTGCCATGTACCATTTGAATCATATCAAAACTAGTATAAACACGAACTTCATTTCACCTATATACTCCTTTAGGTCCATTTGGTATGCTCCCTTCATTATTTGCTTTTTGCTTTTTGCTTTTTGCTTTTTGTTTTTCAGGTGTTTGAGATGTGTAATGCAGGAGCTGTTGTTCACAGTCTTGGGATGCAGTCTTGTATTGTAACAATGCTTAATCCATTCTCAAAGGAGTTTCGAGTAAATTTCTGTACTCTTGAAATTTAAGTGGGATGAAAAGTTTGATCCCTCAATTTCAGTCTTGTGAAAATTTCTACTTCTATGGTGTTGCTTTCTGTATAGATTTAAGGGAACACCATCTTATCGTAAATGTAACTCTTTGAAAATGCAAATATTTGTTAATTATTTCAGAATGAGAACACAACAAATTAGAATGTGTCTGGCTTTTATGCATAAAATTATTGATTGGATTCTAGGCTAAACTAAGTGTGCAAGCACTAGAGGTCAGCGGAAGGAAAATTTCAAAAAAAATAATGATAATAATAGTAAATAAATGTGCAAGCACTTTTAATTAAATTATTGAGAAGTTCTATGGAATATACATGCCTGAAAATAGAGACTCGGTGTAATACTGCTAAAACTTGACTACAATGAAAGATACAAATATTTACTAAAGATTTCAAAGTTCTCCATTTGTATGGGATTTGCAAATGCTGACTGCTTATGTCTCTGAAAGTAGAAATATGGATGCCGTCTGTTGCTTTTCTTTCAGTAATTTAAACTAGTTGATCTTTTGACTATATTTATTAATTGATATTTGTTATTTTCTTTGTTACCTTTTCAGATCACTCATATGGAGATGATAAAAGGAATTCCAGGACATGGTTATAATGATGAACTTGTCGTCCCAATAATTGAGAACACTGCACATGAAGAGGAGCTCGTAGAGACTCTTGCTGAAGCTGTAATTTCCTTCAGTTAAAGCTGGGCAAATAATTCTATTGTTTTTGTTGATGCCAGTATTCTTTGCAATGGATGAAACTAAAACTCTGATATTTTGTATGGAGAAGTTCCTAGGGAGACATCCTTCCTTATAGAGGGTTGCCTATCCTTTAAACAGAAAATGTTTTTGTTATTATATAGTTTTAAGATTTGTTAAACAAATTCGATCTGTCAAGAGTGATATGTGAATTCTGTTGTACAGATCAGTGCTTACCCCAAAACAACAGCAGTACTTGTTCGTACCCACGGGGTGATCATATGGGGTGAATCATCAATCAGTGCAAAAACTCAGGTCAGTTTTGCTGGACGAGTTTATCTCAGCCATATTGACAAATATAACACGGACCTTGTAATTTTATTCATCTGCAAATTACTATCATTTATATGCCATATTCACAATAATATGGACCTAGTAACTTTCTTTGTTTCGGCCTTAAAAAGAAAAATGCTGCCCAACTAATTTATGATAGTTAAGCACATATAAATGTTTCATTCAGGTTTCGGGTTTTAGCCTTGCATATCATTCTATGTATTTCCAAGTGCTTGAACATGTATTATTTGTACACAAGATCAACATACAAATAAAATAGATTGCACTTTAGTGCAAATCAGACATATGACTCTGCTTGATGCTTTTATTCCCGTTTAAAATATTCTTGTATAGAGTACATTTTGGAATGCCATTTTTAACTTCTTAAGTTGCTGCATTTCATATTCGTTCGGATTTAAATTGGTCTCGGAAAATGAACGGCTGTTGGATTCTTGTCATTTTTTCCTCTAATTTTTAAGTTGCTATTCAGGCTGAATGTTACCACTATCTCTTTGATGCTGCTATCAAGCTTCATCAATTGGGGTTAGATTGGTCTTCACCTAGTCATGGTCCTCTTCAGAATACCGGAGTATCTTGGGGATGTGACAGGAATCTCAGCAGAGCTCCAAAGGCAGGGTTCCAGAGTTCAGATTACGTGATTGAGCCTTCCCAAGTAAATTCATGGTGTTCTGTAGCTCCAAGAAGTAATATATAATTCAGTTCATAGTTTGTCATTGCAGTTCTTTTGTTAACCATCTAAAGAGTGATGTCGTTACCACTTTATTGAGGCTTTTTTTTCTCGTGTGTGTGTGTGTTTGTGTGTTTTGGAGCTAAACATAAATCTTCTTTAATGAACGTAGACTGTTTATGGTGCAGCATCGTGTACTTCTTGCCATTGAAGGGACAACAACTCCTATATCATTTTTCACTGATGTTCTTGTACCATATGCCCATGATAATGTCGGAGAGCATTTGTCTGCTACTTATGACAGTGAAGAAACTCAGAATGATATTAATTTTCTACGTTCTCAAGTAAGATTATTATTGATAATACACATGTTTAAGGTTGTGGAAAAGGATAATTATCCAGTGAATTTAACGCAAAAATATCATGCTTTTCCTTTGCAGATTGAGAATGAGTTGGAACAAGGTACGATTGGTGCTTTGCCTATTCCTCCAGATTCTGTTGGGAAAGAGTTGGTTGTTGCTTCTTTAGTTGCTAATATAGACGCAATGATTAGGGCTGACAGAAGTGTTCCTGCCTTAAAGCAACTGCAAGTCAGTTATCTCTACTTTTTATTTTAATTTCTTCTTTTTGGTTACTGTGCTCAGAAGGATTTTAAATGCGTGCAGGATCACATTTGGAGAACTGGATTCCAAAGCAATCAGTTGGTGGGTGTTTTATTTGATGATGTCGCACAAGCTCTTCAAAGATGGCATAGTTTGGGCTTTAAGGTACAAAAATTGAAAAATCAGTGCTCCTTTTTCCCATTTTTTTTTCTTACATTCTCGTGGAAAGTGTCTCTTAAAAAATTAATATAATTAATTAATAAAATCTGAAACAAAAAGATGAGACCAAAAATGCTTCTTCCAAATAAAACAGATCGTTTCCTTCCCTTTTTCCCCTCTTTGAGCCTAAACACACACCACCCACCCCAATCCCCGCCGCCGCCCCCCACCACAGCGCCGCCCCCCCCCAACCCACAAATTTGTTATACACATTGGATAGCAAGTACTAGTCAATGACTCGATTGTCAGTGTTACTAATATTATTTTAGGAGATTTATTAATTTTTGAGCAAGATTTATTAAGGTACTTCAATTGTTAGAATTCTGGAGATTAAAGAACTGCTTTTTAGCATTTGAAAATGCATTTCGTTACCTTGTGGAAAATTAGCACAGCGGTTAAATTCTTATTGTGTTCAAGGTGTACATATACTCGAGAAGTAGCAGAGAAACACAGCAGCTTCTGTTCGCCAATTCCAATTATGGTGACTTGAGAAAGTATTTATCTGGATACTTTGATCCCTCAGTCGGGTAAGTCTTTTGTTCTCTTGTTGGCATCTTTTCTGTACTATACTTTTGTTACGGAAGGTAAATCCCATCCCTTAATCTTAAAGTGCAGAAACAAAAAGGAAATAAATAGTTACCTAGAGATCCTGCGAACGGTGGGAGTAGATAAGCCAGCAGACATGTTTTTCGTTACAGATGCTCTCCAAGAAGCCATGGTTGCAAGGGCCGCAGGTAAATTTCTTACTCAAGATTGAAAAATATTGCGCTTTATGCAGCTCAATTTTCTTGAGAAATTCTTCCTTCTTTGAGTTTTAGTAAGCAATTCGCTCAAGTCTTGATACAGACCTTTATAGAGGATTAGTGTTACAGTTGGTAAACGTTAGCACAAAGCCGCAAACTGCAACTTTGTTGCAACTATGAAAAGTTTCAAGTATTTAAAGATTTCTCAGAAATTCTTGATAAATCAGTACAAAACTATCCATCTTGAACAAAATCCATTATGATTATGGTTAATGTCTTAGGGTTGGAAGCGATCATATCTATCCGGCCGGGCAACGAACCCCTTCCAGAGAATCACGGATTTAGGATGATCGAGTCCTTGCTGGAAATATGAAAACCTTGTTTTTGTCTTGATCATTTGTCAGCTTTCAAATGTACATAAATTTTAATCAACTATTGTAAATACCACGGGATTCTAATTATCGATTTTTCTTGTTTATGAAAATTGTGTTTGGGGGAGTACATCAGGATCTTTTTCATGCTTTTTGACCATTTTTTTAGCTTTTTTTTCCTCCCATGGCAGAATAATGTTTAGGATCAAGCCACCTTCAAAATCAAATGCATGTAGAAGTGGTATTGAATGTTAACTTTATGTAAAATATGTCACCATTTTTGGGTAATAATACAAACCTTTATCAGATAGTAACTTCGTGTAAAAAGGGAATATTTATGGGGGAGTAGTTGTTTTTGCTCCATCGGTGGAACAAAGATGTTTTAATGGTTAATTAATTTTTCTAACGGTTTAATCTACGATTAGAAAAAGTTATAATATTATACACTGTAAATTTTTAACATTAATAGTCATAGATCAAACTGTAAAAATTCTAATCTGACGACTAAACATAGTTTCGTAGGTGGTGTAAAATTCATTGCTCCACCGTAAGGATTCCCATGCAAAAATCATACCGTCTCAACAGTACCTAATCCATCCAAAATTTTTCCTCATTTTGGCTTTTCTCCTTCCATTGGCTGATGAAACATTCCGTACGTCTCCTTCCATGCCAATATATATGCCTCTCATTGCCTTCCACGCTCATGCCATTTCTAACCCTTTTTTTAAGAGAATTTTCTCCCTTCTCTTTATTAAGGTCAAACCTCAATTTATCGAGAAATCTTTATTGCATTCCATTTTCACGCCAATACTAACCCTTTTTTTTTCCTAGAGAAACTAATCTCTCCCTTCTTTTTATCATGGTCAAACCAAAATTTGTTGATAAATTTTTAACGCACAAGCATACGTTTTTTTAAACAAAAAAATAAAATAAACTAAACCGTTCTCTCTCTCTCTCTCTCTCTCTCTCTCTCTGTCTTTTTTAGGGAAAAAATTCATTTTTTATTTTTTTAGAATGGAATGGCTTTTATTAAAGCTCAGTTCTCATGTTTTCTAAGGTAAAAAGAAAGAAAAAAGACAATACCGAGTACTTTATACTTACCTCAAAGTGACACAAAAATAAACCCACCTCAGTGAAGATCAATAAGATAAATGGTAATGAAAATCCTCCTTTCAAACCTGTCTTTAGCTGTATTTTGTATACGTTGTGAGTTTTACATAGAGGATATCAATATTTCCGTGGGAATCAACAAAACCAGCTCTTCTTTTTAAACAGAAAAACGACATCAACTTGAACCCCCTAGTTTATAAGACAAAACTAAAGCGTTTTACAACATTTTGAGACCGTTAAGTCTCTCGCATGTCGCCACGTGTAAATTACTTCCTGTTGGCTTTGTTGTAAAGAAAGAGCCTCTCAGAAAACGCCTGCTTTTATTAGCTGAATTTGTGTAACACGTAATGGAAATATTTCAAGCCAAATTAAGGCGTAAATTTTATGTTTCCAAAATAGTCCTCATTATTTTTGCATGCTTTACAACGGTCACCCCCTCACTCACTCCCTATATGTACTCACACCAATTCTCTCCCGCCCACAATTCCCACCTCTCTCTCTCTCTCTCTCTCTCTTCTTGTATATTGAAAACGTTATTCATTCACTCTCTGCTGCAACAATTTACAATGGAGTTCTCTAAGAGATTTCTTGGGTTTCTTCTCTTGACCATTTTCCTCCATTTTGTTAGCTTCTCTCGAGCATACAAGTTCTTTGTTGGGGGAAAAGATGGCTGGGTTTTGAACCCTTCTGAGAATTTCAATCACTGGGCTGAAAGAAACAGATTTCAAGTCAACGATACTCTCTGTAAACTCTCTCTCTCTCTCTCTCTCTCTCATAGACACAAAAACAGATGTATACGAGGGTGCATATACATATGCATACTAATAGCATAAACATTACATTTTTCATTTGGATAGGATTTAAACTTTACACGTTAGCAAGTGTGAATTTATTGTTAGGCTATGAGGTAACAACTTACCGACCAACTTATCGACGTATAAACATTTACATTTGTATAAACAATTGCATTTGTGCATGGAATTTTTTTTCCTCCTTTGGTGCAGTTTTCAAGTACAAACAAGGGTCAGACTCCGTTTTCGTGGTGAACAAGGACGATTACAACTCATGCAACACCAAGAATCCGATAACGTCGTTAACAAACGGCGACTCAGTCTACCAATTTGACCGGCCCGGCCCCTTCTTCTTCATCGGCGGCAATGAGGAGAAATGCCAGAAGGGTCAGAAACTCCACATTGTTGTTTTGGCGGTGAGGAACAATAAACGACACCATGGCCCGTCTCCTTCTCCGGCGTTGCCCCCTAATAGCACTAGTCTTGCGCCGACGCCTGCGGCTGGGAGCAAGTCTCCGAATCAACGAGTCAATCCGTCGGTGTTCGAGGGTCCGGCACCGGCTCGGGTTGAGCAATCGGGTGCTCCGTCTGGTTTTGGTCATGGTTTAGTGTTGTTTATAATTGGTTGGTTTTTTGTGCTTGTGTTGGAGTGAGTGTGGTTTTTGGTAGCTTTTGTGGGCGTAGTTTGGTAATTTTGAGATTGGATTTGTGATTGGTTTTGGAACAAGTGAAGGGAGTCATTTAATTCAATGTAAGAATTTGCTTGGTTGTTTGTACTAAGTTTTAAATTTTATGGGAAATTTGTTGTTAATTTTAGACCATGTAACATCAAGAACCCTGGCATGCTCCTCCACAAAGCATAATCCATCCCGATTGGCTTTTTATTTAAAAAAAAAAAAAAAAAAAAAAACTTGAGGTAGGGCCATCCGGATTGTTTTTGCCTTAGCCAATCATAAAAAGAGATTAATAGTGTTTTTCACGCACCTCCGTATAAAAAGAATCAATTGAAACCGTAAAACGGCTGCCAAAACAATCCAAATTGTTGAGTTTCTGTTTAATGAAAAATAATAAATAAAATAAAGTAAAAACCATTAACATAAACAAAAATGTTGCTTCTGGTAGGGCTGGTAATTCGTGTTTACATGTTGCATTTGTGTCAGCAATTTTACAACACGTGTAACACGGCACAACACAATTAACACGATTATTAAATGGGCTGTGATGAGTTGACACGATAAAAACACGTATATGACACGTTTATGACTCAATTACTGAAAATTAAAAATAAAAAAATAAAAAAACCAAGAAAAAAAATTAACAAAAACACAATATTAGAACTAGCCTACTACTACTAGGCATGTAAAACTATCTAAGCAATATCATGCCTAGTTCTAAAACATAACAAAACACTCAAGCTAAGTTTCAAACACAATAATAAATATATCCAAATCAAAATTCAAAACATAACCAACATATAAATGTTCCTATCTAAATATCTAACAATAAATAATATAAGTGCACAAAACATCAGTCTTCTTGAGCTTGAAATGAGGTAAATGCATAAAACATCAGTCTTCTTGAGCTTAAAATGAGGTCCCTAAATCCAAGCTCCAAGCACTCTCTAAAAGTCTTCAACTATTTGATCCTGTTTAGGATTTCAAAGAATAACAAAGTTAAACAAAGCAACAAATTAAACATGGGTGGCGAGGGTTTGGGTGGTGAGGTCGCGAGGGTTTGAAATAAAATTGTTTGAATGGTTAGGGTTTGAAATTGAGGGTTTGGTATAACATGCCTTGTATATTTTAAGATTTAAATTTTAAATATTTTTATTTTTAAGTTTAAATGTGTTATAAACGGGTGGGTCGTGCTGAGTTGTATTGACACATTTACGGCCCATTTAATTAAACTTGTTAAAGCATGTTAAACGTGCTAGCACGAATCCAGCTCATTTATTTTCGTGTTATTTGTACCAACCTATTTATGGCCCAATTAATATACGTGCGGTCCAAACCTATTTATCTCGTGTCGTTTTCGTATCGTGTCATTGTGTCGTGTTCAAAATTGCTGCCTTAGCTTCTGGTAGGTTTCTAACAAAAATTTGCATATCATCAATATTAATTTGACATTCTAATATTTACTTCAAACATGTTAAAGCCAATCCTTTGTACCAAAGTTTTTTATTAATATAGGCCGTCTCTTACCAATATTTTTTAAAAAACATAATCTTACATACAAAAAAACAAACGAAAGAAAGCAACATATGTAATTATTAATAATAAAGGCAGTCTCTCCATCTTCGCCAATACACAAGAGTTCACTCTTGCGATATTTGTTTACATTTATAGTGTGGGTGGTGGCCTTTATACTATAACGTCGTGGCTTTCATTGGATTGGATTTCATCATGGATATTTGATGGTTTTAAAAAGAATCAACTTACAAGAATGCCTCTAAAATGCACCACCTTATTAAAAATATCCTCTAACAAACTACTTATTAAAAACTGCTCCTTTAATAGAAATTAAGGATTAATTAAAAGACCAAGTTACCATTCTTCTAGAAATAGAACCTGCCAGATTTCGTCTTGGAACACGTTAGGTTCCGTCGTGGAACCCAGCGGAACCTACCCTAGGTCGCCAAAGTGGGGGCAAGATTTAATCTGCCTTTGAACCTATAAGGTTCCAACTTGAATTTACCAGATTCCAACATTTTTTCTTTGAAGCAAAGAAGCAGCAACTACCTTCAGATGTTGGCGCGAGTGCCAGATTATAACCTGATAGATTCCGAAAATGAACCTACCAAATTCCAATATATTCTCTTTGAAACAAAGAAATGTCAACGCCTCTGGTTACCGATGTGGAACGTCGAAGCATAATAAAACCCGGCAGGTTCTGTCTTTGAACCCATTAGATTCTGTCCTAAAATGCACCGAGTTCTAACATGGAACCTGTCGGGTTTCCTTTAAGAACTTGTCAGAATCGACAGATTTCATCTTGAAACCCACCAGATTCTAACATGAAACCTGCTAGGTTCTAAATTTCTAAAAAAAAAAAACATTAGCAATATTTTTATCTCTGAATGGTTATCATCAAACTGATCTTGTTTGACTATTGTCTCTTCTAACTAACAAATCAATAAACAATAATTCGGATAATGTTAGAGATATAAAAATTTCAAATCAAACCACAAAAACTTGAAACTAAAATCAAATAATTATGCTGGTAATAGAGCCTCCGCTGATACCAAGTCTGAGCAACACTCTTAATCACTCCTCCATGACTGATGATATGAACAATCAAAAACCATAAAATCAAATAAATAAGCCTAAACAACCAAACAAGTACAAAAATATGAACAATTGAAAACATAAAAACAAAAAGTTTAAAAAAACCAAAGGGTCACAAAAATCAACAGAAAATAATGATTCTCGTTTTTACAAATCAAGAAAACAATGAAAAGTGGCAAAAAATGAAACTGATCCAAATATTGTTACAAGAGAAGGGAGAGATGCCGGAGAGAGCGTTGGAGAGAGATGCCTAGAGCTAAGAGCTTGTGGCGGCGATCGAACGGAGAGAGCGGCCAATTTGAGCTTCCCATAGCAGATGAAGCCTCACGTAACGAATCTTGGCCTTGCTGAGGATGATGACAGATCTCAATCGTTGGATTGACAGAACAAAGTAAAAAAAAAAAAGGGAGGTTCCTTTTGTTGTGGGCTTTATCAACGGCCTCTTCGAGCTTGGAGTTAGTGCGGTTGTAGACGAAGATGGGAAAGCCTTTTCTCAGAGATGTTAAGTGCAAGGTTCTAGCCCATGATGGTGAGGCTGGCGAGACCTATATGGGATAGCACTGAAGAAGCTTCCATGGCTAGTCTTGGAGTTAGGGTTTGGTGGAAGAGAGAGAGGAGGAGGAGGAGAGAACGAGGTAGGTGAGGATGATCAGAGAAATGGCTAGTGAAAATTAGGATTTGTTTCTAATTTTATATGAGGGATAGATATGTCAATTGATAGATTGAATAAAAAATAATTATTATAGAAAAGGGGCAATATTAAAAAGTGGAAAAGACGAGGGCATTTTCAATAAGATATATTTGTAAGGGGCATTTTGTGTAGTTTTTTCTTTAAAAAGAGCATCATGTGGGCTCATTCTTGTAGCACCAAAGTCCTCTCGCTCTAGGGGTTTTGGCACATGTCTTTTCTTATAAGCATATAATTATTTGTACTTGTTATACTAGTCTTTGTTGAGGGTTATATCTTGTATCATATAACCATTCACATTGTTTATAATTTGAACAAAATTTTTCTTTTTAAAAAAATTGGTTGCATAACGTGAGTAGGGGAAGTGAAATCTTGCACCGTCATAATGGGTAGAGAAAATTACAGGTTCGTTTGGTCTATAGGTTCAGAATGGTGTGGTTTATAACTTTATGATTTGAACTGTAGTTTCTAAACTGTGCGATTTAAACGATAGTTTTGAACTGACGTTTAGAGCGTAAGGGTTTAAAAAGAGAATAAAACATTACACCAAGTTTAAAACGTAAACTGGTGTCTAAAAAACTATAGTTTATGAAAGAAAAACAAGAATGAGAATATGTTTTTTTACTGTAAAAAATGGTTTAAACAATATAAACTTGAGAGGAGTGGGCAAAGTTTGAATTTTTGAGGGTTTTAACTGGTTTAAAACTGCATCAATGGTTTGAGATAGCCTCAATTATTACTCCACCAAATGCCAGTTTGAACCGCCTCTATGGTTTGAACTGCCTTAAATGACTTTGAACCTACATACCAAACAGTCTAGTACATATTATATCACACTTTTAAAAGTTATGTTTATTCATGCTATACTTAGAAAAGTTTATGTCATACTATTATTCATATTAAATGTTAAGTTGTGCTACAAATAAATATGTATGACATTTAAAAAAAATAAACCTTGAAAGATGGCATTTATGAAAATTTCCCTAAGGGGTAAAGGTGAGCACTGCTACCATTCATATGAAATAAGCATGTCATACTAGCATTCATATTACATGTTAAGTTGTGCCACAAATAAATATGTGTGGTACTTTCTAAGTGACATTTATGAAAATTTCCTTTACAGTATAGGTAAGCACGGTTGTTAGGGGAGGGGAAGCGTAAATAGATCTACCCTAAAGGATGTGGAGATCTCGGTTGAATTTCTAATGGAAAGAAGGTTTTTTTTTTTTTTGGTTAACATTTTGATTTTCAAGAAAAATAGATGGTATATTTTAAAATTCTAAGAAGTGTTACACGTGTCATAGTTTAACGGAAGATTTTGTAATTAATGATTTCCTTTTCCCTTTTGCATATTTTTGTTTATTTGTCCTATGCTTTGATTTTTTGTCTTGTAGTCGTTGTACTTTAATTGTCGTTAATCGCTTACTTATTTCATCTTTTCCTTTTGCACCTTTTCACGCTTTGCCATTCTGTAATTTTAGTAACGTCATTCATTTTTACATCATTCAATTGTATGTGAATGTGGTTTTGCACATGACGATTTAGTAAATTTTTAAATCCAATTTTTTTAAAACAAAGAAAACAAAAACGACAAAGGAGAAGAATGTAAATAAATTTTTTTTAGTGAACAAAACAAATAATCGATTGATGAGACCGTAAAAGTGTACATTTTTTAAAGCTTAAATAATTTATTGATGCTTTTATTTCTTGATAAATCCTCTAATAAATAGAATTTTTGTGTTAGTAAGTATTTTATGTCTTAGTATGTAAATGTGTTTTTATGTTTAAGAATATTTTTGGTAATTTTTAGAGTCATTCTTATATATTTAATAATTGTTTAATTTGTAAATAATTAAAACCATAAAATAAAATATGGTAATTTTATTTTGAGTCTTAAAGTGTTTATGAATAAGTTTTAAGTTTGTAAATATGTTCTATTATATTTCTAGTAATTTGTAAAAATATTTTAAAGTCTTAAATAATATATCTATTAAGGTTTGTTAATTTTAGAAATTTTTTATTTATTTTTAGTGTATTTTGTATGTTTAATTGTAAAATATATATTTTTAAAATTATTGCAAATATTTGTTTATAAAATAATTAATTTTAGTGTGTTTGTAAATTTTAGGTTTAAAATCTAGAAGAAAAACAGAGCAAAACGATGTAAAAAGGGGCAAAAAAGAGCTTCAAATGTGCAAGAAATCAAAAGAAATTCAAAATTAAAAAGGAATGCCATGTGGCCGCCTACTCAGTCTGGGCCGTCCGTGCCGTGCTAGCTGTCCTCCACTATCTTAGATTCAGTATCAGATTTGCTACAACGCCACCAATGTGAGCTTGTCCTTTCGCCGTCGGATCCGCATACCCTACCCAGTTCAACAGTCGAGCTTAGAGATCCTTTATTCTATATGGCCTGTGTTTCAACCTAATGTCATAGTCGTTGGATCGTGCAATAGATCCTCTAGCTCGAGGCTACACGTTGCTCTCATGCAAGATTACAAACTCTAATTCGCACAAGGAAGAACACGTAACATCAAGTAGAAAAGAAGAAAAATAAGTTCTTTTAATTGCATCCACGATACACGCAATCAGAAAGAAAGAAATAACAATAATAATAATAATAATAATAAACAATAAAATTTTCCCATATATAGCCCTTCCCCTTCCAAGTTTTACACGGCCATTTGGCCTTCATTTCTTTCTTTCTTTTCAACTGTTGAGTCTTTGACTTAGTAGTGTCCCCTTTTAGGAGGAAATCCTGTTAAGGCACTCCTTCGACCCCACTTTTAATAATAAAATAATGCCTCAATAAGTGTAAAAAATTTGGTGCGGCAGAGAGATAATCTTGTATTATAATACTCTGGTATAGTTTTTAACTCTATATCTGTAATGGTTTTTTAAGTTTTTAGTAATTGTTGTTAGTATTGTTATGTTATCCATTCTTACATAAATTTAGTCATGCTTTGTTTATATAATTTAATTGTATTGTATAATTAATATTAATAGTAATAAAATAATACTTGATTTTATGTAATATTTTTTACTACAATATGACTTGTTATGTTATCAATTTTAGATATTTCATAATATGAGGTTATGCCAAAATTAACGTAAAAATTTATTCCATTAAATATAATAATTTTGATTTGTTGGTATCTTTTCTATCTTAAAATTATGTTAATTATAATTGTAGTAATAGTAGTTATAGTTTTCATAATTAGTGCACCAAATTATTAGTAAGAGGTAATTATTTTGCTACTTTTTATAGGAAAATTTTTACTGTATTATAGCTTCTATATTGTCGCTTTAGGTTGACTTGTAAAATTAGTAAAAATGATTGCAAATAATGAGAAAAAATAAATCAAATGCACTAGATAATTAGCTAGAGTTAAAATTCTATACCAATTACGAAACACATAAGGGATTCTCAAAGCTTTATCATTTTAATTTTTTGTTTTAAAAATCTTATTTTAATATTGTTAAAAACATGTGTTTTCTTTTAAACTTTGCTTGTAAAATCCCTTGTCATTTTAAACCGAAAATTTTCAATTATTCAAGAAGTCACTTCCTTATGGATATGACAAACTGTTTATATTACAAATACCCGTGTTTAAAGAAACATTCTGAGTGAGACAACATCGATTTTTTGGGAAGTTACTAAATAGTGTCATTTTAGTAAATACGAATTTAAGAGATTTATGCCTCTCATAATCAAATTTAGTAATGTCATTAAAAATGGTAAATCCAAGATTTATTAGATTTATATAATCCACTTGCATATTAAACATGTTTGAAGGCTGAAAATGGCAGATTTTTAGGTTGAAACATCTTGCTTCAAGAATGATGAAAGAAAAAAAAAAGACCGGTATGCCGTTTTAGGGTAAACGATATTACACTCTTGTTGTTAGAGATAATTGCCCCGTTTGTTTTTGTTCTCAAAATTTTTGAAAAAGTTTTCACATGTTTTTGGAGGCAAAAATTTTAAAAACACTCTCAATACAATTCTTAAAAAAATTTTATTTTTTAAAATAAAAATATTTTCACTTATTTTAAAAATAGTACTAAACAGTCTCATTGTTTTTGTTACTTAAACGACGACACACTGTCAAGAAAAACGACGTATGCTTTTAACACAAACGAGAACCTTTTTATTCTTAAAACGACATGCAATGAAGTTTAGCGGGGCGAGGGAGAGGGAGGAGGGAACATTTTGTTTTTTCTTTTTCAATTAAAAAAAATCCAATTTCCCGTGCCGGGGTTTTTCAACTTTCCGCTTTCAAACTCTCCCAAAGCTCCTTGAGCTCCTAGTCATTAATCTTCGTACAACTGACAACAACGAAAGTACGAAACAAACCATTTCAAGCTCACCCCAAAAAACAAAATGATTCTTGAAAAAACGGCTGTGCCAAAAATCCTCGTCTCGTCTTCCCAATTCAAACCCATGCCATGTCGCTTAGATCCTTGATTGAAAGAGACCCTGAAGCCCTGCTCAAATTCATCATCTTCTTCTTCAACATCCATTAATTTAGCTCGCACAGAGACCACCTTCACTGCCCACAAATTCGACTCCACACGCACAACCACAATCTCAAGAAAGCCCCCAAAATCTTGTCTTTCTCAGCAGCTTCTGAGCCTCCAAGACGACGAAGATGGCGGTTTCTGGAAGCCCCCAATCCAACCCCGACAACAGCCCAAGGAAAACAATGGCGGTTTATGTCAAGACGATGATGAGACGAGGAAAACCGACCAGAACCAGACCCAGAAGCATTTGAGTTTGCGTTTGGGAGGGCTGATAAAGTCCGTCAATTTCAGTTTGATCATACGGGACCCTATGAACCGTTGGTCTTGTCGTCACAGAGAGAAATTCCTGTCGTCCAGGTGATTTAATGCTTGCCCAGTTTTTCTTTTTTCATTTTTTTTTGGGGTGCCCATATGCCTACACTATGAGGTAGGATAGATTTTGAGGTGAATTGATGATTTTGATTGGGTTTGTTTTGTTCTGTAGTTTGGTGGTGTGAACTGTAAAATTATTAAACTTGGAGGAAAGAGTTCTGTTCATCACTATAATAGGAGGAGTATTGAATTATGAGAATACATGATGGATGAGTTTGGTTTGGATGCTTAATCGTTATTGAATATCCTAGTGAGTACTTTATGTTCGTTACAACTGACAAGTCCTAGGAAAGGAACGGACAACTTGGGGTTTCATAATTAGCACGTGAAGAATTTGTGGTAGGTATGAGAAAATACCCTAGTGGTAGAACACTGTTTTTAAGTGAGATCTTTGTCTAGTTTTGTTAAATTATCATATCAGATGAGTTTGATGTGATCTGACGGTATAAAACTGTGTTCTGTCAGTAGGGTATTTTTTCCTATCCGATCACTAAATTCCCCTATGTATGTTTTACATTTTCACCTTTTTTTTTTGTTGATTATTGTAGACATAAGTAGTTGTATACCCTTCATGCCAAGTAATGTGTTATCCTCTTTCGCTATTGTTTCTTTTCTCTTGTTGCCGGTTCCTGCCTCTATAAACTGCAGGTTACTTGAACATCAAAGGGAGGGTGTTAAGTTTTTGTATGGTTTATACAAGAACAACCATGGAGGTATTCTTGGAGATGACATGTATGAATTTTTTCTTGAACTTGTATCTAGTATTTTTCTTTCTTAGCATTTTCTTGAATTTTCTGGTTTGGAAAGTAAGCTCACTTCTTGTTTATTAATATAACAGGGGATTGGGCAAAACCATTCAAACAATTGCCTTCTTGGCTGCTGTTTTTGTTAAAGATGGAGATTATGTGGACTCTACAACATTGAAGAAAAATCAACCGGGAAAGAAAGACCCCATACTGACAATTTGCCCTTCTTCAGTCATCCACAATTGGGAGAATGAATTCTCCAAGTGGTCCAGTTTCAGCATTTCTATTTACCATGGCGCAAACAGTGATCTGATTTATGAGAGAAGCACATTTAGTTGAAGTACTTATTACTAGCTTTGACACATACAGAATACACGGAAACATTTTGTCAGAACTGAAATGGGAGGTTGTGGTTGTTGATGAAGTGCACCGGCTGAAGAATTAGAAATCAAAATTCTATATAGCATGCCTGGAAATCAAAACCTTAAAACGTTTTGGTCTCATGGGAACTATAATGCAGAATAAAATAATGGAACTGTTCAATCTCTTTGACTGGGTCGCACCAGGATCTTTGGGAACTCGGGAACACTTTCGTGAGTTGTATGACGAGCCCCTCAAACATGGTCAAAGGTCAACTGCTCCTGAAAGATTTGTCCGTGTTGCTGATGAGAGAAAACAGCATCTAGTGGTTGTTCTTCGTAAATATATGCTAAGAAGGACAAAAGAGGAGACGATTGGGCATCTAATGATGGGAAAGGAAGATAATGTTGTATTCTGTGCCATGAGTGAATTGCAGAAACGGGAATATCGTAGAATGTTAACAGCTGCTGGACATCCAGGCCCTCGTAAATAAGGACCTACCATGTACTTGTGGAAGCCCCCATGCTCAAGCCGAATGTTGCAAAAGGACCGTACTAGATGGATTAATTTGGCCCTACCTTCACAGGGATAATCCTAATGGTTGTGATTCATGCCCCTTTTGCATTTTTCTTCCTTGCCTTGTCAAGCTCTAACAGGTACAAATTAAAAAAGTTTGTTCTTGTTATTTTTGTACTAAGATAAATATTCATATGAAATCATAATTTGATTGCCATTGTATTAACATGGGCATGTTACATTTTGGGGATGCTTCACAGATAAGCAATCACCTGGAGCTCATAAAGCCTAATCCTAAAGATGAACCAGATAGGCAAACGAGAGATCCAGAATTTGCCTCGGCTGTGTTTGGCTCCGATATTGATTTGGTAGGAGGGAACACCCAGGATGAGAGTTTTATGGGCCTTAGTGATGTTAAACATTGTGGCAAAATGTGAGGATTAGGGAAATTATTGTTCTCTTGGATTTTGCGATGTAACAAAGTTCTTTAATTCAGTTATTCTGTCAGGTGACATTTGAAAATTTTGCTGCTTACTTAGCCAATATGTTTCCCTGTTTCTTTTTCTTTCTTCTATTTTCTCTTTTCAGTACATATAATAGTTGACTTGCTCTTATGGCCCCAACATGTCAGTGATCTTTCCTTTTTCTTAGGATGCTGAATATACTAGAAAAGTTTCTAATACGAAAAGGCTATTCCTTTTCCTGACTTGATGGATCGATGCCAACCAACTTGCGCCAGTCTCTTGTTGATGACTTCAATTCAAGTCCAAGCAAACAGGTAAAACTTTTCAAATCAACAGATGATTCTTTAAGTAGACTTGTATTTTGCTTGCTAAATGATAGCTCACTTATCATTTTAGTTGTTCCTCATATCGACTCGAGCTGGTGGGCTTGGATTGAATCTTGTTAGTGCAAATCGTGTAGTGATATTTGATCCAAACTGGAATCCTGCTCAAGACTTGCAGGCTCAGGACAGGTCGTTTCATTTTGGGCAGAAGTGTCATGTGGTGGTTTTCCGCCTCATCACGGCTGGTTCATTGGAGGAACTTGTATATTCACGGCAGGTGTTCAAGCAGCAGCTAGCAAACATTGCTGTTTCTGGAAATATGGAAAACCGATATTTGAAGGTGTTCAGGTAGACAAATAAGTCTGTTTGGCTTTGGTATTCAAACGTTAAGTTTCTTCCACTAACTTTGTTTCTTTCAGGACTGCAAAGAATTTAAAGAACAACTGTTTGGGATTTGTAATTTGTTTCGTGATCTTTCCGATAAGCTCTTTAATCATTGAATTGCATGAAAAGCAAGGACCACAAGACAATCATCCTCCCAGCAGAAAGCAAGAATTAACCGAACTTAAAAACAGTTCTGTTCCTTCAGAAAAAGGCGGTTCAACACCATCATCAGGATCCGAGAATGACTTCAAGAAAACCCAACCTCGAAGATCTTGGTAAGTTTGGAAAAGTTTGAGGTCACTATAGTGTTTTTAAAAACGTAACCAGTTTCTTTTTTTTTTTTTATGATTAAAGAATTGAAAATGGTACTATACATCATGAAAAACTTCATCACAAATATCATGAATGCATATGCGGCAAAATTCTTTGAATCTTTCAACTTGAAATTACTGTTCTGTCTTAACTTGTTAACCTTATGATGTTAGGAAACTGTTGTGTTATTTATTTATTTATTTTTAATGATGTGTATCATTTTCCTCAAGGCACCGTGCGAAAATGCTGAAGGTGTATCTTCTAACGACTATGTCCACTGTCCTTGGGTTGATAGCATAACTAAATTTATCATCCTTTACATTTAGGTATTTTGTACGCTTATCGCAATGAAAACATTGTGAACTTTGGTCCTGGAACACAAGGGAAGCTGGAAAATGCTGACCCTCAGAACGAGAGCCCGACGTACTCCATGCCCGTTGCTCGGAAAAAGAAACCAGAAGGCCGAGATGGGAAAGAAAATGTTTCTTCTTCTTACTCTTCAATGGACCGGAAAAGAATTCAATATAGCCTCCTTGCTCGGTCTGTGGGCATGGGAGAGGTCGAGTTTAGTAAAGTGGGTATTATCCGCAACTCCTTCGGGGAGAGAGAAAGTGCTTAGAGACTACAATAAACGAAGGACAAGATACCCAATGGTTGATGAATTGGTAAAACATATTCTCTAACTGTACTTGTACATATTGTTGTATAGCTGTTGGTTATTAAGTCGAAATTTCTACCCCTTGGAAAAATTATGACACTAGATAGAGAGTAGGTGATAGAAAAATTTAATGGATCAGGTTTGTCTGCCTTGTAAATGGATTTTCTTAGAAATGAGTATATTGACAATTGACAATAACTATATTTCATTATATTTAAAAAAAAGGTAGAAAAGTTGGCTCCAAGTGTATATTGATTCACATTTGAGCCGTTAATTTTCAAGAACATGGGAGCGAATTGATAGATTATAATCAATCATAGGGTCACCTATTAAAAAAAAAAAACCAATTATATGGCCATCTGAGGAAGTAAACCTAGTATCATGTATTAAAAACTAATCAACATTACCAGGTTTTACACAAAATTCGGGCCATTTTTCTTTTCCACCGACTTCTTCAAAACTTCAATTGGAAACCAAGGCAGATCTTTATCACGAGTTAAGTTGGCAGCTAGTCATCGTACTTGTATTATCATTTCTATTTCCACTTTTAAGCACAGCTATCTTCTCTGCATCTTGAATCTGGATACTGGCTTTGAAGGTTGAGAGCCAGCAGACTGAAACAGGAAACAGACAAAAACCATCTTCACCATTTCACATCAACAACATTATGAACACCACACCTGTTAACTAGTTTTACACACGATTTACCTGAGACGGAGTCTGTTTCCTTGAACTTGTTTCTAAATTGTCAGCATGCTCAACAATGGACCCTGTAAAAGCCTGCATGAGAGGAATGGCAGATACCAAATGAGGTTT
This sequence comes from Artocarpus heterophyllus, assembly GCA_025403435.1. Taxonomy (NCBI): domain Eukaryota; kingdom Viridiplantae; phylum Streptophyta; class Magnoliopsida; order Rosales; family Moraceae; genus Artocarpus; species Artocarpus heterophyllus. The sequence goes on from JAJQZP010000401.1 coordinate 208,048, forward strand.
CTACATTTTACGTTCGTTTCTTGCAAACGGATCTATTAAGAGTTATTGAAAGTTTGAAACCTACTATTTTACTATCAAACTTTGGCCTCGGAGTCTCCAGAGGAACCTGTAAAACAAAAAGAAGGCACAGTAAGAAGGCTCCAAAGTAGTAGCATGCAAACTTGTACTTGTACTTCTAAACAATATCAATTATCAGAAATATAAGGGTAAAGACTAGAGCACATTCTTTTTTTTTTTATTTTGGGTACAATATGGTCAGAACAACATATTTAATGCACATTATACGAGAGATAAGAGAAAATAAATAACATCGCCCATGGCCATACAGGCTGATCATGCAATTAGAGCATCAATGCATTACAAAACACGATTTGACATCTGCACAAGTTCGGTGATCGATTTGAAAATATTTTTTCTGCTGCCTCATAGACAAGGCTTAGCGTGTCACCTCTAGGAACAAGAAGTTGACTATTAATCACTTTTCTTTTATTCGGAAAGAAAGGTAGTATATCACTAACATCTAAAAGAACAATAGTAAGAATGCTATAACAGGAAAAGAGTACCAAACAACATTATGAAGGCTTGAAATAAGTCTTATATACCTGACTTCTTGGAGAAGTAAATGCTTGAACGTTGTTTTCCACTTTAGGAGTAGTCTTCTCTGCGGGTTTTTTCACATTACAAGCCAAAGTATTGTCATTTGATATCCTGCCTGAAAAAAGATATGCGAAAACAAGAGAGCAGAAAAAACAATATCAGATTTACACTATTGTTCATAGGAATGCCCACATGCAAACCAAATATTGGGTGTCTCCTCACATATGACTTTCTCAAAGGGTATGTAAGATATGACATTAGTATCCTGAGACCAATAAATCAGATAATGGGAAATTGTCTAAATAATTAGTGACATAAAAAAACTTGAAGATTCAAAAAGCAATAGGGATAGCCTTCACCTAAAGTTCTTTCATCTTTTAGAATGGACACGCCAAATACTTAAGAAACTTAGTAAACAAACACAATTCACACTTCTGCGTGTATGCTCATCCAAATCCAAACCTAGATCAATGTACTATAGGATAAAGGAATAACCTTTGGGTATAGACTGCACCGTTGAACCTGTACACTGATAGAAAAAAGAACATGAACCATATTAGTGTTATCCTGTATCTAGTTTCTTGACAATAAATGAAGGAAAAATGTTCCGAAACTACCGTTTTTACATTTAACTGATCATCAAAATCTTGATGATCATAGAGCTGTGGGTTGATATCTTCAGTAACCGCCTTTTTATTCTTCGCCTGTTCCAAAGGTTTCCTGGACTCTGGCCGCTATTTGACCAAGAAAGGTGGGTAAGTATTCAAGAAAACATCAATGTGTTCGAGCTCCATTGCTCAATTTCTCAAGCCAAGAGCTATAAATATCACCTCTTCATTTTTTATCTCCTGAAGAGATAGTCTATCCAGGATACTATCAAAATCAGCTTCAGTTGGCTCATCTTCATTACTCTCATTGTTGCCTTCAGCTTCAAGTTCTTCTTTCTCAAGTTCATCCAGCCTGGACATGATACGAGCAAATTCTTCATCTTCATTTGCAACCTTCTTGTTGTCTGCTTCGGAAACACTAGAAGAAACTTGCTTAAGCGGTCCTGAAATATGGCATCAACGGACCCAACAAGAAGTTAATTTCAGGTAACAAATTAACTCGGTATTTCAAAAAAAAAAAAAAAAAAGTTTACCCCCGTCCATATCTCAGATAAATTTATGAATTCAAAACCAAAAGAAACAACATCAAAAGAATGTATTGATCACAAAAATATGTCTTCAATACTTATACGGAAAAATTAACTCAGTATTTAAAAAAAAAAAAAAAAAGGTTCGCCCCAGTCAATATCTCAGATAAATTTATGAATTCAAAACCAAAAGAAACAACATCAAAAGAATGTATTGATCACAAAATATCTCTCCAATACTTATGCGAAGAAATTGCCAAAAAGTGGTTTCATTGTCGGGCAAAAAGTATTTATCAACGTATTCAATCTACTTCCAGATCGACTCATGAGAGAGAACCAGAATACTTTGATTTCTAATACTTTTGCTAAAAAAAGATAATACATTTTTGTAACACACACTAATTCAAATAGCTGAATACTTCAATTGTTCGGTTAATACTACTTATCATTCATAATACTTGTTCAACAAACTCAACTGATTGATACAAGCTGTAATCTCTTTCTGCCCCATGAAAGAGGATCTCATCAAAGTGCCTTTTACTTCTAATAGGCCACTAAACAACATGAGAATCAATTTCAACGAGTCCAGAATCTCTTCCTCTTATGAAAAGTTCTACCAACAATTTATATGTTTCCACTAATGATTGTTGTTCAATTTCTTCATCCGTATCTTCAATTTTCACAATATTTAACACACAAAATAACAAAAACCTGATTCTATACAAATATCAATCCATAGTTACAATACCAAGTTAGAAAGAAACAACCAACCTGGTTTAGACTCGGTACCAACAGAAGTTTCATCCTCATAATCCTCTCTTATCTCCACAATGCCCTCCTACATACACATAAATTTGCGGTCACATTTCTACCACGAATCTGCAAGGGTAAATTAAGGTCGAATACACCAAATTCAAACATTTTTCTGAACTCACCGCAGCTTCAGAAGCGGTTGTATCAAAAAATGAGGCCTCAGCTTTGAGGTCCTGCATCATGGCTTTCAAGGAATCAACTTGCGTTTCCAACGCCTTTCCTCTTCTTTTCAAAATCTCCGCCGTCTTCTTCGATGTCGTTTCCGCATAGTAACCTTCTCCCAACAGAACCTTTTTTCAACCAAATTACAACATTGTCCACTAAGCATCAGAACCATCCCATAGAATAGAAGCCAGTACAATGTTTGGCGGCTGAGAAAATCCTCTCTCTAACATACCAGAAACTCATTGGTGTGTATCAAACGGCCGGGGAAAAACGCCGCCTTGCCAAACGGAACCTACAAACAACCCAAAACCAACAAGAAAATAACCAAATTCAGCACTTTTTTTCTCCTTATTTTCAAAAGTGTTTTTTAATTTCTGGGGTTACCATGATGTCGTGGTGGAGGTTGTCGGGGAGTCTCTGGACGAGGTTGATGAGGTTGGTGTTGTCGGAGATGAAGCCTCGGAGGCGCTCAAGCTCCTGCTGCTTCTCGGAGATCTTGTCCTGCACACGCTTCGCCGCCTTCTGGGCCTCTTCTGTTGGGTACAGCGAAGACAACGCCGTCACTGTGCCCTGCGCCGCCTGTTTTTCTTCCATTACTGATCGGCGACAAGAGAGAGAGGGGACCGGGCAGTGGGTTTTGGGTTTTGGGAGGGCGAAAGAGACTTGAGAATTGAGAAATCGAAACTGTTTTGAACTCGCGGTTGTAAAGAAGAAACTGGAGGAGGGGGAAAACGTTTTTTAGTCGGAAATTCATTTTAGGGACTAATAACTTTTTTTTTCCTAGGGGACTTGATAATTCTTTTTTTATTCCTTAGGGACTTGATAAAAAATAAAGTTAATAGCTTTAGAGTGCCCTGTACTTCTAATATTATAACATTTTGATCCTTAAATTAATTTAATAAAGTAAAATAGCCTTAAACTTTCACCTTATGATAATTCAGTTCTTAAATTAATTTAATAGTATTAAATAGTCCTTGAATAATTTTTTTATAACAAAATTAGTTTTATCTATTAGTCACCACTAAAATTTGAATGGAAACATCACAATGACCTTCACCTTGCGACACTCATCTCCACAGCACTGACCTCGCATACCCCCTCGCTACACCCTCTCTGCAACAAAACCACCTCATATCTGCCTTATCAGTTACCTCACCGACTAGCCACATTGTGGTACTATATTGTCATAGTACCACTGCATCGGCCATCACTATTTTAACCTATTAACTTAATTCTTTTTTAGAAGAAGCCTATTAAATTAATTTAATGACTACTTTGTCATAATGTTAAAAGTTCAGGGACTATTTTATTTTATTAAATTTATTCAAGGACCAAAATGTCACAATGTTAAAAGTTTAGGGACCTCTAAAACTAGTAACCCTAAAAATTAATATCATAGTATGTTGAGAAATATAGTAGATGGCAAATTCAAATTCACATAATTACATTTTTAAATTACCTAAAAATATCCCAAATTAGAATACCCTATACATGGTATTTCCTTACAAATATAGTCTTCCTATTCTATCATTCCTTGCTCTCTTTGTGGTCATTGACGATGACGAGATGATTGTATGATAGCGCCGACAATAGGTGGCGGATCTCGGAGCTAGTGAGTTCAGCTAGACGGAAGCAATCTCCTTTGTTGCTCTTGCCTCATGGTCACGAGTTTGTCGGAGGAAGCCATCTCCATTGTGAGAACGAGTTCACTAGCGGCCTCATCCTCGCAATATTCCCGCGACTAGAGATATGAAGAACGGTGTTGCTGGAAATTGTCGGCCGATCTACGAAGGAGAGAAAGAGAGATCTATGAATGAAGATTTCCTGAAGAAATTTTGAAGATATTATTTAGATTCGTTTTCGATTTCCAGTTTTGGGTGCCTCTTGAGAATGAAACGACATATTGATTGATTGTCTCTGATGGGCAATCACTTAAACCCATCACAACATGTCGTTTTATCAATGTGACTTTTGTTGTTGACTAATCAAAGTGCATATTCTGCTTGTCAATTTATTTATTTATTTTTTGAATTCCATGATCTATAAACATACAGACACATCTTAAAACAATATAATACAATAGACAAATCTTAAAATACATAAAAGATAATAAGGATAAAAGAAAAAAATATATATGTTCTTATAAGGTTATAGTATTATACAAGGAAAAGGGGAACAAAGAAATAAAAAGGAAGAGAATGAAAGAAAGAAAGGGGAATTTTTCTCACATTAAAATAAAAAGTACCAAAACATATATTCACTTTTTTTTTAAGAAATCAATAATAAATTAAAACAACCATCATTGTTTTTGGGCCTATATAAGAGTAAAATTGTTCTTCGGTCATGGATCGTCATTTTAATTTTGTTGGTTCGGTGATAGAAATCGACCATCAAATCAAGTACATTAAGAATTAATCGGCACCAAGAGATGAAAACTACCAATTTAGATCGACGAACAACCTTATCGGGTGTTGTCATTTAGAAATTACGTGTTCCTTAAATTCAAAAACATGTCTTTTCTGTTTTCATCAATGGGCACCAACTAATAAAAATTAGCAATTTAGACTAACACACAACTATGTCGAGTGTCGTTGCTTATAGATTCTATGGTCTTTAAATTTAAAAACATGCCCTTTTTTTTTCATCAATTGATACAACCGCCAATTTAGCCTGATGGACAACCTTATCGAGTGTCATCGCTTAAAAATTCTATGGTCGTTAAATTTAAAAACATGTATTTTCTCCTTTCACTTTAATTCATTAAACAATAAAGCAACAATAAAATTAATAAATGATAAATGAATTTCTTTTATAATTATGGAGACAATTTTCTTGCAACAAACTTTGAGTAAAAATTAATAAATGATGAATGAATATTTTATGGTTAGAAAATGAAGCATTTTGTTGTAATGGTAAATTTATGGGAAAAAAAAAGATCTATCAAATTATTAACAAATCTTGGTAAATATCACCTGTATTTACCAAATTACAGGATAATGATTATGTGAAGAAATCAAAAGATTGGGATCCAACAAGGTGTGTCAATAGTTATTGTAAAGTTGAGACGTTACATATAATAAAAAAGGCATTGCCTCACAATTGGAGAAGTTTAAAGAGGGCCATTCGGGACCTTAGTTGATTGGAAGATACAAGCCTTCCCATTCGTGAAGCTATTGTGGGCAGTGATATTGAGACAGTACCATCATGACGATAACAAAGTATTATTATTCAGCTTTGGAGGCCATAAGTTTAATAACTCTACTTATGTGGTTGTTACTTAACTATATAATATCAATGACACTAATATCATAAACTCTATTTTGATTATCAAGAGGTTAAGATTTGCCAGGTCTCAACAACACCATGATCTTTTTTAAAAAAAAAAAATTAAGCCTCATTGTGAGTCAAGAGGTTGGTACAACACCCTTAATTTGTCTTTATTAGTTTCACTTGTCTTATTATGTGTATGCACTATGACATGTTACTACATAGCATCACATACATAAGCATGCTTGACATAAAGTGTGTACACATAGCACATCTTAACATAACATAACATGGCATAGCCTTAATCATGCATTTTATGATTTTCATAAATACATGTAAGAACACCTTTAGTTTGAAAAACGTTGTTTTCATGCTATAGGTAGGATTCCTACTTACATGTTTCGTGTAGTCGGTTTTCTATTAGCCCTAAATTCATTATCTTCTATCGAAAAACAATTCTGTATAAAAGCACCCATTAAGAATGTGTAAAAATAACTTTATTTTATGCTATTAAATTCTAGCGTAGTCGTAAAAAATTCGATCATTATATTAGGTCCTATTTTCCTTTTTTTATCAAAGAATCATAAAAATCGTTATTTCTATTACAAGGATTAATTAATTATTTAAATCCTCATAAAATTTATTTTTCGTTAATTGCCTTTAATCTGCGTTAAGATCAATAATTAATTTAATTTAATTATTTAATTGATTATCATATCATTACTAAGTCTATATGACTTCATCTAACTAAATTAAAAATTATATAACTTTGTGGTTCTTGAACGAAGTTCTAATTAGCCATATTCTTAATCTTTTAGTGGGCTTGTAATTGGTTTTAAGCCCATTAAGCCTAAAAAAAAGATCCTAAGGCATTCTACACACCGTATTGTTAAAACTATGACTCGAGTAGTTTTTTAGACTAAGATGAGCATTGGAACTGTATCTAGCAACATAATACTAAGAAATTAACGTAATGGTTTTTTATGATAGTTGTTTTAGCATTCAATTGAAAACTGTTACAGTTTATTATTTAGAAATTATGTGCTTATAACTCAAAGATTTGAGTAAAATCGCTCTATAAAATAATGTCCGAAATTAGTAAAAAACTAAAGTTTAGGTTTGTATAGTTTGTTTAGAGCGCTCCAATGTTTTGGTTTGTCGAAAAACATGATTCTATAGCTCGTGAACTTTGTTTATAAAAACTAGTATTAAAAGGTGCTTCCTTGATTAGTTTTAGAAAATTACCATGAAACTATATGTTAAAGAAATTTTTTCCTTTAAAGTTTTTTCCTTCATAAAAGTTACTTGTTTTAAATATATGATTTAATAACTTTCACGCTCATTTCAAAAGCCTTGATCATTATCCTTAGCATATTTGTTTTTTGGTTAACTTTTTGCAAAATTTATCGATTAAAAAGTTTTGACTGTTTTTATAAATCTAAATTAAAGTCTATTTTAGAGATAATTTTTACAAACTTTTTTTCACAAAATTTCTTCATTTTGCCGGAAACTAAAACTTCTATGTTCGGCAAAAATTGTAATTCGGTCTCGAAATGACTCAAAACTTGAAAACTCTTTTAAGCCCATAAACACAGTTTTATAAAACTATCCATAACTATATTTTAGAGGTGAATTTTAGAAAAAGTTTTTTCATGAAAGTTGTCCATTTCGTTGAAATCTAAAATTTTTGTATTGGCAAAATGTGAAATTTGAACCCAAAATAGTCCGAAATAACCAAAACTGTGGCAGCCTTAAAAACAGTTTTTGACAGTTTTTTTCCCCAAAATTGTTTGGGTGGTTTTTGTGCAGTTTCAAAAATTGTTTTGAGCAGTTTGCAAAAACTACTTAGAAAACCTACTTACAGTCAAAACTGCATTTTTGTTAAGTCACAGGGTTTTGTTTAAAATGTTGAAAACTAAAAGTTTCATGTTCAAAAAATTTATAAAATCCGACTCTAAAGCTTCTGTTTTGGCGATCAAAGTTTGTGAAAAAATTTTCCATAAACCTAACATACATCTACTAGCTTTTACTAACACAAACATACACAAACTAAGCTACCCAACACATAAATAGTTATTACAAACCATTTCCTCACCCAATCATTAAATCACACATAAAAATACAAACTCTGACCTTAGTAAATGTAAGGAAAAAGTTTAGGGTTCTTACCCTTTTTGATCAAACTTGAATCCTTTTTAAAATTACTAAATCCTTCTCTTCCTTCTTGCTTGATCACTAAACATATACTTAATCTTGGTAAAGATGTAAACTTTTAGTTTTAACTAAGAGAATGATGATGAAAATCTAGGATTTACCGTTAAAGAACACACTTGATGGTTTGCTCTAGTATCACTAGTTTTTCTTCTTTCTTTCTTTCTTTCTTTCTTTCTTTATTTGGCTAGTGAGTTTATGGAGATAAGGAAGAAAATTTCTTGGAGAATTTCTTGGGGAAAGCTAGTTCTTGATGGAGGGATTGGGAAAGAAAGAGAGAAGTAAGTTAGTGTTGTGGAGAAAATGGAAGAAAATGAACTCTTGATGAGTAAAGACCTATTTATATGCAAATATTTAATTATAGTTAACTTTTTCACTTAATTCTAAATCACACTTAAAGTGTCTCAAGAATGCTAAAGTTGGACAACATTTTGGTTACTATCCCACTAAGGTTGGTGCCACTCTAAGAGGTGAAAGAGAGAAAAATTGCATTTAGTGTACTCCATGTCTTGAACCTTACCTAGCCCATGCTTTTGTACTATTCATGTCATAACTTTGGTTGCTTGTCCCACCACTTTACCTACAAAACTTTCTTGATTCAAGGAACTATTCTCCTTCTTGTTTGGTAAAGGTAACTAGCTAGCTAATGGGAAATTTTCGGTTCCATTGGCTTTGCTCAACACAGTCTAAAATTAATCTCGATATTAACTAATTCCAGTAAATTTTAAATCACAAATTAAAATTTTTTTTTCTAAAGTCATTCCTACACTGTCTAAACATAAACTTGATATATATATTTTTTGGCATTCTACCTCAGTATTGACATATTCTTGACAGTGTCAATTCTCAAACTCAGATAGCATTTTTCACTGAAAATGCCATTCGCGTAACTCCATTTTCTAACTAATAGGCAATTAAGGATTTATTTTGCATTAGAGTATTTCTCGGTACACTACTAACACTATATTGTACTTGAAAATTTTTGTAACTTACATTGTCAAGTAATATATGGATTGAAATTTCTTCCACTTTAAGTCGTGGTAGAATTTACCAACCAAATTATTAAATCACGAAAGTTAATAAATTTAACTTTAAGATTTACTATAGAATTTTTGAATATTTATATTAATTTCATAAATCCTTGCAATCACAAAAATTCATGCATGATATTTCCAAGAAAATCCTTGATTTAAATATGTAAATTATATTATTTATTTCTAGGATTTTCTCAGCCTTTACTAAAATGGACTAAATTCTTAGTGCTTGTAACGTTAGTTCCTTAATTCTACTAATAATAAACTCTTTAAATTAAATAAGAGCTTACTAATTTCGTTTAACTGCATTAAAGTGTCTATATATGCACTTTTATTGCCATACTTATACTTAAAATTTAATATATTAAATTTAAGGTTCTTTGCTGATGAACTCCATTCATCTTTAACTTTAAAATGAAAGGTCTCTTGTTCTTAAACTGTTTGCTAACAACATCATTGTGATGCTTAACACTAATGTAAACTATTGAATCACTCTAATTATAGAATTTAGAAATTTAAATTGAATTTCCATGTTAAGTGTTCGGTTTTTTTTTTTTTGAGAAAACTCTTGGCTTAAATTTTGAATTCCAAGAAATATAATTAATCTAATACTAAGCTATCGGATAGAAATTTTACTCGAACTGTTCAAAACGTATTGACTTATCTAATGTCTATCATTTTCTTAGATTTTTATGCTATCCCATGAGCATGTCTTGTAATTATTACCAAAATAGGAACTTATAAGTTCTAAGCTTATATTTTCTTGTGAACTTTAACAGTCAAATTATGAAAAAATCCTTCATTAATTATACTTATTAATCTCTTTATTTTTTTAGTCATTACAATAAGAAGATATCTAGATTAAAGGACTTTATGTTGGTGACAAGCCTAAATTGTGAAGAAAAAAAACTACAAAGAAGACACATGATAAGCTAGATAAAATAATAATCAAGAGTCTTTGGGAAGGATCTCATCAAGCTTTTAATTCTGCTATTGTTTTCCTGAAGAAGGTAAAGATGAAAAAGAAGAGAGAGAAGATGTTCTCGGGGGGATGATACCGTTGGTACCAAATTCAAAGGATTAGTGCATCGTTCAAAGCAGCATAATAACGTTCCTTTCAAAATCAAAAAGAAGAATTTATTTGAGTGCACAATTTTGTTCCATCATAGAGAATTATTTATTTTTGCATTTTAACCAATATAGATGATACATCATAACACTTATTTAGTGTTAAACTAGGTACCCTAAGGATTAAATGATGTAATAGTTTTTTGGAGACATTTAATCAATAAAGAGTTTATTAATTATTTCATATATCAAATATGTCATCTTTAGGTTCATTCCTGTTGAATATATGATAAGTAAACTAAAGTCTGAGACTGTTAATCTAAACCTTTAAGGTCGTGCATAAAATAAACAAATTATGCTAAAGACATAAGTATTAAAGGTGATAGTCTAAATGAAAAGATTCATAATCAAGGAAATAAAGATTGCCGCTTTATTTATGTAAATATTGTTATGTTGTCTACATCCTTCATGGAAGATGGCTTGTCTTGATCATCAAAGTTGGACTTTGCAAGTAGAAACATTTGTATATTATCATAGATGACGATATATTAAATCGAAACAAAAGATGAATTGATTTGATTAATAATTCTGTTTGTTTAAATCAATTCACTTTAGACAATCATATGTGTCGTATTTTAATCTTGAAATGAATTAATAGGCCCATATTCTTGACTTTGTCTTTTGATGTACCAAAGGGTGACATCTTGAATTATATGAAGGCTTGGAGACATGACCCTTGATTGATGTAGACCCATTATTCATAGATATAGAATCCATAACTTTTTTGTAGAGTTAATGATATTCTCTTATAAGCATTATCCTATAATTGAAAAACTGGAACGCTCAATCATTTAGATACATAGGTGTAAACAAATGACATATTTATATTGGTTATGAATAGTAAGTTTTTTAATGGTAAGATAACAGAACATAAGATAAAAATAATTAGAAAGGTAAAACATAATTTTATCCTTAAGTCGATTATGACCCAGTTTTGATGCAGATTTTGACCCAGTTTTGAATTTAGAAGCCCTATCTAAGTAGAATTGACTTCCTACAAACCACTATAAATAGTGTACTTGTTATTATTGTTATTTAGATCACTAGAGATATTTAGAGAAAGTATTCTAAAGAGAAAAACTTTGAAACTCCTATAGGGCTATTGTTCAACATCCCGAACCTTAGCTCTTAGTTTTCTCTTATGGTTGGAAAAAGATTTTACCAAGAGGAGAATTGAACAACGTATGCCCACTTGCATTCTGGTAGTGGAAAAGAGAATAGCAAAGAAGACTAGTTGGTTGAAGCTCTTCTAGACATAATTCTCAGTAGTAGTTCTGTTGAAGGTTTTCTTGTCAAAAGTGCGGTTCTAATTCTAAGAGGTACGTAAGATCTTTAGTTAATATATATATATAGCATGTCTAACTTGTTATTTGAAAAAAGGTTTTGATCTAAAATTTTTAAAATTTTGCTGCATTTACGTTTTCTAACATTTATAGGATTTAATGATTCTTAAGAGGAGATGGAATCTATGACGACTTGCCTTTTCGGGCAGTCACTTTACTTTCTTAAATATCGTTCTTAAGCAGTAATCTTACTTACTTAGTAAGAAAAATATTAAATTAAATTTTTTTTTCTTAAACATTCTTTGAAACGTTTATTTAAAAACTGTTGTGACCTCTGTTGCCATTTAAGTCGAGATATCGCTCAATACTTGACTTTAAAACCATTTCAAATTATTTCTTAAAACTTAATAAGAAACATTTACTAAAATATAACTTAAAACTTAACATTATAATTATATTAAACAATTCATAAACTGTATCTTAAAACTTTGAAATATTTCTTAAAACTTTATTTTTCTTAAAACTTTGAAAGCACTATATTAAATAGTGAAAAATATTTCTTTTAAATAGCGAAAACTTACTATAGTGGTATCCATACCTAAATCCTCGCATTCGTCCTCCGCAGCACCCAACTCTTCTAACGAGTCCTACTGGTCGCCCATAAAACTACATACACCATGAAGAAACTTTTTACGAGCTTTTGCTCAATAAGTTCAAACATATTTTCACAATTCATTTAAAACATGCTTTAGAAACTTTTCCCATGGAAACCTTTTTCTTAAAACATTTTTCATAAACCTTTTTTCTTAAAACATTTCTAAAACGTTTCTCATAAACATTTTCATAAAGTATTTCTGTAACATTTTTCATAAGCGCTTTTCATAAAATATTTAACATAAAACAATCCTCAGATTGCTTTTCATAATCGTCATTTATGTTTTTATAAACACTTAATATAAAAACATTCCTCAGAATGTTTTCCATGGTATATAAATGTTTCATGACAAAGAAAACCAGTAAAATCAAGATGCATGTTTCCATTTATGCTCAATTATTAACTTCAATTATGAGCATTTTATGAACTTTCTTACTTTAACTTTCTATATTCGTTTTTTAACTTTCCTTATCTTATTTTAACTTTCTATCATTGTTCCTTGACTTTCCTTATCTTACTTTAACTTTCCATCCTTGTTCCTTATCTTTCCTTATCTTACTTTAACCTTTAGTGTTCGTACCAACATCTTTAATCATGAGATCATAAATGTGATGCTTCTCTTGTAGAAGACTTAAGACTATCGAACTTCGAGGTCATGTACCTCACATCTAGGAGGTCCAACCTTAACTTTACTTTCATTACCTCACAACGAGGAGGCTGGTACGACACTTTCTCTATTTCTTTACGTTACCTTGTTATTTACTTTAGTGAGCATAACAAACACAATCACATTATATGCAAACACACTTGCAATTCATAGTTTGTACTGTAAAATTTATTGCATAACAAATGCAACTTATTGCATAACAAATGCTACATAAAATGCAAACACATTTTGCAATCATAACTTGTACTCTAACACTTATTACATAACAAAAGCAACTTATTGCATAACAAATGCATCATATAACTTATAATTTAAACTATAAAATATAATGCATTGTCATAATACAAAACATACTTTAAATACTTTAAATATCATAATTTGAACTTTTTAAAAATATTATGCATATCAATATGTAAATAGACTTTAAACATAACGGTTGCAAATTCATTGCAATTCTTATTTTGTATTTTAGAACTTTTTTGCATAATAAATGCAAATATACTTTAAAAACAACTTGCATAACAATTGCAAACACATTTGCAAATCATATAAATAAATATTTAAAAATCATTTACTTCATGCTGTAGGTGAAGTCTGAACTTACTTGGACTTTACTCTAACGTTCTCCTTTCCGTTCCTATTTTGTTCATTTTTCTTCCATTAGTCGGCTTCTGTGTCTTGATCATACGACAACTAGCTCATTAATTAACTTTCTTTTTATCAATCTAATCAATTGATAATAAAACGTAAACATTAACCATTCTTTCTTTTTAACTTGACTTGTACACTATCGGTTTACCCTTTTCTTTTACTTAATTTTGTAACCCATTGGTTTACCTTTCGTTTACTTGAACATCTCTTATTAAATCTCTCATTACATATGACGGTTACATTACTTAACGTATTACAAAACATTTTTCGTCTAAGAATGTTATGCTAAATTGGAGTGTTCGACTCCGTTCTGGTCGTTTTCGTAAAAATGACATTTTTTACCCTTTTTGGGTTTTTCGTCAACTTCGTAATTCTATAAAACCTATTACTTAACTTTAACATTTCATTACCTACATATTACAAAAAAATTTCCACTAAGAAACGTTTCCTGACATTTGGCGTTTCGGATCTATTTTGGCCATTTTTATAAAATGATCATTTTGCCCTTAACTCTTTTCTTCCATTATTTCCGTAACTAAACTTTAATTTCTTAACAACTTAGCATCTATGGTACTTACTGCCTACAACAGTGTAGAAAAACAACGTTCCTTAGTGAAAACTCAATTTTCACATAATTTTATAGTTTTAGCCCGAAATACAAAAATATTTACATTTTTAACCCCCGAACCAAAAATAAGCTTTTTAAACCATTAGTCCCCATTTTTCATGTGGAATATTTTTTCTCAAAATTCCATATTCAAAATCCTTTGAAAAAAATGACATTTTTGCCCTTTAATTTTTTTTCCAATTTTAACAAATTCTTGTAAAATTCATAACTCCTAAACCGAGTATAATTTTAAGAAACTATTCATGTCATCCTAACAGTTTCGACGAGTTCTACAACTTTTGTGTTGTAACTTTTTCAAAATTCCCACTGTACAGGGTGTTTTTGGGCAATTTTGAATTCTGCTGAGAAAAAACTTTTTCTTTCAATTTAGTCCTTAGGGAATTTTTGTAAAAATCCATTTTTAATCAACATTGCTACCCTTACAAGGGCAGTTTCAACTCTTGTTTCAATCATTTTCATGCCCACTCATCAATTTTATAAAATTAGTACTAAAATTACAAAAATAATTTTTTTTGCAAAAACTAACATTTTTCAATATCCAACCGTTGATTTCACAATATCAACATGCCATAATTCACTTTTCTATGGGTTTCAACCAAAACTTGCTCAAGAACCAATATACCTTTAAAGGAATAAAAACCAAAACAAAAATCACAAAATTTTCAAAACTTTAAAATTCAAAACTTACCCCAAATAACACTTTGTACTTCTAGCCCTCCAAGAGCTCATTTAAAACCTTTTTCCTAAGCATCTCTCACACAAAAATGCTTTGAATTAACTTTTCTTCCTTAACCCAAGAAAAACCATAAAAAACCCTTGAAAAAAGTTAAGGTTTTTACCTTAAAACTTGTTAAAATCCTTTGAACTTTGCGTCTTGAACTTAATTAGGGTTATTTTTGCTAAGATGTGAAGTTGGAAAATTCTTGGAGAGGTCCAACCATGGCTGTCGTGGGTGAAGGGAAGAAGAAAGGGAGATTTTTTTGGCAAATTTTGCATTAAATGCTTCCTTATCCCTTATGATGACTCATGGTAATCCATTAGCTTACCTAGGTGTCTCCATGGGACTGGGCCACCTTTCATGGCTTGGTGACATGAAAGGTAGCCCAATGAAATCCAAGTGAGTGTCCACTTTATGGGGCCCAAAAATTTTACTGTGTAATTTTTCACCACACAATATTTTTCTTATACTGCCGTGGTAAAATCAGTGCAAAAACATATTCCTAGACTTTAAAAATATTTTACTTGCCTCTAGTTCATTTTTGGAGGCCAAACATAACTTTTTCTATATCTGCGTTTTCATTTAGCAGTATTCTTTTTACATTGCTTTAACTTAAACAGTCCAATTTCTGTACTACATGACCTTAAACAGTCCAATTCTTACACTGTATTATTCTAATACTGTATAATTTTTCATATTATTATACAGTATTTTTTCTTAAACTGTATTTTTTGTCTTAATATAATCCTTAACTTAATGCATTTTTAATGCATTAGAAATTCTCGGGCGTTACAGATTCATTCCCTTTTTTTTTCTATTTAGATTGCAGTCATTTGATTTAGCAATAATACTAAAAATAATAACGAATAGAAAAAATAAAAAAAATGACTGGCTTGGATTGTGTATCAATGACCAATCTCTGTTAGAAGAGAAGGTTTCATGGGAACAATTATTTAGTTCTATTTTCAAGGTACATCATCTCTTTTTTTAAAAAAATCATAAAAAAAAGAAGTATGGGGAGAAATGATAAGAAGATATTGAAACATCAAACATCTTATTTGTTGGGAGTTTTATCATTTTCAACATAGACGAGGTGAATGTTAGCTAAGAGCATGCTACACTGGTTGAGGACTCAAGCATCTTGAAAGTGTAAAATTAGGAAACACTTTCCTATAAAGCCACTGTCCACAACAATACGCTAAAAAATCCAATGGATTGGGGAGTGCATTGAAGGATTTCTATGTAGTTATGATATGGGCTTTCGAAGTGTTGAAGTGTACCCTAGAAGGCTTGTGTGTGAGGATTTTCAACCCAAAGGCACCACTAAGGATGCTCAAATGGGACAATTTAAATGTTCTTCGTTAGAAAGACCTCCGTCTTGCTTTTGAGTATATTTTAAAGTGAGAAATCATACATGTATGTTTTAATAAGTTTGGTGAAAGAGATAGAGAGAGACGTCCAAAAATCAAAATTGGTAACGAACTTGTCTTAAAAACAAGTTAATAGAAATTTCAGAAAGATGAATGTATTCTTTGTTTATTAATGTTAGACGTTGTTTTCTCTATTGAAAGTTTATAGTTCTTAGGGAGTGAAACAATATACTAAATTATTGATTGTCATTGACGGGGACTAGGGACGAAGGAAGGCCCCTTGAACTTTTGATAGGGTATTTAAAAGTATTGGTTTAAACCATTTAGTTCAAAACACTATATTATACGAGAGTTTTATATTGTAACTTACTTTTGCTTTATATTATAGTATGCAATAGCTTTACATTGTTTGAGTTCAAACCAATGCTTCAAATGCCCTTTGAATTTTTTAAGCTGATGATTATTTTTTTAAAAGTATGTACAAATTATTATTACTTTGAACTGCAATTTTATGGTTTAAATTGTATTCACAAACAGCCTATAAATCTTTTGGCTTGTTTGGCTCGTAGATTTGAAAAGAAAATTAAATTTTTATGAGTAAAGATATTGTATCAAAATGGTTGGAAAACAAACGGCCCATTTACTCCTCAAATTTGTAGTGCTAAGAAAGTTTAAAACGGCATGTAGCTTGTCATTTCAAAAGCGACATGTCGTTGGTATAACTCTCACGATTGGAGCGTCATTCGAACCTCTTCTACAGCGCGTGACCACTTCCACCAAACACAGAACCTTCTCTCTCCTGACTTTGATTTTACCAAAGAGAAGAGAAAAGAAGACAAAGCACGAAGCCAAAGCTGCCCTTCAGACATGTCAACCTTCCTTCACGAACATCATCACCACCACCACCACCACCACCACCACTACTCCTCCATCGCTTTTCAACTCCCCAATCATATCCATTTTTAATTACACAAAATACTTTTATCAACAACCGCCAAATACTTTATTTTCCTCTTTTTTATGTTATATGTTATATGTTTGTACAATAATTAATACAAATTTGTTAGACATATAGTTGGTGAAATGCCCAGTCCAAAAATCTCCCTTTCTTGTTGTTGTATTTTTGTTGTTGCTTAAGTGGTCAATTAGTCGTTGGGCTTTCCTTTTCTCATTCAGATCAAATTGGGTAGTTCCTTCCAAATGTTGACTCTAACTGAAGCAACCCCTTTTCTTTCTCTCTCTTAAGCCTTAAGCTCTCTTTGCTCTAATGGGTTTCTCTCTCTATTCTTGGTTTCTTCTTCGCTTTCGATTAGAACAACTGAGCTCTCCGGTCAAACTGTTCTGGGGTTGAAAAAAAAAGTTTTTTTTGGGACATGGGATGCCGGGATTTTGATATGGTGTCCGAGAGGAATACGGGTTTTCTGTGCTGCCATGGGAGGAGGAGATTAGGTTTTCTGAAAAGGGTGTTCTTTGGTTTGCTGATTCTTCAGCCGGTGGTGGGTCTCAGACCCTTGAGAGAGAGGGCTCACTCGAGGGGCGACGAGGTTGGTGTTGAATTTATTTTTTTTATTATCGTTTTCTTGATTAGTTATTTGATGAAGTTGCATGATGATTGTGACTTTGAATTGGGTAGTGATCATTGTTTATGTCAAGTAGTTTTTTGTTGGGTCAATGCACGTGCAGAGTCAAAGACATTGTCAATTTGGAGAAAAAATTTGATGGGTTTTATTATACGTTTGTGAGTACTCCAAAGAAAGTATTCCACTTTGTTATTTTAGTGAGAATTGTGTTGCTGGTAAAGAACCAGTAAGGAATGCAGATCATGTTGCTAGAGTGAGGAGGTTAGAGAGGTAGATTATTAGCTTTATTTACTTCATTTTCTTGCAGTCTTGTTGAAGGTAGTTTCTTATGCTTTCAGATGGAGCTTCTGTTCTGTATTTTCAGTTAATTAGTTGATTTTAGGATGCAAAAGGTAGAGATTGATAGTTTTCCAAATTAGGAAACGGTTAAGAATGAAAGCATAGAGTGTTTGGCAATTATGAGCATTGGGGTGCATCATGTGATTTTGCTGCTTTATCAGTGTCCAATGTGCAGAGCCTTAAATCGTACTGGAAAATTCAGAAGGAAACTGATTTAGAGCAAAAGAAACAAGTTGTGCCATTCGAACGAAAATTATGATGGGGAAGGCTCATATGTGATGGTAGAATGCTTTTCACTTACCTTCCTTCGATGTTCCAACTGGACCTATGTGGAATCCATGGAATCTTGTTAGCCTTTATTTTGTTTTTCTTTATTTTTCAGTTTTCACAAAGCTTATATTTGTGCAAGATATATGTATGTTGATGCGAGTTCATCCGTTCAGGCATATTAAGCTGGGAAAGTTCATTCCCTTGTTTTTCTGAGAAAGCTTCACAATTGTGGCGTTGTTGCTATGTTGACTAAGTTGCTATGGAAGTAATGGAAATATAAGTTCCAAATTTCTCTTTTGAAGTAGTTTTTGGTGCAAAAATTAAATGAGATTGAAACTGTTGTTTTATCAGAATCTCTATTTGTCAAGTAAATGCAGATCCTGGATCTTTAAGGGATTGAAAACATTAATAAAAGTTTGACTGAACCTACTAAACCCGTCTCTTTTCTTCATGCAGTGGTTATTCATAAGAAAAGATGAAAGTGACTTGGGTCCATTTTCTGCATGGAATATAACAGGAACATATAGAGGTTAGTAACTTTGAGATATTTAGATCCCGTTTGTTTCGTGGTTCGAATCACGGTTCGAATAATTTTGCTACAGTATTTTCTCTCATAAAAATTTAAATCTTCATTCAAATATTCTATTCAAATACTCGAACCAAACGAGCTCTTAGTCTGGTTATGGGTTGGTATAGTTATATGTATTTTACACAAAGTTGATAAACTTTTAATTTCATGTGATATTATTTCGCATTCATTATCATTACATTATTTACCAAGTCTTCATTGACACATACGTGTGTAGGTGATATTTTGTCAATGTCTTTAATTGCTTGTTGGAATGCAAACTTAAACAAATTTTAAGTTCATTTGTAGCTTATGTGTGAAAATGAAATTAAAAATAATTGTATTCACATTTTTCTTTTTGCAATTTATTTACAGAAATCAAATTATGATATAATGTTCTAGGGTTATTAAAATTCCTCTCATTGGGTTTGTATTTTTATTTTGATATGATTGCAGGGACTTGGAAGTTTCTAGAATCTGCAAATAGCTCTTCTAAATTTCCAGATTTCAGGAAATCCTCTGGCAATTCCATAATTGAGTTAGTTAGTACGCCAACTAAAATAAACGGTGTACATTATGTGCAGGTGAGCGCTTTGGAACTATTTCTAATAACAATAATGTCAAAGGAAGCTGAACAGATGTTTTGTTACCAATTTTTAATTCTGAAATGCCATTTTCTTATGTATTTGTTTGCAACTGGTTCTCTAAAGGCCTATACATGTGCAAATATACATTTAAATGCTAGACAACTTTCATGTGTACTGAAACATGAACGTACAGTCTCTTTTCTAAACACTTGGTGCATCAGAGTGCTGTAGTACCATTATTTTCCGCATCTGTAGTCTAGTTTAACTCAACCTATTTATCTTGACTTGTGGATCATACCTTTTGGTTGACCTTGGAAATAAGATCGTCTCAATCGGAATGCCAATGTTCAGCCTATTTATGGAGAACAAAATAACAAGAAAAGAAAACTATCAAATGACAGAAATTACCCAATTGTAAGTAATAAGAAACTTACTAAAATGGTTTTGGAAACTTATTTAAACTCTGATAAATTATTAGGAAAGTGAACTTAAAGCTACTTTCTATATTTATCTTCCTCATAGTCTATTCTTATTCCTCACCAATCATGGTACTTTTTAAGATTTGTACTTTTCACTTGTTGAATATTTATGAATTCTTTTTATTGACTCGCTGTTTTGATGTCATAGTCTTTTATACTTAAGTTTCTACTCTATTGTGGACAACAGGGCATAATCGTTTTTCAAGACATGTTTGACAATGAACACAATGTTGGTAATGTGCAAATCAGAGTGGAAGGTGTATATATATGGCCATTTAGACAACTTCGAATTGTAGCTAACAGGTAAAATTTGTGGGTTTTTGTATGCTTTCCATTACATACTTGCATCTGAAGTTCAAACTTCTTTTATGATTCTTCATTCTCAAAGTAATGTGTATTTATTTGATTTAATTAGTCAACAAACATGCTTGGTTTGCATGTTTCATCTGAATTCTTATACTATAGTTCTGTTCACTACTATTTTGCAGTGCAAAAGATGGAGAGTTAAATCAAGAAGACTACATGTTATCTAATCCTTATCATTTGGTAATTTTTCAACTTCTCCATAGTTTCTAGTTGGTGATGAGTATGTAATGCAAATAATTTGGGATGATTTTCCATTATATTTATAATGCAATACATTATTATTATTTTTATTTTTATTTTTAAATAATGCTGCTTATTTATTTAGAGCTAAATTGATATTTTCCTATATTCAAAGGGTAAGCCCAAAAAGTGGGTTTGGTGCATGTTTTGGCTTATGATTAAAAAATGGGCATGAAGTTTGAGAGTCGTTTGCTTTTTGATTTTATAGTAATATTCCCAAATACAACTTTCTCGGCCTTTTGATTTCATACTAAAACATATGCAATTTCTATATTGCAATGTTTCTCCATTTGGACGAAGATATTTAAATCTAAAATTTATCATTCGAATGGAACATTTTATTTATTGATGATTGTCCAAGTACTTACGTGCTCCATTAACTTCTTGAACAGCTTGGAGTTTTCTCATCTCAGGTGTTCCAAGAATCTCCACGAGATAAAATGTGGAGAAAGAAACATTGTAATGCTCTATCTATACTTCACTTTGATCTTAAGTTCATGCTCTATCGAGAGTGATTTTTATCCTCTCTTACTGCAGCGCCAATTTATGAGATGGAGAAGCATTGCAATATTGAAATCGCGGCCCAGATTTCACGAATTTCTTCCCCCCAAAATGGTACTTGAGTTCTCTCAGCATTTGAATTCTTTCTTTATGATTACTATCTTCACAGATTCACTATCCATTTCCAAAAGTTGTCTTACAATGTAAAGTATCTCTAGATCTTAGTTTTCCATGAATCATTTTTCTTCCTAAGTTGTTTCATATCTTATATAGATGGAGATCGTGATAGATATCACATGGAAGGACTAATGGAGAGTCCGGCAGTGGATGATGATGGGGACTGCTTCTCACCAATTTTGTTAAATGCAACTTCTGTCAACATCGAGGTCTACTACAATAAGGCGGTGAATTATACATTGATGGTCACTTTTGTATCCTTTGTTAATTGTCGGTCTTCAAGTCTTTTCTTCTCTTTTCTTTTAATATCAGCCTTTAAGGATCATCGGAGTGTTTGTGAGTGTCTGGTAGATTTCTTAACATCTTTATCAGGTTTCTTTCCTTCAAGTTCTGTTGTTAATTCGGCAAATGGAACATAGCAACACTCAATCAGTAAGACCTTACTCCAGTCTCCGAGCATTTCTTGAGAAGAATAATTCTAATTATCATAGATTTCTTTCATGTCATTTCTTTTACGAGTGTATGGATAAGAGATTTCACACAGATGCCTTATCGCATTTATCTTCCTCTTTCAGGGGGCTGCCAAAGTGTCGATTCTAATGATTGGCCACCAGGCCATCATGGATGCTTATCTTTGCCTTATACATCTGACTGCAGGAATACTAGTTGGTAAGATAGTATTCTATTACCATGGCTAAGTTTAAGCTGCCTTTTGGTTCCAGAAGTTTTGGCCTTTGTTTCTGATTCCCGTGGTGAAGATATTAATTCTCTAAAGTATGGGATGTGGATCCAGATAATGGAATAACTTGGGGATAATGGGTCAAAACTATTGTGTGATCCCATCCTTTTTAAGTTTCTAGTATACAACCTGTTCTATGATTATGGAGTAGTACTGCGCTGCCTCTACTTTTAAGGGGATTCGATCCCATATGCATGTACAGTAGCTTTGTGGTATTTGGCCTTTCAACTAAGTATGCTTTAATCACTTTAAATTGCACTGCCCCAGCCTTCAACTGGAGAAATTTGTCTAAGAATGCCAATGGAGAACTTGGCCCTGAATCAGAAGGTAGCAGATTTGTGTATATACTTCCGATATTACTGTCCATATGACACTTTTGGTTCAAAAATAAGAATGCTTATTACCAAGATTCTGATAGATGTCAAGTGGTATGTACTGACAATAAGAGACATTCGTGCGTGTGTACTGCTAACATGAATGCTAACGTTTTTAAGTGTTTTGGAGATGGTCAATTGCGTCATATGTGCAATTTCATGATGAAACTGATGTATCACTTGATACCATGCTTCTAAAATGAATTTTTCCCTCCCTTGGAAGTAGATATAAACAATGGCTTGGCACCTATATGAATGTTTTTCAATAGTAGATGCTTTTGAATTTGCCTTGTCCGGCATGTGAAACTTTTTGTTGAAGGAAAGACACCTAAGATTTTTCTAGCTTTTATTAAATGAGTGCATGTTTTGTCATGTCATGTTAACTAACCAACTTTGATTGTGAAACTATTCTTGGCTTATGTTTATTGCATCTGCATCCTCTATAATCAGTGATTACCACATTTCACTACGAGATGTGATGAATCTTCACATGGATCTGGTTATTCTAATACCCCTGTTGCATCATAGTAACCAGAATTATATCCATTTTATGTTGTTTCAGAGTCGTTGTTCAATGCCTTCGCAACGGCTGCTTTTTTCAAGTTTGTAGTATTCTCAATTTTTGAGATGAGATATCTCCTTGCTATATGGAAGGCAAACCGGCCTATGAATAATGGAGAGGGTTGGGAGACACTGAGGCGTGATCTTTCAGTTCTATATAGCCGTTTCTGTAAGTACATCTTTTATAGCCATTATGATAGTTAAAGTGATGCAAACTCGTATGCCCGATTGCCTGGATAGACAACTTTTTATCCATGCGTGGCCGCCTCATTCAAGTTATCGATTGGAACTAGATTTGCAAAGCTTTTGTCCACTCTCTAAGCTACTTTTGTCATTATGGAAGGAATGCTTAATTTGTTTACGGTTTTTTATCCTGGGTATCCATAATGGAGAATATTAATCACTTTGTTCTAGTTGGTATTTAGTTGTTAGTCTCTGCTTATTTCTGAACATTGCAATTATGATATGGCATGAAAACAACTTGTGGATTAATTTATCTGACAATTAATTCTTTGTGCAGACGGGATCCTTCTGGGGGGAATTCTGATAATGTACGAGTTTCATAATTTCCTTAAACCTATTCTTCTCCTTTTGTACTCCTTTTGGATACCCCAAATAGTCACCAATGTCATTCGAGATTCGAGAAAACCTTTGCATCCACATTATGTCTTGGGCATGACTGTTACTCGGCTAGCAATTCCATTGTACATATTCGGTTGCCCAAACAACTTCATGCGCATCGAGCCTGATCGGACTTGGTGTACTTGTTTGGTTGTATTTATTGGACTACAAGCGTCAGTTCTTCTTCTTCAGCACTATCTTGGGTCTCGGTGGTTCATTCCTCGTCAGGTTGGACGCATCACTTGTCTTTCTTTTTCCCATTTGAGTAATAACAATAACTCTTAAGGTCCATCTGGTTGCTGCATGAGAAACTGGATTTATCCTTTGGTTAAAACAGGAAATTTGAATACGGAATCCTCTTTTTGCTTTTTGTCTTTTAAATTTCCATGTTTGCTTTTATGGACATTGTATCCTATAATGGTCTGCAGATTTTACCTGAGAGATACAGCTACTACAGACGGTTTGATCAGGATACGAGTCATGCCACGGACTGTGTCATTTGCATGACTGCCATCGATCTCTCGCAACGTTCAAATGATTGCATGGTACAGTCATGGGATAATCTATTTTTTCGACCGACATAACTAGTACGGTATTCTAATTCTCTAATTTCCTTGCAGGTAACACCATGTGACCATTTCTTCCATTCTGGTTGTTTACAAAGGTGGATGGATATAAAGATGGAGTGCCCGACTTGCCGGCGGCCGCTACCACCGGCCTGATCCTTCTTCTATGTCCATATTGTAGGATCAACTGACATGCCCAACTCACTAATTTTGGTAAAACGCTGGATGCCATGCATTAAAACACGTCATAATTGCCAATGCTCCAAAATTTTTTTTTTTGGGAATTTGTGAGTGGTTATCTAGGAATACCAATTATTGATTTCTTAAGGATTATTTTATACACAACTTGTATCATGAATTTTGTAAATAACACGATACATAATTGCTCATTAAAAAAAAAAAAAACCTTTCTTTTTGCTCATTTTTACTCTTATTTTCTCCCCTCACCGGTTTCCAAAAGCACTTCAAAATCTGATCATCTCAAATTTGCACTGCAATTTTGAGGTGAAAATGTTTCATTCGTGTTGATTCCATGTTCAGCTAATATCATGTGAATTCCGTTTCAGGTTGGCTGTAGATTCATATTCAGTTGAGTAAACCTTCAGAGATAAACGATGATATACATATACAACACAGTCTGAATTCATCCAAATTGTCAGAGAAATTCTGCCCTTGTTTTGCACTCTATTATGGTCAGATTTTTTTTTTCCTTTTGTATTTAAACGTGTACTGTGTAGATTTAGGACATTCAACAAAATAACGCATCAGAAGCACATTCTTCTCTCAACACATCTTCCCGACCATTTATTGTAGTATTTGATTTTTAGTAAAGGTTAGTAAATAAGTAAATTCAAAAACTAAAACAAAAAGAAAAACGGGAACAAGAAACGGAACTTGTACTGAAAAATGTTGAGAAAAGTCCTTTGTATCTTGTTGTACGTACATTCATTGGATTGTCCACCCTTTTTCACTTTTAATGGTCCATTTCCATCCGTTTATTATTAATTGGTTTTAAACAACTTTTCAGTTAGAAACAATATAAAAGTTCTTACTGAAATAAAAAAATTGTTATATGGTAAATCTTTCAGATACCAGAGTGTTTATAATTTTAAACCAATGGTTCTAACTACTATGTCAAATACTTTCAAAAAGTTTTGCTAATTTGCTCGTGATGATTAATTAAGACACTGGTATTCAGACATCTGTTAAATTTAATAGATCTTTCATCAATGTTGATGCAAGGACTATAACTAAAAAAAAAAAATCTAAGTTTAGCGAGTAATGCACCAAAAAAAGATTCAAAGACCAAAATAAAACAATACTTGTAATTCAGACACCGGTAATGTTAATTAACTTTTTTTTTTTTTTTTTTTAAGTAGAAGAAGGGGCTGCACAATATTAAACAATCGGCCTAGTATGAAATCTCATTGAAAATTACTTAAAAAAAGTTCTTTCGGAATCTTAGGTCTAAAACAGTACTTCTAGTTTTGCTGGGCTTTTTTTTTTCCCGTTCCTGTTAAATGCTGGGTTTTATTGCCAAGTGAGCTCCCATCTCTTGTCTATGGACATAAATAGTAGCAAATTAATTAACATGGGGGCATTGAAAGTTTCAGATGAAAGCTTTGTATTGGGAACAACAGAAAGAAAAACGTAGGGCGCTCGTAAAAGCTTAACGGCTTGTTTGGAATGATTTAAAAAAGCTGCTTTTGATTTATTTGCTTCAAAAACTGGTTTTGACATATTTGAATAGACATTTAAAAAATGGTTTTGGTTTTTATAAGTACTTTTGAGAAAAATTAACCGCTTAATACTTATAAAAAAGTGTTCAAAGAAAGCTTTTTTATTCATATTTTGATCTTATATTTAAGACTAATAAATTAAAAATTTTACTTTTTACACTTATAAGAGCTTTTAATTTATTTAAATAAATTTATATAATATCTAAACACTAATTAAACAACTTTAGTTTATAATTTTTTTTTACAGCTTAAAAATAAAAACGCAACCTATCTCTTACGGTCCTCGAAACAAACCAATTGGAACTTGAGTGAAAACAGTGATAAGATGTTACCATGTCGGTTGGTATCATTATCATGTACCTGTTTTGGAGAACAATACGACAGTGTTAGGTGGCAGGGTTAGAATGGCAGGAAAGCTCCCAACGGTGATCCTACGGAAATAAGGGTTGACACAGCTTTTATTGTAATCATTGGTTCTATTCTTTTGCGTAAAACTATTGGTTTACACCATATAACTTAATTCGGCTCAAAAAGAAAGAAAGAAAAAGCTCTAATCAAAGAATATTTTGTAGAAGAAACGATACCAGTTTTCGACTTATATTCAAGACAAGACTAAGTGTTAAATTTGTGAATTACAATCTAGATCAGGTACAAAGTGACGTGATTGTCTTCCATATGCCGTTCATTAACATAAATGTAATCATAAGACTTAAATGGTAATAAACTGTTGAAATACTCCAATTACGAGTGAGTGACTCGTGATGATTATTTAACACTAGCACTACCCTAGATGGATGATTGGCAAAATTAATTGTAATTAGAATTTTTGGTTGTTACGGTATAAAGTTTTTATATGATATAATAATTAAAAAAAATAAACTATAGTATAAAACTCTTATATGTTATAGTTTTCAATTGAAAAATTTCAGTTCTAACTTAACTTCTCAAACACTTTATAAGTTTTTTGTTTTTTCTTCTTTAAAGAAGTTTACTCTTGTTTTAATTGTGAATTAAAGATCCATCTAATTTAATTAAAAAATATTCTAAAAAGAAAAACTATAGTTACAAATACAGTCTGGCTATGATTCTGCATCTGTTATATAGCGCAGAATTCGGATCATCACGTTCAAATTAAAAAAACAAAAACTTTTAATTTTAATGAAAAATGGTAATTGATCATTCGATTCTTTCTATAACATGTAACCATTTTTTTTTTTATTTTAAGTAATTTTTAATGCCATATACGTCGAAAACCATCTATTCTTTTAGCATTTTAGGGGATGGAATCGATCAATTTTTAGACTAATTTATGCGATGCGAATCAGTAGCGTTTGATTTCAGCTTGCTGAAACGAAAACCACATGACACGCAAAAAATTTACCCAACAAACTTTATTATACCACAAGGGCCATACATATCATGAAATCACAAACACCATTTATATCTTAAAAAACCAAAAAAAAGAAGGGAAAAATAAAATTTTAAAAAAAAGCCTCTAGACCCTTATTTTTCACTTTCCAAATTATTGAACATAAACCCAAAATATATACCATGCAGTTCCATATCACGCAGGGGTAGGCGCAAGGGAAGGCGAATTAGGCATAGCCACCGCCGCCGACACCACTGCAGCTGCCGGTATCGCAGCGGAAGCCTTCGCACCACCTTCCTCGACACACTCTACGGGGCGGTCGAGCGCCGCCTTGCACTCCTTCTCACTCCTCTGGAGCCGCCTCTCCGGCAGACAGTTGCGCCGGTCGTCGAAATTCACTCCCTTCTTCGACGTCAAGTTTCGGCAAACCCCGCCTTCCTCGCAGAATAAGTTGTAAGACACTGTCAAGTTGGCCAAGTTCGGCAACATGCAGACTCCGTCGGGGACTTCCCCGGTCATCATGTTGTGCGCCAAGTTGAGCTGCTCCAGATGGGACAGCCCCACCATGCTGTATGGAATCGGACCGACGATTTTATTGTTACTCACGTCAAACACCTTGAGCTTGTAGAGGAAACCAACTTCCTCGGGCAAACAACCCGATAAGTTGGTGTTGATTAGTACTAATTCTTCAAGAGTGTTGGCGAAGTTGACAATGCTTGGAGGGAGACATCCTCCGTAGTTATTGTTTGCCAAAACAAGGACCGTTGTGGAAGAGCCTGATGTGGAAGAAGGAATGTTGAAATTGGTAAAACGGTTGCTGTTGAGGAAGACGGCGTCGAGTTTTTTGGCGAAGAGTTGAGGCGGGACGGAGCCTTCGAAATCGTTGTAACGGATGTCGAGGTAGATTAAGGCTGGGAGAGATAGGACGACGGCAGGGAAAGGACCGACAAAGCGATTGTTGCTTACGTCTAGCTCGAAGAGAAGTGAAAGGTTGGAGAGAGTTGAAGGAAGGACGCCGCAGAAGCGGTTGCTGTTGAGGTGGAGAAGGGTGAGGTCGGAGAGGAGGCCTAATTCGTCAGGGAGGGACCCCGCGATGTCGGCATGGTTGAGGTCGATGCCGGCAACTACTCGGCTCTCGTTGTCGTCGATGGAGGGGGCGCAGTAGACGCCGGTGTAGTTGCAAACCGAGGGGCCGACCCAGTTGGTGGTGAAGTTATTAGGGTCAGATTGGATTGCGGTCTTCCATGCTTGGAGGGCAATGAAGGCTTGGTGGAGCCTCGGGTTTGATTTTGAGTCTGCAGGGCGGCGGTGGTGCTCGTGGCGGCGAGAGGAGGCGTGGTAGTTGTTGTTGTGTTTGGCAGCCAGGTTGTTGGAGAGAGAAGAGAGGTGAATTAGTAGTAGAAGAATCAAGGCATGGCTAGTTATGGAAACCAATGAAAAAGAATTAGCCATTGGTAATATTACTACTAGTGGTAAAAGGTTTTTTGAGTTTTGTGAGTAGCGGTAATGGGGGAGTTAATTTGTTTGTTTATGACATTTATGGAGGGTAAGCTCTCTCTCCCTGTTTGTGTCATGTTCAATTGAGATGTTTTAGTCTGGTTTTCAATCATTTTGTTCACGTCCAAATTTCAAGAGCTTGAAATATTTTCTCTGTGCAGACGATCATGATTCTGCAGAAGAAAAATGTTACCACGACATGTTATAGCGACAGTTAACCGTTACCGAAGTTGATCTAAAAAATCCAAAAAGACAAATATTCTCATGTAGCAGGTTTGGATCTATATAAATTCCAATAATAGGTATATGAAGATTGGTTTTCAAATTTTTGTATTTTGCATTTTTGGGATAACTCTGCTGCTGCTGCTGCTGTTGTTGGTGTTGTGCATAAGTATGAAGATAAGGACAATGCGCATGACAAGGACTTAGCTCCTTCCTTTAGAGTATTTGCAGTTGTTAGAAATGGAGTTGGAGAAAGACAGAAAGCTTAAAGTCTCAACTCCCCAAAGAACAAAATGGGAGTTTCTTGAAATTTAAGAGATAAAGTTCTTAGTACTTGGTGGCTCAGTGGAGGTTGAAAGTCGTAAAATTTTATAGAGTAAATTATTTTATTGCACCTTCAATTATTCGTTTTTTGTACAATACACGTTGAACTTTTAATCTTGACAAAATACATTTTGAATTTTAAAATCATTACTAATTGAGATCTAATAACTAAAAAGTGTTAAAAAAATAGACAAGTTTGGTCAACAATTCGTATGTGAGTCTTCTCAGGGTATAACTCATCATTTTAAGAAAAAAATTTAAAACTCAAAAAAAAATATTAAACAAAAATTAAAATTAGCTATGAATTTCAGTTGTTAATAATTTTAAAACTCAATATATATTGGTTAAAATTAAAAATTATGTAAAAATAAAAGTAAATAGTTTAGAGTGTAATATAAGGATATACTCAATTTCATCACCAAGGCTCAATATGCTTATCAACAGTTGCAGCTTTCTGTTCCTAGACCAATTAATGGAGAAAAAAATCTATTATCAGTCTTTGAAGCCTTTTGTCTCTTTCTCTCTCCCTTTCTTTTTCTCCTTATGAATGAGATGTTTCACTCACCGCACAAAGGAAGGAAACACAGCGGGAAACCTCAGAAAAAGAAAAATAAAAAATAAAAAATGATGTAACAAATAGTAAAAGCCGACAAAGTTGACTTCAGTCAAACCTAAAACGAACTACAAAAGCACTAGAAACAAAGGAAAGGAGAACAACAATAAATTACTATTCTCAGCGTCCATTCGGCTTTATGGATAACAGAACAAGAAATTTACTGATTTAGCAGACACACAAGTTCATTCATTTTCCTCAATAAAAGAACGGAGATTTCTCCCCTATGCATCAACAAAAATTACCTAGAAATAATTCTCTGTTTGCCTGCCGAAGAAAGAAGCTAAAAGATTTTGAAATTACTCGCTATGTTGTAATTCTCAAGGCATTTTGCCAGAAAATCTTGCTGAAGTCTAACTCGCGAAACCAATGGTCTATGCTTTCCTCAATGTCGTTAAAGAGTCTTGACTCAAAAGATCAATTAGTTCTCCATTGCACAGTTTTTCCCAGGCTGGTACTTTTCCAACGAGACCAACAGAAGGTCTTTCTGCGACAATTCTCCAACAAACTTGGTTTCCTTGTTAGGAGGATCAAGAGCTTATTATGTTCTGCGATCGCGAACAAGAGAACCGTGGGGAAACGTCGGCAACACAAGCTGAAGAACAGGAGGAACCACGACGGTTGGAAAGTTTAAGGTCAGGTTTCAAAATTGTTTCAGACAGTCCAAATACATGTTTGGACTCGCTGACAATCAGGAACTTATTCATGAATGACAGAAATGTAGGGCATAAAAAGGAAATGAAATCAGAATAGAAACGGTACAAAATTATACAGGGTGAACCACTTCAATACTTGGAACGCTTGTAAGAAACGAGAGTTTGCAAGCACAAATCACCGAGACACTGACCAAAAACACTGATAGTACACCGCTCTAAAAGACAGACAACACTTTAAAATTTAAAACCCAACTCAAATTCAGCTCTTGTAACTATGATTTCTAACAAGTTCCTAATCACTGAAACATAAATGTGACTATAATTCATTCAAAATTATTCGACTCGAGAGAAGACCCTACACAACTTCACTCTTTGATTTCGTCATCAACATCATATTACACATTAACCACCACCACCAGATCCGTACTTCTTGCCAAAAACAAGGACCTGCAGCTTGTCATAACCAGCAAGAACACCAGCACCGGCAACAGCACGCAAGATGTTGGCACCAGCACCCTTGAAGAGGGATTTAGTACCCTCATTCTTGATGATTTGATTAAATGCATCCAAAGAGCTCTTGTATTTAACAGCTTCTCCAGAGGTCATCATCATTCTTCTACGCACCGTGTCGATAGGGTAAGAGGCCAACCCAGCGCCAATGGTGATCCCCCATCCCAGCAAGAAACTAGCAAAGAAGCTATCCTGCAAAAGACCAAAACATAACAATGAACACAAGCACGACCACTTATGTGAAAAACCTCATATTGAGCTGACAAAATTAATCATTGGACATTATAACATGCAGAACAAGCTAGATTTATTCATAACAAAAACATTTATAACCAAGCACGTGATACCAAAAGACGGGGTTGTGATTCTAAAACCAGGCATACCGGTTGGAAATTACATGTCCCGTAAAGCTCATCTCACTATTACTCGGGAGATATTAAAATGCAAAGTCCTTCTCCATTTACTCATGCATCAAGAGAAAATATCAAGGCAAGATAGAGCGAAAAAGTTTACGGATAAAAAGATAATTATTTCAAAAGAACTGACAAAAGATTAGAGAAAAATGGCATGCAGTTTTGAGACAATTAGAAGTTAAAAAGATACAACATACCTCCAATCCTCCAACCAGAACCACAGGCTTCAAAGAATCATACATTCCAAAGTAAAGTCCACGGTACACAATTATACCAACACATGAAATGCTGAATCCACGGTACAGTCCAGCGACGCCATCAGACTTGAGGGTCTTTCTATAAACGTCAATCAAACCATTAAATTGCCTCTCTCCACCACCCTTTTTAGCTGACTTGGCATCATTTGCCAAACGTGTTCGGCCATAGTCCAGAGAGTAAACAAAAAGAAGAGACGAAGCACCAGCAGCACCTCCTGATGCCAGGTTCCCAGCAAACCATTTCCAGTAGCCATCTCTGTCTTTCTTGAAGTTAAAAAGCCTCTTGAAGTAATCCTTAAAAGCAAAGTTCAAAGCCTGTGGTGCATACTCAACAGATTAAGATCCAAGTATAGAAGCGCTCGATATATAGTAACCAGCTTCAAAAACAGCATTATGCAACTGACGAAAAGCATAATAAAATAAAAACGGATCATCAAACTGTCTTTAGGAATTAAACTGTAAGGTCTGTTTAAAATCAAGAAACAACACCTGTACCATGTGGGGTGACCAAGAAAAGAAAGACAGGTAGAAGTATATTGACCTGGGTGGGGAAATATCTGATGACATTAGCAGTGTTTCCTCTCCATAGAGAAAGGAAACCTTCATCCTTAATGGTTCTGGCAAAGCAGTCAGAGATACCCTTGTATGGCTCAGAAAGCCGACCAGCCTTAATCATCTCGTCCTGGTTCTGAATTAATAGTTTAACACGCTCAATAGGAGCAGCTGCAGTTTTCGAAACAGCAGCAGAAACACCTCCCATCAGGAAATCCACAACAAAAGCACTTGCACCTTTCTCGGATGGAGCCGGCACAAAAACAGGAGACAGATATGAGACATGTGCCAGGCCAGTGCTCTGGCATATTGGCTGCATGGAACCCTGCACATCTACACCATAATTTCTAGCATACATGTTGGGGGAAAGCCTAGAAATCAGGTAAGATTGCCCATGTATTTTCTGAAACACTGATGGACGCTGCGATGCATCCGCCATGTTTTGTAAAGCCAAGCCGGTGACCTGCACATAAAAACATGATCCGAGTTACATTCATAGGCAGATGAAAGGTGGGTCTATCAACTGAAACGAATTTAAGTCAATAAGAAATCCAACACTATTTCAGGGTCTATACCCATTGAAGAAAACAAGATGTAAGGTGCAAAACTTCCAGGGAGTAATATCCACCAAAATAAACCGTCCAAACACATTTGTTAAAGTAACAATGCTACACATGCAACTGAAAGATATCCAATTAGTATTTTTTGCATCTGTACCCTCTGCAAATACAATAAAAAAAATCACTAACTAACGACTTCCTTTCCATCAATTTAACATACATCCAATTCATATTACAAACATGGTAAACCGTCTTTAACATAAGTAATCAAAATCCACTACAACAAAGATGAAAAACATATTTACACACTTTCACCTCCAAACGAGATTACTAATATCACACTACTTGTATCAATGAAAATTGGAATTATTGAAATTACAAGTCCAGAAACTAACAGATCAAATTTTCACCCTAGCAGTTATCCGTTCTCCGGCAATCAAAACAGCATAAACATCAAAAATTCAAAACCCAAACCAAAACCATTTCTGATCAGAGTCATAACACGAGACAAAATCGACAGAAATTACCAATCGCACGCAACTCAAAAGACGAAACCAAAAAACAAATCGATCAACGAAAAGAACAAAAATTTTAGTTCGTAGCCAAGAATAACAACACATAAGCTACCGATAAAAATGCGTCGCAACAATTTCCTTAAGCTCCATTTTCTCGGTAAACAAACGAAAAGCAAATATATAAAGAAAACATAGAAAATTCAAGGAGGTGGAGAAAAAGACAAACCTGAAAAGGTCTCCGAAGGAGAGAATAAGAGGCGCAGAGTGGGGAGAGGGAGGAGAAAATGAGGCAAAACGAGGAGAGGTTTATAAATGGAAGCTTCACTGAAATCGCTAGGGTTTGGTCGGAATGACGAATTTGCCCGTGCTTTGCGCCTAATTCAACAGCTATGCCACTCCCAAGTCCCCCGTCCATTAGAAAAGCCTACCAACTCGCTACTGTCCAATTTTCACTGTACGATAGTAAGACTAGAAAGTCGAAAGACTCGGGACTGAGTTGACTCGTTTTAGTCTGAGCTTAGGCTTTTGAGCAGTAAACAGGTTGAGTGTCATGGCCCAACTAAAGCCAGCTGAAAATCTTTTTTTAGAAGGAAATAAATATTATATTTTAAAAACTTTTTGAAGTAAACATTAGATTTTAAAAATATTTGTATATTTATTATATAAATAAAAATATTTACATTATAAATAAGGTGGTAAATATATTATTTGTATCATAAATCTTTTTATCGTGAAAACAATAATTATTTACGTTATAAACAAAGGTTTAAATAAATTATTTACATCACAAATTCGACATTTACTACAAATAACTTTCAAACTTGACTTTTACTACAATTAGTTTTAAAAAAGTGATATTTCTTACTATTTTTTTTTTTTGTGAGAGAATGAGGGAAATGTCAAATTTTTTAACTTTTTGAAGTAGATATCAGGTTTAGAAAAAAATTTCTAGCAAGTTGTAAAAAAATATTTGTTAGTAAAAATTTTTTCTACTCAAAGTAAATAGATAAATAAAATTTACTAAGTAAATTTTTTGTTATCTGCTATCTACTACAAATATTTCAAAATTAACCATTTATCTCAACAAGTTTCGAAAAAATGACATTGACTAGAATTTTCACTTTTCTGATCAATTTTAAGAAATTAAAAAATTAGAAATTTTGAAGAATGAAAACAAAAAGAAAATCATTTTCTAACTATAGGTCAAGGGTTTGAGTCACGCTTAGCCCTACTCAAAAGTGGTAGCATTCTCCCTCCCTTTGTATCCAAAAAAAAAAAGAAAAATAGAACAGTATCTTATTGAAATTTCATATTTGGACTACTTAATAATTAACAAAACATAACATAATCTCATCCACAAATAAATTGAAACATAAATTCGAAAACATAAAAACATGCCATCTAATTTTCTCTTTAAAAATTAAATGTCCAGACCGTGACAAAAAACGATATACTTATTTTTATGTGACCGTTTTGTCCTGCATTGCTAAAAATATCCTCTTATGGGCCACTTTAAACAAATTACCCTCACAGTTACGTTGGGAGCATATTAGTTCATTAAATAGAGGCGATGTTGATTCTGCCTTGTACCTGTTGTGTTTTATGGTCTTTGTGTTTTCAGTTTGTAACAACAAAGGTAGGGTTTCTATTTTCATGTTTTATTTGTGAGTCTAATTTTTTGGAATTGTTATTTGGCAGTATCGTAGGTGATATTTGTTTTACGAATCCCTGTTATACTTTTATGACTTTTATTAGAATTTATTAGTGGAACCAGTGAGTGATAAAGGGTTAAGTTTTCTTGTATTTCAAGGTCAAACAAGTTTAAATGAGTGCGTCTATTTTCCTGATTTAGAAAACAATTTCTTTTGTTGTTAAAAAAAAGTTCATTGGATAAACATATTAGTTCATACTTTGAATTTCATAGGATGTCAGTGAAAAGAGCATCCTTGTTTTTCTTAATTGAAGGGAAAAAAACTATTTCCCTCCAAATTTTTGTAAATCCAACGATTTAGGAGAGTTCAAGGGGGAAAAAGATTTAACAAGAATAGCATGATAGGATTTTTTTAAGTAGAAATTGTCTAATCATAAGATTTACAAACAACCGTATACTAAATTTTGTTAGGGTGTTGAGGGAGTATTTTAAAGCTTCAGCTTGGGTTTAAAAATTGTAACATATAAGTGCTTTACATTGTAACTTTTACTGTAGCATATGAGAGCTTTACACTATCTACAGTTCAAACATTGGTTTGAGCTACTCTCTCAAACATCCTTCGCGTATATATAATTTCAATAATCTTGGCAGAAAAGGGTCTTATTTTTAGCACCATTCACTTGGAATCGAAGCAACCATACCCTCAAGAGTCAACAATCAACAAGTTTTCCCATAAACGGTGTAAAATGGAGTAAGAAGGCATGATATTTTCATGATCAATGCACGCTCAAGCCAATCTAATCACCATAGATTGAGTCCCTCAAAATATTGTATTCTTGTTTTCACAAGTTATTCATAGGCACTCAGTACTTACTACTGCTGCTGGCCTTATGCTTGAGAGGTAGACGTTTGAAGTGTCTGCAGCCAACCATAGCCCACAAAACCAACAGTTATAGCTGAAGTGTGCAGAATTTTCGCAGCAAAACCCTTAAAGAGTGATTTAGCACCCTCCTTCCTGATGATTTGGCTAAATGCATCCCCGGAATTCTTGTGCTTGACGGCTTCTCCTGAGGTCATCATCATCGTTCGGCGCACGGTGTCAAAAGGGTAGCAAGCCAATGCAGCACCAAGAATGACCCCATATTTGACCATGACCCCAGCAATGAAATTATCCTGTATCAACAATTAAAATTATTATAAGCTTGAGAACCAGTGGCCGTTTAAAAGGATCAGTGGGGAATTAGAGGCCTCCGAGTCTGAGCTAAGATTCCTAATTTTGTTAGGAAGGAAGGAGAAAAAGGAGAGAAAAATTTAAAGGATAAAACATAAGAGGGAAAGAACAATTTTGCTAATAATATTTCTTTTATGTTGTTTGATATAACAGGGAGAAAAGAACTAAAATTACCATTTTCCATCAAAGAAAAGGTTAACTTTTTTTGTGGTGGGATAAAAGTAGTAGTATTGATGGAAGTACTATTTTACCCCTTTTCCTGTTTTTTAAGAAAATTATAGATGTCTAAGAATAATTTGATAATTTCACTAGTTGTGCTTTATTTTTAATCAATGTTTTCTCCTCACCTTTGCCATCAAAATTGGAAATATTAAAAAATATCGGTTCTACGAGAGGTTTCATCTCATCTTTTTTCCCCTACCAAAAATCACTTCAACTAAACAATGCATATTGTTTCTCAACTTCCACACGAAAATTTCTCAACCACTTCCTTAACTTACCTTTTATCCCTACCAAACGTCGTTCATCCAAGTGTTAATTTAGCTACTTCACAAGTTGCACTTAGAGACAATGCACAATCTATAGTTTGTGTAACTCAAAAGTGATCACGTTGATTAGCAGGTGCAAAAATTGTGCATGAATTTGGTGTCATAAGTATTGCAAACTATATATGTATATATGTATGTATACCTGCAAGTTGCTAACGAGAACCAGAGGCCTCAGCGTGTAATAGGCTCCAAAGTTTAGTCCACGGTACAATAAAACACCAGCGCAGGAGACATTGAATCCGCGGTACACACCAGCAATGCCATCAGACTTAAGGGTTTTCTTGTAAACATCAATCACACCATTAAACTGTCTGATCATCTGATCGCCATGCTGCTTTGAAGCAGCAGCCTTGCGAATATCATTAGCCAAACGTGTGTAGGCGTAGTCAAAGGAGTAACCAACGAAATGAGATGAAACATCAATAACACTCTGATGCTCTTTTCTCAGCAAACCAGTTCCAGTAGCGGTCATAAACTTTGTTTTTGTTCGCCTCAAAGTTGAAGAGCCTAGTGAAGGATTGCATTATGAAACTGAAATATAAGTTATTAAGGGTTAAAAAAACAAAAGTGAAACAAAACAGTCATTTTAGTTTGACAGAAACAAGAATGGTTGACATGCATTTGTAACAACACATTTCTTTTTTCTAATGATAGTGTCATTGCTTAACCACATCAAATGAATTGAGATTAGTACAAGTTGACCATAATGGTGAGAAATCTAATGATGTCTGCAGAGTTTCCTCTCCAGAGGGAAAGGAAGCCTTTGTTCTTCACAGTCTGGGCAAAGCAGTGAGTGATTCCCTTGTATGGCTCCAAAAGCCGGCCAGTCTTGAGCATCTCATTCTGGCTCTGAATCAATTATTTGACACGCTCAATTGGAGCAACTGCTGTTCTTGCCACAATACCAGCAAAACAAAAAGAGAGAAAACCATCTGTGCCTTTCTCCGACGGAGCTTCCACAGAAATGGTCGGTGCATTTGGCTGGACGGTAGTGCTACTTTGCGGAGGACTAAGAAACAAACTGCCTAGATTGACGTATATAGTACGGGTTAGTGGACCACATTTTCTGTTGTGCAACATGTCAGAGGAATGCCTAGAAATATGGTAAGAGTATTTTGCATGCATTTTCTCTTGCACTAATGGATGCTGCGACCAATTGGCCATGTTCTGTAACCCAGGTGATTACCTTGCATATGAACAACATATGATTATCATATATAATATCCAAGCATGAGAATATCAGATTTTAGATAAAATTAGGAGTGTGTTTGACAACTTAGTTTCAACTATTACAGCATAAAACTCTCACATACTACAATGTAAAGCAAAAATATGTTACAGTTTAAAGCCTTACATGCTATAATATTTTGAAACTTATTAATTTCAATTATGTTTTCAAACATTCTAAAATATGATAAGACTTTTCAAATCTATTTTTTTTTTTAACGCTTTAACCCCTTAACTACTTTTAAAACCTACCCTGTTAATTATGCAATAGTGGAAATGTTTTCTCTGGCAAATTGTCAGACACTTTTCAAACATTATATCAAATGCCAATTTAAGGTTGCAGATCACAAAAAAACAGAGGAAAAAAAAACATTTGCATCTAAATTCAATATTAGTCATTACTCACAAATACAAAATTAGGAACAAATTAAAAAAATACCAAAATAACTAAGCCAAATACGTGCCTAGTTACAATCGAATTAAATCTTTACTAAATATAAACCATTGATTAATATATCGATACTTCCTCTAAAGAAAAATTTACATACGCGATTTTGCACTTTCACTTCCTTATATTTCCCAGTCCAGCCAGAGATTTTATTTTTATTTTTATTTTTGAGTAATCAGCAGGCAAGTTTAAGGACTTTTTACAAAATCCTAATTATCGTAATGTCATATCTCCAAAAATTCTGGTCCAAAATAAAGAAAGAAAGAAAAGGTAAAATGCTTGTTATTAAATTAAAGCGTGATCTAGTAATAAATTATTTCTAACCATATAATGAAAAAGAAATCCAACAATGGATATCTTGTTTGAGTACTGTCAGAAAAGGACATTATTATTACGAGTAATCATGCAAAGAAACGCTTCTAGAAGTGGTAGTGATTTATAATTAATTGTCCGAAAATATTCAAATCAGCAATATATTTAAGTCTTTCTTATTTTCTGTCTTGTCAAGCAATTTTCTCATCAACCAAACAAACAAGATGAAATCAAATGTGTATATATATATTTACATGCATATATTCATCGATAGGTAAGTTTATATAGTGCACTATACAGATCGTCAAAGACGCACCTGCTGTGGATGAATCGAAACTTTGACGATTTAGCGCTAGTATGGAATGAAGCAGACGAACTAGTTAATTCAAGCACGTAATAAAAATGAAAGAAATGAAAGCTCTAAAAAATGTTTGTGTACTGTTGAGGTAGGTCCAAGTGACGAATATGCCCTTTCTCTTCTTCTATTTTTTTTTTTTTCAATATTTGGTCAAGCTTTGCAATATTGCTAGGTTAATTCGTCCAGCATGGTACCTAGGTAAAAATATTTAGTCCTTGTATAAATTGATTATGCAGTACCCAAAAAAAAAAGGACTATGGTTGTCATTATTTTATTGGAGATTTCTCTGGTGGGCGATGAAAAAATAACCCATCAAAAATAATTTAGCGATAGCTATTTATCTTTTAATCATAGGTCGATAGAAAAAAGAAGAAGAAGAGATTTTAACTAGGTTTAATGGTCAGATTAGAACCACATTAGTAAGGCTCCTCACTGGAGAAAGACCCTGTTTTATTTTGTCATTACCGTATTTATTATTTATCTCATAATTAGCACAATTCGATACTTGGTTAGTGTGGATAATTGTAATAATTACTCGAGTTGATTTACGATGGATCTGGCTTCTGTGTCCCCTTGAGGTTTTCCTTTATATATCCCCTTATAAAATCTTGATATATTAATTAAAATATCATGTCAATCAAAATATCATGATACATCATTTAAAATTCCGAATTAGTTAAAATACAATGCCATGTCAATTAAACATTGTTAATTGAAATGTTAAGTTGTTAACAATCTTTTTTGTTCCATTTTATCCCTTGAAAAAAGAGAGAATGAGGGAAATACATAAGATTTTTTAACTTTTTGAAATAAATAGTAGGTTGTGAAAATATTTCTAGTAAATAACAGATTTACGATGTAAATAACTTTTTTATTATATGAGTAAAAATTATTTATATTATAAACAATGAGATAACTAAATTATTTACATCTTAAATACTTTACTGTATAAATAACAATTATTTACACTATAAATAAAGGGTAAATAAGTTATTTATATCATAAATTTCATAATTACAACAAATATTTTTAAAACTTTCTATTTACTATAATTAGTTTTGAAAAAGTGTTATTTACTAAAATTACAAAAAATTAAGATTAAATATATATACATTTATCTATATTTATTTCGCTGCACTTTCCTACCACCATCAGTTTCAATCTATTCTCCTCAAGGTTTTGCAACATAAGCTTATCAAGGTTTCTTTTTTTAACATTTCTTTTTTAATTTCTTCATGTTATCCCAGAATGATTTTTTCCCCCTAAACTAACTATGCTCTTTTTAGTTTCGACGTGTTATAGGATACAAGTCTCTTTGGTTTTGCAAAATGTTTTCGTTTATTACCAGTATTGATTTGTAACTATACTTGGGGTATTAAATAATACACAAAAAACTTTCACCCTTTTCCTAATCTGCATTTGGATTATTTTAAAATTTGCAATTATGGTTTTATAAATAAAAAAAAGATTTGCAGATATTAGCCATTTTCATTTGGATGAACAACTCTCTTCATAGATCTAAGAATCTAACAGATTATGCGAAAAAAATATATAAACAGAATAAAAATGAATTAGGGAATGAAGGAGAGAGCATTTTTAGGGAAATTGAAAAAAAAAAGAAGAAGAACGTTGTGGTCATTTTTTTTTTAAGAGAAAGATATATGGATCAAGGATAGAGTAATAATGCGTTAAAACCTTGTTGAGGAATTATGTTGCAAAATTTTGAAGAGAAGGAGAGTTGGTGGTGGTGGCCGGTCGGGAAGTCCGGCAATTTTTTTTTTTTTTTTATAAATTTAACCCTAATTGTTTTTCTTTTGTTTGTGAGAGATAAATAGGAAAAAAAATTTACTTAACAAAAAACCTTTTTTTTCTCCATCGTGATGGGCCCATAATTATGAGAGAACCGGACTACTTCTTAATCGGGACATATAAAAGTCCCTTTACTTAACACAATTATTGTCTTAATTGACAAAATTTTAGATAATATGGTATTTTATTTTAATTGATGTGACAACTTAAATGATGTATGTAGCATTTTAATTGATATGAGATTATGAGCCATACAAAGGAACATCGAAAAAGGGGACGTTCCAACTACTGACATGACAGTGATAATTAAAAAAATTACATAATAAAAGTGACATAAAAAATAATAATAACAGCAAGTGCTACTATGAAATACTTTTCTTTTAGCACTATAACTAAATAATTATAACATCCCGTGTCATCCAGCAGTAATAAAATGGAATCTAGAAAACAGTCATCATAAATTAATCCTAAACGTAAGGAAAAAAAAGAGAGAGAGCATTTTGCGTGCAATTAGATTTGGATGATAATCCTAAACGTTAGGGAAAAATAGAAGGTTAAATGGTTAAAAAAAGTATGTATTCTCTTAAAATATCCATTGTAATTCTTTTATTCAATTTTAGTATTCTAAATAATGTTTAACCAATTGCATTATGACATATTATTTAAAAAATTAAAATAATATATGATTAATTTGTACATACTTTTTATAATATGATTAGTTAGACATAATTTGAGACACTAAAAATCAGACAAAAAATTCAAGCCCTTAGATGTTAGGTGTCCAAAATCAAAAAAAAGAAATTCCTTAATAACTACACATTGTCATTTCTGAATATTGTCATTTCGATGTCTTCAGATCATCTCTCTGTTTCTTCTTAAAAAGGCTTGGCATGAAAGTTCAAAACCCAAAAAGCATAAACGAGCAAAAAATTTACGTGAAAACCCTTGTAGAGTGATTTAGCACCCTCATACTTGGTGATTTTTGCAAATGCATCCCAAGATTTCTTATACTAAACGGCTTCTCCTGAGGTCATCATCATCCTTGCGAACACTGTGTTGAAAGGGTAAGAAACCAATTGGATACCAAAAATGGCCCCTCCATGAAACATGGTCGAAGTAAGGCGATTGCCCCGCGTTGTAACCAAATATTTAGCATCTCAAAGTTAAGAAGTTAATAATTCAAAGTTTGACACTGTATAAGGTATGAAAAATGATACTATCATTAGTAGTGTTAAGGATCCCATTTTTATAACACCAACTTATACAGTAGTAAGTTGTCATCTTTTTATTGATACATATAATCTTTTAATATCAATTACGACGTAATAATTTTTCAAATACTTATTGGTTCACGTGTCATGTAGATTGGTATTAGAAAACTAGGACTCAACTTAATGTCTTCCACATTGACATTATATTGCAGTAGGTTTTTCAATGATAAAATGTTCCTATAACACTAAATAATTTTGGATTTTATCTCAGGAGTTGAAAAACTTTATAGTAAGTGTTGTTGTGCTGGAGTTAGATCACAAAATTTAAAACTCTACCAATTAAATTTTGTCTGTATGTCCAATGTCAAAACTTATTTAAGCCTAAATTGACAAACTAAACCGCTCAAATGAATAATGAAATGTTTAGTTTAATTCAATTTTTCTCCAAAATATTAAACCACTTAAACCCTTAAAAAAATAGTTTTTAGTTTGGTTATTGGTTTTCACTTAAAAACCGACCAAATCGAGAGCGAACACCCATAGCTTCTCCTGAGCTCACTATGCCAAAAGGGTACCAAGCTAATTCAGCGCTAGCAAGGACGAAGCAAGGAAACATGATTCCAGCAAAGCATTATCCTATTCCTACATATGTATATTCATATGAGTTATTCCCTTAGTTTAAGCCTTTGTTTGGTACCGACGATTGAACCATCCATAATAAAAAGCTCCCTACAGCTTTAGTGTAAAGTAAAAGGCAACTGTAATGTTTTAAACCAATATCGGTTCTAATAAACGATTCCAACCGTCCTCCCAAACAACCTATAAATATAGATGGATACCAATCTCTGCCCAAAAATTAACTTATGATCAAGACAAGCCTATTAATTTCCACCATATGACTTTGTTAGAAAAATAGTACGCAGCGAAAATTTTAAAATTTTAATCAGAGTATTTTCTAAAACATAAGTTTGACATGCTACATGCATAAATTAATTACATCTTACTAACCTTGTTTGTCGAAAAGCTCCTGCAGTCTGTGAAGAGAAGAATGTTCCAGAAGAGCCTTAATCAATTGGTCTTCTTTGCTATTCTCTATCCATGATCGCAGTGTGTGTGGGTGCACGTAATACAGCTCTTCCTAGTGACTTTCCTTCTAACCAATTGAGAAAACCTAGAACTAACGTTCGTGAATTGTGAACAATAGCTCTCATAGGAGTTTCAGATACTCACAGACAGAGTGCTCACTCTAGATTTCTCAACTGATCTAAATAACTTATTAGTCTCACTCTCTATTTATAGAGGTTGGGCCCAAGTG
Source organism: Artocarpus heterophyllus (assembly GCA_025403435.1). Lineage (NCBI taxonomy): Eukaryota > Viridiplantae > Streptophyta > Magnoliopsida > Rosales > Moraceae > Artocarpus > Artocarpus heterophyllus. Next base: position 251,675 of record JAJQZP010000401.1, read on the forward strand.
TTAGTCCTTATTAGATAAGGCCTCAAAAATTAAAATCTAGATCAATATATGATAAAATCGCATAAAAATGTGTGATTAGATTATCATTCGGTCGGCATGTCGAAATGGCAGATCGGCCTGCTGAACTTACTCCATCGGTAGGCCAAACCTGAAGATCGGCCTGTTAAACTTACGATCAATGATCCCTGCGAATCTTTTATTTCCCACTCAAAATTCTTAGGATAAAGTCTTAGTTTTAATTTCAACAATCCAATAGAGAAATTATCTGATTAAAACAACAATATCTAGATAATCTCTAAGAAAATATATATTCCCGATAATTCAACAAGTTTATCTGATCCTATCGAATTTCAGCCAATCTAATAATTTGACATAAGTCACCAATTTATTAGAAAAGCATACCGTATCGTTACAGGATTTATTATGAGCTAGTAAAGGGGACCTAATGGACCTATATAATTCAAGCTTCCGATAATTATGAAACCCAATATCCTAAATATATATTTCATAATTATCAACTTTAATGCTACTCCACTAAAAGCTTAGAGCTACAATCTTGAACTATATAAAATTACGAAGTCGGAAGACCTAAATCTCCATGGCATATCATATGTGTAGTATCCCTATAAGATTATCCGTAATCAGCGTGAGGATGAGTTTTGTCTTACCTTCCTGATTATTTCTCTTACATTTTATTATCTCACCATTGAAAAGCTTACCAGCCAAAGATAGTATACTATTCGGTTACACCTATGTATCCAAATGGTTAAGCGCTTCAGTCTTTTAATTATAGGATAACGCATATAAGAAGATATCAACGACTCCTAAAAGGAGCTATGGATTCCGTATCTATGAATAACAGGTCTACACTATCAAGAGCTATGTCTCCAACATACCGGTATGCGTACCATCGTATAATATAGATGTCACCCTTTGGTACATCAAAAGACATAAATCAAGACAACAGGCCCATTATTTATCTCAAGATTAAGGTACAACACATATGATTGTCTAAAGTGAATTGATTTGTCAAGATAGAATTATTAATCCAAATCAATTACACTTTATGTCCCAATTCAATACATCATCCCCTATGACAATGTACCAATGCTTCTATTCGTGGAGTCCACCTCCGATGGCTAAGACAAACTATCTCCCGTTAGGGATATAGATAACATAACAATCTTTATATAAATAAAGCACCCAAACTTTATTCCCTCAATTGTGGATCTTATAATTTAGACCGTAACCTTTAGAATCATATCTTTTGCATAATCTGTCTATCGTATGCCTGATTCTAAAGGCTTAGACCTACAGTATTAGATTTTTGTTTGCTTATCATATATTTAACAAATATGAACGTAAAGAGGACAACAATCTGGTATGTGAATAATAAATAAACTCTTTATTGATAAAAATGTCTCCAAAAACATATTACATTTTTACTCCTTAAGGCATATATGTCTAACAATCTCTCACTTACACTAAATGAGTAAATATGATAAATCTCGCATCCCCATAACTTCCACATGCCCCTCGAAAAACCTCGTAGTTAGTGTCTTCATGAATGATTAGCTAAATTGTCCTCGGATGTGATTTTGCATATAGCAACATACTCGGCCTCTACGAAGTCCTTTATCACATGATACTTTTGATCAATATGCTTACTCTTCTTGTGGAATCTTGGTTCCATAGCATTACCTATCATTACACTATTATCACAATACAGCGATACTGCCTTATCCATATTAGGAACTACCTCAAGATCCCTAAGAAACTTGCGAAGCTACACTGCTTCTTTTGAAGCATCACCAGCGGCCACATACTCAGCCTCCATCTTTGAATCCAAAGTGTAATATTGCTTGACACTTCTTCAAACAATGGCACCGCTGCCCAGAATAAACACAAAACTAGTAGACAATCTTCTTGAATCCAGACAGGATTGGAAATCCGAGTCTGTGCATCCTAGAGGTGTTAAATTCTTACCCAAATACACAAGAATATACTTGCGAGTCCTTCTTGGGTAATAAAAAATATGCTTGGTCGTAACCTGGTGGCTTGGTCGTAACCTGGTGGCTGGATCTGACTGAAATCGACTTACTATCCCGATCGCATAACTAATATCCAGTCGTGTGTAAAGCATGGCATACATGAGACTACCCACTGCCGAAGCATAAGACACTTTCTTCATGTATTCTTTTTCTTCATCAGATTTTGGAGAATCTTTCTTAGAAAGAGTATTTCCATACCTAAATGGTTGTCGACCTTTCATGGGATCCTGCATTGCATACGTTTTGAGAATTTTATCTACGTAGCCTGCTTGGGATAAACCTATCATTCTATTTTTCCTATCCCAAAAGATCTGGATACTGAGAATCAAAGTAGCCTTACCCAAGTCCTTCATGTCAAATTGCTTGGTCAACCATAATTTGACTGATGACAATGCCCCGACATCATTGCCAATTAGCATAATGTTGTCTACATAGAGCAGTAGAAAAACCACCTTAACATCCTTAATGTGTTTGTAAACACATGGTTCGTCTATATTTTGTACCATAAGTCTTGATCACCTAATCAAATCTTATGTTCCAAGAATGAAGCCTACTTAAGTCCATAAATTGACTTTAGTAGCTTACAAACCTTACCCTTTTGACCCTTAGCATTAAACTCATCTGGCTATTCCATATAAATGGACTCATCAAGATAGCCATTTAAAAAGGCCGTCTTGACATCCATCTATCAAATCTCGTAGTCGAGAACGACAGCTATGGACAAGAGAATACAGATGGACTTAAGCATGGCTATAGGCAAAAAGGTTTCCTTGTAATCGATACCTTCATTTTGCATGTATCCCTTAGCTACCAGTCTAGCCTTATAGGTTTCAACTTTCCATCCACTCTTCTTTTTCTTTTATAGATCCATTTACACCCTATGGGCTTTACCCCTTCGAAAAGATTCACAAGCTTTTAGACCTTATTAGTCTCCATAGAATTCATCTCTATGTTCATGGCTTTTGTCTAGAGTTTTGAATCAACATCCTCCATAGCCTTTTCATAAGTGTAAGGATTACTGTCATGTTCAATCGGTTTAGCCAAGAAGGCCTCACCATTGAACATATACCTCTTGGGTTGACGCATGATCCTCCCACTATGCCGAAGCCCCTAAGGTTGTTGTTCGGGTTTGGTTGGTTTTTCTACACTGATTAGAATGGTTTCATTTGGAACCCCTAGAGTGATCGAATTACTCGCCAACTCCTCGAGCACCACTTTGCTTCGAGGCTTAAAGTCGTCCATGTAACTTCCCTCAAGGAAAGTTGCATTAGTTGAAACCATGACTTTATTTTTCTTTAGGTTATAGAAATTACCCCCTTTAGGCCCTTTCGGATATCCTACAGACACACAAACTTCTAAACGTACTTCCAACTTGTTCACTTCCTTAAACAGGACATGAGCCGTACATCTCCATATGCGAATATGGTTTAAGGATGTCTTTTCTCCCATCCACAACTTGTTCACTTCCTTAAACAGGACATGAGCCGGACATCTCCATATGCGAATGTGGTTTAAGGATGTCTTTTCTCCCATCCACAACTCATGAGGAGTTTTAGGAACTAATTTTAAAGGCACATTATTCAAAAGATAACATGTGGTTTGTAGTGCATATCTCCAAAAGGATAAAGGCAATGATGAATAACTCATCATGGACCTGACCATGTCCAACAAAGTCTTATTTCTTCTCTTAGCCATGCCATTCTACTGCGGAGTGCCTGGCGTAGTCAAATGGGATAAGATCCCATTCTCTAATAAGTGTCCCAAAAACTCATTAGAAAGGTATTCACCACTTCGATTGAATCGAAGTGCCTTTATGGGCCTACCCAATTGATTTTCCACTTCAGCCTGAAACTCCCTGTACTTGTCATAAGTTTCGCTTTTGTGTTGCATTAGGTACACATACCCATACCTTGAGTAATCATCAATAAAAGTGCCGAAATATTCATACCATTCTCGTGCCCGGATGTTCATAGGCCCGCAAACATCGCTATGCACAAATTCTAAAACCCCTTTGGCCCTATTGCCCTTAGACCCAAATGGTCTTTTGGTTATTTTACCCTCCAAACAATATTCACATTATGGCATAGATTCCACCTGTAAGTGACTTAAAGGTCCATTCCTTGCCAACCTTTAAATCCTATTTAGGTTAATATGACCCAGTCGCCAATGCCAAAGATAAGTCTTATTAGAGTGAGAAGTTTTAAGTCTTTTAGAGTTATTATTATTAACTTCAGTGTTCAATAGTAAGTCCATCTTAGGTTGATAAAATATAGATTATTTTGCATATATCCATCATAGATAAAAGATTTGTTTTTAGGAATCACAACTTTATTATTGAAAGAAACTACATAAGATTCTTGAAATAAACAAGCTAGAGAAATTAAATTCCTTTTAAGTTTAGGTTTAGGAACATAAAAACAATCTCGTAAAAATAAACTCCTATAATTATCAAAGTAAAGATGGATGTCTCCCATTGCTTCAGCTAACACCAAGGATCCATCGTCCATCCAAAGCGTGAAGTCTTCATATAGTAGACTTCTTATTTCTTTAAACCCTTGTAGAGAAACACAAACATGATTAGTTACTTCAAAATCTATGACCCAAGAGTCACTAGATTCCTCAACCAAACAAGTTTCAGCAACTAGAAGATCACACCTACCTCCTCGGGAAAGAAAGTCCTTGCAATTCTTCTTAATGTGCCCCACCTTCCCGCATAAAAAGCACTTGAGCTTCTTCAACTTCTTCTTTTTCTTCTTCTTATTCTTGTCGTTTACAAGAATAGAAGGCTTCAGGGTTCTCTTTCTTAGCTCGTTGCTTCTTTCCATTCCTATGGTTGGGATTGGAACCAAAAACAGCTGCCAAGTTGACCTAACCACCCGTAGGAGTTTCCTTGATCAGAAGTTCAAACTCCTATAACAGCTTCATCAACTCAGTTAAGGTCATATCCCATCTATTGCTTAAATTAAATATAGCTTTAAAAGGAATAAACTCCTTAGACCGAGTTTCAAATACCATAGTCATTTGAGTTTCAACATCAATGTCAGCTACATTGGTTTGAGCCTTAGCGAGGTAACCCATGACTAATATCATATGCTCCTTTATAGATGTCCCCGGCCTTTGTTTGCAATTTAAGAATTTTCAAAGCGCCTATTGTCATTTTGTCAAGGCCTGGCCTCGAAACATGTCTTTAAGATTATCCAAGATTTGCTTAGTAGTCTCATAATCTTCATGTTGAGCTTGCAACATGCTATTCATATTAGCCATAACATAACAGTGGGCCTAATCATTATTGTCTTTCCAACGATCAAACGCTTAGATTTGCTCGTTAGTGGAATCTCCCGTAGGCTTTAGAGGACACGGTGTTGTTAGCACAAATTATAGTTTCTCAAAGGAGAGGACGATGTTTAGGTTCTGTTTTCAATCATTATAGTTATCATCCGTTAATTGATTTTATCAAGTGTCGAAGATAAAGCATTTTTGGACATTTTTAATCTACAATAAAGAACATATACTAAACATAAGCAAACATACCATAATAATTTAGTAAGATAACACAATTATGTGAAATATATACAAATGTGTTTATGTGTCAAAAACTTAAAAATATCACAACCTTACAATGATAATTCCCAACTCAGAATTCAACAAGTAGCCTAAGAGAGACATGCCAAATTTAATTAGGAACACGGATCCTCTCTTGAGTAATATAAGCCATCTAGGACCCGTATGATTAAGCATATATTAATAATCATTTCTTTGGCTATCAATTTTATTAACAGAGCTCCTAGGGAAGGTTAATAATAAAATCAATATGAGTTTATAACCATTGTTTCAACATTTTATCCATGATTTACAATCACCACTGAGGGGTGTGCAATGATAAATCATGCTAAAATACTTTATCCTCTTGGAGATCCAACCCGATACATGATGAAGTCCCTTCCTAGGGGTCGAAACCACCATGTGCTACCTATGGACCAACGATAGAGACCGTACATCCTCTCTTCAAAAATCTTCTCTCACTCAATCTTTTGAAATCAAGGTTTTATTTTGTAAACATGCATGAATAATTTTAAATGAGCGGCACTCCTTATTCTATATGACATGTTATCAACATACATGACAAATCATATTATAATGTAGACGAGCATTGCAATCATGCAATGCTATAAGCAAAATAATAATAAATAGCCATAATATTTATGGTCCCACCCTAGAGATAAGAAAATAAAGATTACAAGAGATAAATCGAAACATATTATCCATTCTTCATCCTTGAATCTTCATATTGTATCCTTCTTCATGTATTGTTCATCTTCAATTCTTCAATCTTGCATAGATCGAATACTCCATATTTTTGGTCATATTCAAATTTAATGTTTCTCAGAATTGTCCTAAAAATAAAATCAAAACTTCATCAAAAAAATTGTACCTTTTCTGGAAAAATTTACAGCTCTCTGCCGGCATGCTGATCTATGCAATCGACCTGCTGATCATGACCCTTCGCCCTGCTGAACCTTATAGTTTAGCCTACCAGTCATGACAGATTGGCCTAACGAACCTAAAAGTTTGGCTTGTCGCCAGACCCATGAGAATTTTGCCCCGTTGACGGCCTGCTAGACCCGACGTCTGGCCTGTTGGTTTGCAAACATCGACCTGTCGGAACCAAAGGCTCGACCTACTGACCGAGTAGAAATCACTTCAGAAAATACAGTTTTATGTAGTTTTCAATCTTATTTTCAACTATTCAAAAACATAAAATTAGAAAATCAGAAAATACTTGTGGAATGCTATCATCTATCTTCTAGATCCGTCTTCTTCGAATGATTATTTAATTACATAATTATTACAAAATTAAAATTAAATAATAATTCCTAGACGCTAATAATAGGCCACCATCTAATTACATGAAAAACTTAGATACATATTCTAGCCTCTAAAGAACATAACTGGCATAAATTAATTAATAAATAATTGATTAAATAATAATTTGATCAAACATAATTAATTAACAAACATTTACGATATAATTCTATGACAACATCAATGTATAAAAACCCTAAAGTGCTAACTCTTTAAAAAAAATTAAATTCAAGCATAGGAGAGTTCAATATCACATAATTTATACAAATAGCCTAATCACAAACTCGTAAATTTATATAAAAACTATAGCTCTGATACCAATTGTTAGAAAAATAGTACGCAACAAAAATTTTAAAGTTTTAATTAGAATATTTTTCAAAACACAAGTTTGACATGTTATATGTGTAAATTAACTAGATCTTACTAACTTTGTTTACCGAACAGCTCCCGCAGTTCGTGAAGAAAAGAATGTTCTAAAAGAGCCTCAACCAACTAGCCTTCTTTGTTATTCTTTATCTACAATCGAAGTACGTGTGGGCGTACATCGTACAGCTCTTCCCAATAACTCTCCTTCCAACCAATTGAAAAAACTCAAAACTAAGGTTCATGATTTATGAACAATAACTCTCAGGAGAGTTTCAGAGACTCACAAACAAAGTACTCACTCTAGATTTCTCAATTGATTTAAATAACTTATGAGTTTTACTCCCTATTTATAGAGGTCAGGCCTAGGGGTTATTAGATAAGGCCTCAAAAATTTGAATCTGGATCAATATCTGATAAAATCGCGTAAAAATGTGTGATCAGATTATCGTTCGGTCGGGAGGCAGAACTAGCATATAGGCCTACCGAACTTACTTTATCGGCAGGTCGAACATGTAGACCGGCCTACCAAACTTACGATAAATAATCCTTGTGAATCTTTTATTTTCCATTTGAGATTCTTAGGATAAAGTATCAGTTTTAATTCAAATAATCCAATAAAGAAATTATCTAATTAAAACAACAATATCTAGATAATCTCTAGGAAAATTTGTATTCCCAATAATTAACAAGTTTATCTTGGATTAATTTCACAAAATTAATTTAACCAATAAACAAAAATAAATTATCTGATCCTATCGAATTTTAGTCAATCTGATAATTTGACATAAGTCACCAATTTATTAGAAAAGCATACCATATCGTTACAGGATTTATTATAAGCTAGCAAAAGGGACCTGATGGACCTATATAGTTCAAGCTCTTGATAATTATGAAACCCAATATCTTAGATATACATTTCATAATTATCAACTCTAATGCTACTCCACTAAAAGCTTAGAGCTGCACTCTCGAACTATATAGAATTACGAAGCCCGAATAGCTAAGTCTCCATGACATATCATAATGTGTCGTATACCTATAGGATTATCCATAATCAGCTTAAGGATAAATTCTATTTACCTTTTCGATTATTTTTCTCTTACGTTCCATTATCTCACCATTGGAAAACTTACCATCCAAAGACAGTATACCATTCGGTTACACCTATTATCTAAATGGTTGAGAGCTTTAGTCTTTTAATTACAAGATAACGCATATAAGAGGATATCAACGACTCCTAAAGAGGAGTTATGAATTCCATAGCTATGAATAACAAGTCTATGCTATCAAGAGTCATGACTCGAATGTACTGGTATACGTACCATCGTATAATATGGATGTCACTCTTTTGTTGAGCACTCCAGTCTTCCAATTACAAGATAACACATATAAGAGGATATCAACGACTCTTAAAAAGGAGTTATGGATTCCGTAGCTATGAATAATAGGTCTACGCCATCAAGAGTCATGACTCTAACGTACTGGTATACGTACCATCGTATAATATGGATGTCACTTTTTGGTGCATCAAAAGACATAAGTCAAGACAACCGGTCCATTATTCATCTCAAGATTAAGATACAATACATATGATTATCTAAAGTAAATTGATTTGCCGAGACATAATTATTAATCCAAATCAATTACACTTTATGTCTTAATTCAATACATCGTTCCTTATGACAATGTACCAATGCTTCTATTCGCAGAGTCTAACTCCAATGATCATGACAAACCATCTCCTGTTAGGGATATAGACAACATAATAATTTTTGCATGAATAAAGTGCCCAACTTTTTATTCCTTCAATTACGGATCTTATGATTTAGACCATCACCTTTAGAATCATGTCTTCTGCATAATCTGTCCACCATATGCCTGATTTTAAAGGCTTAGACCGATAGTATTAGACTTTTCTTTGTTTATCATACATTCAACAATTATGAACGTAAAGATGACAACATTTTGGTATATGAATAATAAATAAACTCTTTATTGAAAAAAAATATCTCTAAAAATATATTACATTTTTACTCCTTAAGACATACATGTCTAACATAATTTAACCTCATTTGATTGGATTTGAATTGATCCCTGCTTAATAGAAAACAATTGATCCAGAGGCATAATAGTTAAGGCATTAATTTGCAACTTTTAAAAGGCCACAAACAACCTTGAAGATCACAATGAGAACAAAAACGTCAAGAACAAGAAAATGGAAGCAATATAAAAACAACAAAAATGACAGAAAACATCAAATAAAAACGTATATATCCATGAGACTCCAACGACCAAAAAAAAGACAAAACAATTACAGAAGCAACATTAAAACCTAGAAACGACAATAATTTGTATTGAGGCGCCACGAAATGCCAAAACCGACAGCCTTGAAAACAATAACAGGAACAAGAGCGACAGGAACAATTGAAACAGCAACAATATAAAACAACAAAAAGGACAACATAAAACTTAATATATTTATGAGACTGCAACGAGAACAAAATTAAAACGACAAAAAGATCACAGAAGCGACAGTGAAACATAGAAATGACAACAATGAGACGAACTAATGAAATCTTGTGAAATGAATCGAATAATAAATTGTTAATTAATGGCCAAAAAGACAACCAAACAAACGACAGGAATCATGCGATGCAATGCAACAGGATCAAAGAAAGACGAGACAAACATGAACCATCGATTTAACTTAAAAACCCATCGAGCCACCAAAAAAGAAAAGAGATTATAAACAGGAACAAAAATTTCGATATTTCAAAAAATTTTGTAATTTTAGAGTCCCAAAATATCTTTTGGGTGAAGAATTTATTCTATATGAACCAAAATTTTTTAAACATTTGAGTGAAGTTATTTTGTAAACAAAGGATTTTTTAGGACTTTAAAATTCTGCAATTTAGATGAAAATTTCAAAATATTTGAGAAATTTTATTCATGCACTTAAATTTTAAGGAAATTTTGGTTAATATCATAATAAATCAGCAAAAATATAAATATTTTTGGGCTCTATTGTTTTTTTATTTTTTTTTTAGAACCATATGTTGAATAAAAAAGTTCAGTTTAAAACAAACATTCATAGTTCACGTAATTTTTTATTTTTTTTTTGTATTTCCACCAATGTTGATATCTCAAAATTTTCTTTAAAATTTAGAGTACCAATTGTTAAGGTTTTGACCCTTCCATATGTTATTTTGCCCGTGTGTTTTGTTGATTTCTTGGTCTCAAACCTACTCGTATTTTGCAAATCTTTTTCTTGCTTTTTTTTGTTATGTTTATGCGGATATTTTTGTTTAAATTTCATATTGATTTATCTGGATTTATGCGTGGCTTAGTGATTAAGTTATTCTACCAGATTTGGTGTTTAAATTTCAAGTTTGTGTTAATCCAATTTGTGTTGCTTGTGTGGCAAATCTTTTTAATTTTTCAAGTTCACTTTGGATTTTATGGATAGCTTTAATATTGATAAAATTCGCAGAATATCCGAAGTTTGGTAGCTAGAGGTTTTGTGATTTAAATTAGAGTTTGTATTTAAGATATTCTTATCTTTTAAGTTGAAAATTGTTTAGTTAATCATCTCTTAATTGACTCTAAGCTCATCTTTGATTGACTTAACTTAATTTCTAAGCGTTTTTGAAGTTCCTGCAAGTATTTTTCTTGATAAGATCGAATTTGGTTTAAGACCTAATTTGAGAAACTAGCAGTTCATGTCCTGCGGTTTGAATCTTTTTTAATTGTAGTGTTTTGGAAATGCATAGATACAACCCACAAAGATTGCGTGCATAGATACAACCAAGAAGGTTGCACCCAGTCGTAACAGAATATCAGTTTAACGAAGATTTTGCATATTTTTTAGCAACTGAGTTCAGCTTTCATATTGGATTAGTTGAGATCCAACCATAGAATTTGGTGAATATATCTAGATGCATATCATGTCTAGGCTTTACTTATTTAAGGAAGTCAACTTGTGACTTTTAAATTAGAGCTTTCAAGTGAGAGAAAACTCTAGTGAACCTTTAATGTTTTAGACTTTAAAAAATAGTTGTTAACCCTGTGTTTGCCTTTATGCATCTCTTCAATCTAGAAAGTCCAAGGTGTTATTCATATATTGAAGGCTCGGAGTATTTAGTGGAACGAAAGACTGGCGAGGTCGACTTAAAGTAAGACAAGAAGTTCAAAGACAAATCACAAAAATAGATACATAGATATCGGGGGTTCCTGCATTGGTATAGATTCTAGACCTTTTTGCAATCTCAATTTTTATTACCATAACTCGGTCTTAATGGTTCCTTATATCTAGTGTAATTAGCACCTATATTGGTTTTGCACAAAAGTTTTTGGTTACACTAAATAACAACATCCTTGTGTTCATTTTTATTTTTGTGGCACTTTTATTTCACACAGCAATTACTTTTGATTATTATCAAACAAGGTATCATTAATGAGTCCTCTACGCACCAAATGTTGTTTTTCTATCCGTCAAGCCTTACACTAATGTTTCTATCAATACCAATATTTTTATCTTCGATAATAGGTAGAAAACAACAGCAAGTTGAAAAGGGCAAAGAAACAAAAAAAAAAAAGGGACAGCAAGCATACAATGATATCTTTACAATGTACAGGCACAGTAATAGCACGCCCTCATATATTTAGTGCCTGGAACAGAACGAAGTACAAACTGTGCATAATCTCAGCAATTGCTAGCGTCTTTACATTGTTCGTACATTATTTCTTAAGGTCTCTTTAATAAATAGATTTGACTTATTGATTTAAATTATTTTAATTTAAATTGTATAATTTCAATTGCTATTCAAATTGACACACATTTAAAGTGTTAATTTAAATATAAAATAAAATTAAAATTTGTATTTAGATAATGGGAAAATTTTTTGATTAATTAACAAATCTAACAAAATCTTGATGTTGATGATATTAAAAAAGATGCAATATAAATCTTGATTTATTCTTCTCTTTATTAAAAACGTAATGAAACAAAAATTATATCAATCGAATATCAAATGAAAAAATTATGATTTTTTTTACAAATATGAGAGAATATAAAATGTTGCTACAACAAACGAATCTTAAGTCCAAAAGGTTTAAAGAGAAAGTAGAACTCTAAAAACTTAAATTCAAATGATTCATTTGATAACAAATAGGCCCTTAATCACTTCATCAATCTAGAGAATTGGAGAGAATGAAATCAGGGTTAAGAATTAAATTAGCTAAAAATGCTCACAGATTTAGCCGAGTGGTAATTTTATACCTAACTCTAACGGGTTCATGTATGCCTGCCTCAATTTTTTTTTTTTTTTTTTTAAGGAAAGAAACATCAGAAAGCTTACAACAGGGGTTTGTAATTTTAGTTTGGGATATACACGATTTTTGGAGTGGATCTATACAAGAGAGCCAACATAAAGTCTAGGAAGAGAAATCATTTAGAGATCCTATAATCAAGAAGGCACTAAGCACAACACAATGAAGCTCTTTGCTTCACCAGCAATTCTTTCAGCTTCTTTACAAGCTGAGGGTTCGAGCACATGTAATCCTGGAAGGATTCTCTTAAATCCTGTAACAACTTGATGTCATTGTTGCCGGGGCTAGTATTGAGCAGTTTAGTAAAGAGATTCTTCCAGAGATCAACGTTCCAATATCTTAAACCAAATTCAATGAGCATGACAAAAGTTAGAAAAGGGTGAGAGAAAAACATAATAGTAAAGGCTGAAATATGAAGAAATGGATGAGATACCGTCTAAAAGATGACTTGGGAAGATAAATATAGCTGCCATCAGGTGAAGCTTTCTCTTGAATCTCCATGTAAGAGTTATGAAGCATCATATGAACGATGACGCAGAGACCATATGTGTCTACCTGGTGAAAAGTAACGGTAGATTAGTTTCGAGTTGATTTATATTGTATGGCACAGAACTGCACCTGCAATGCTGGTAAAGGTTTTCAGGATTTGCCTGAAATTTCCAGGGCTTGTTCTGTTGCATTTCGACACAACGGAATCCGGAAGTCCTGCAATCTCCCATAAATTCTGTATCATCAGGAAAAAGATGCAGATCTATCCCCCTTCCCCAGTCAACAAGGCAAAGACCCTGCAAGAAGCGCTCGTCACTTTCATTAAAGAAAATGGTACCAAATTTTAGTATTCGCTATAAAACAAAACAAACCTGATCACGCCAAGCACTACTTCTATCAGGAAATGCACCTTCTACTAGGTCATCCCTGCCAAAACAAAAAACAGGTGATAAATATGTCCGAGATAGAAAACTACTGTAAACCAATAAGCCATTCTTTAGAATTGGCTACACCACTGCAAGGTCCAAGTTTCAATTTTGTTATATGGTAAAAATGTTTCTACCCGATTAGCTATGCAGAAAAGAAAGACCGTGTAACAAATCAAGGGTATCAACTACTACTAGAACTAGGGTTTTCTTTGACTTATTTATTACCAAAAGCATAGTTCTTTAACATCTAAGCACTCAAACTTGAAATATAAAGGCCAATAGTGCGTAGCAATGTAGCAATCATAGGGCAGCGCTTCTTTAAGAGAGGTTTCTTACAAGGTACCTTTATTTGTCTTCATTTTGAATTTCTATCCTCAAACAACAGATTTTTAACATAATGCAAAATTTCCTAATATAGTTGTTGACAATGCTATTAAAACCGTATTTTAAGTGTAATAACTAAAGAAAATCTCAAAGGCACTTAGATTTCAAGAGACAAGAAATATTGAAATATGAACTACAAAAAGTTGATCCTAGGACTAGATTTGAAGTTGAGAGGCACGAAAGGACTTAACTAAGAAATTCGTAGCTATCTGGCAACAAATTCAATTCTACGCGATGGAAAAGCTTGTTACCTAGCATAACGAATTAGCAGATTATCAGGCTTGAAATCACCATGAATGATACCAGCACCATGCAAAGCTTCAAGCATGTAGAGCATCTCTATAGTGTAATAAATACATAACACTTCTTCCATGGACTTGCCAATGACTACATAGGAATTTATAGCATCCTACATTATACTTTCATGTCAGCATAATTATGATATAACCTATGCAAGACACCCAAAAAGAGATAACATGCTATAAACCCACCTGAAGCGTCCCATTAGCTAGATAGTCACAGACAAGTATGCTACAGTCAGAATAGAGATGTATTCTATGTGCGAAACCAAAGCTTGACCTCTGTTAACACGATATATGAAGAACGAGTAAGTATGTGGAAGTAGCAGACACCAACAAACACAAGACTTGATAGAGACAGAGAATGGCGTACTTCTTCAGCTGAGATGCGTCGATCAAGTTGACGATACATGTAGAACTCCCAAGGGAAAGGGGGCTTTTGTATCTGCAAGAGATTTTATTTCATAAAGCTACAAAAAAAATGAATAAACAAAAAGAAACATATTTCTGCAATTAGGAGGCTACTGAATTAATAAGTACCTTCAATGCAACAACGTCATCAGGGTTTGAGTTGACATGTGCTTTGTAAACTTGAGCAAAACCACCCTGACCCGCACATCCCTTGATCTGATACTTTCTTCCACCTGAGCATCACAATCAGGACATAAGAACGATCCACCTCCTAAAATTTATCTGGACCTCCACCAAAGCGTGCTAGAGTATTACTATAGTTGACAGATTTATTTCAAGACTTGGAGCTGGTTAAGTTGGTCTAGTGCCGATCACTTTCTTTCTCAAACATTTCCTTCTTTTTTTTTCTATTAACTATAACAAAGAAAACCTTTTTCCACATCTATAAACTCAAAAAGGAGCTAGTTTGACCATGGGAATAAAGCAAGAAGCCAGAATAACTGGAATCACCTATCTCAATAATCTTATTTCTTGATGAATTCTTCAAAGAAGATAAAGCCACTTTTCCTGGGTAAGCTTTAGAACTTGAATGGCACCCCTGAAACACACAAAAAGATATTACAAACAAACCCGTGACTTTACAACCCAATTAAGGAAAACATAGGCGAAACATAACAATTGAACTATCCCACCTCATATTTCATAATCTGGCTAGTAGTCTTCTTCACTAGGTCTCTTATGGTGGAGCTCGACCACGGATTGATATGATGTTCCTCAGATTGAATAGATTCACCATCATGATTCTGCAACACATCAGTTCCTTTTATCTTCTCGGTCTCATCTAGTTCTTTTTGGCATACTTTTTCAAATGAAGTATCATTCACTAAGCTAGACATACGATCAAGGAACAATGTCTGTGCTTTCTTCAACCACTCGACCGGTTCAGCATTCCTAGTATGATAATAACATTGCAAGCATAACAATTCATATAAGACTAGAACACTTGCAAAGGCACACAAACACATAGACATAAGAAATTAACAAAAGGAAAGCAATTATATAACTGACATTAAAAAAATAATTTAAAAAAGCACACAAGACATAAGAGAAGAGAGACCTCAAAATACCCATCTGGTAAACCATCTGTGCCTCATACAAGTTCCCCTTTGATTCAAGAAAAGTAGCATACCACACGTAAAGTAAAGAATGGCCGACACAGATCTTCTTCTCCAACATTTCAGTGAAAATGCAGCGATAATCTTCACAAAGTCCAATCTAAAAAAAATGAAGGAAGTTTCCTGTTAAAATTGAGCTAAAACCCAAAAAAGAAAAAAAAAATCCAAGAGTCCCACACTTTAGCAGCTGCTGAATAGATTTTAAAGAATCAAAATTGTGTTTGTTAATTAAAACAAGGTTTAAATGAAGAAAAACAAGTTGATAGCCGTCCAATTACCACATGTATTAAAAATCCAAAACTTTCAATACCCAAAATCGAAAGCAATTGAACAAATAAAAGAAATAAACCCCAAACAATGAATTTTTATGAAAGCATAACGCGAATTACATGGAGGAACCAGATCTTAAGGAATCTGATGTCATCTCGGTACTGGGCGTTGTCCTTGAACATTCTGATGCAATCCGAGAGAAGCTTGGCGAGATTCAACTCCGAATCTTTTTCCGAGTTCAAATCTGCAAGAGTTTCCTTTACCGACCTGGATTTTCACGATGAAAAGTCAATCCGAGAGTGTGAGAGAGAGAGAGAAAGAGAGAGAAAGAGATATACCTTAGCCAGGGCAAGAGTGGGTCGTGGAGAGGGTCCGGTGCTTGGAATTCTGGGTCGAGAACGGCCATGGATTTCGCTAAGAGGGAAATTGAGAAGCAGAGGAGAAAAATCTGAAGGTAACAGAAGTGAGAAACCCGAAGGAGAGAGACGGACAGAAGGGGCTGAAAGAAAGAAGCGGGAAAGGGGATGTTCTTTTAAAATCAAATGATATTTGATTTTTTTTTTTTTTTTTTGTTTCCTTTTTGAGTTTGAGAACAAATAATTGGCTTTTTTGCACTAGTGGCTCTAAACTTGTTGCTTGTTTTTCAATTTACTCCTTGAATTTTTAATTTTGACAGTTTGTTCTTGAATTTATAAATCTGTAGCAAATCATCGAATGATAATTATGTTACTTTTTTTTTTTTTTACAAAAATTGACATGTGATTTGTACGTGGGTTATTGATAAAGAGTTTTGAATTTGAACCAAAATTTAATTATGAAAAAAAAAGTTAATTCAAAACTTTTGATTTGGTAAAACTTAATTGAAGATCTTATGGTTTGTTTAGTCCGTGGGTTCAAAATCATGTGGTTTAGAATTTCATGGTTTGAACTGTGGATTTTAAATCGTATGGTTTAAACGGTAAGTTTGAATTAGCGTTTAGAACGTATAAGTTTAAAACGATAATAAAAGATCACATTAAGTTTAAAATGAAAACTTGTGTTTAGAAAACTATTATTTATAAAAAGAAAAAAAATGAGAATGGGAACGGTTTTAATGTAAAAAATAATTCAAACTATGTGAACTTAAGGGAGCAAAGCTTGGATTTTGGAGGTTTTGGCCATCTTAAAGTTGCCTTCATAGTTTTAACTGACCTCATTATTATTCCACCAAACGTCGTTTGAACCTTCTTTATGGTTTGAAATGCCTTAAACAATTTTAAACCTACATGCCAAACAACCTATTTATCAGTATGAATTTGGGTTAAAATGCATAAAAATGGTCATTTATGTCATTGATTAACGATTCATGTGCAAATCACATGTCAAATTCTATCAAAAAAATAACACAATTTTTATCATTGGGGGTGATTTATAATAAATTTTTAAGTCCATATGTAAATTAACAAAATTAAAAATTTAGGGGTCAAATTGAAAAAAATATGTAAGTTTAAGAGGTATTGGTACTAAAAAAAAACCCAAAATGGTGTTGAACTTAATAGATTGACAAAACGAAAAGGGTAAATTTTTATAAATTCTCCTCGAACTATGTCACTTGTGTCAATATACCTCCGATCTTTAAAACGTATTATTGTGCCCTTAAAGTATAACATTTCTCCAAAGTCACTCTCGACCTATGCAAACATTGTTTTTTGAATAGAATTGTTAAATTTTCTTTTGATTTAAGATTAGAAATGAAACTTAAGGGTTAATATGAACTTTTTTTCATTTTAAATGAACTAGTTAAATACCAAATTCTCGTATATTCTGTCTTTAGAATACCAATTTAAAAGTGAGAAAAAGATGGAGAAAAAGCAAAGAACTATCATAATTCAAGTTAGTTTTTTTTAGATTTGTAAGTAAATTGATGAATTTTTTCTTTTAATGAGAGTAACAAGTATTATTTTTTCCAAAAACAACACGTTTTAAAGTTTATGGGGTGAATATAAAGAAGTATCATAGCTCAAGGATATAACAGGTACATTTTAAAATTTAGGTGACATTTTGACACAAGTGATATAGTTCAGGAGGAATTCATAAAATTTGTCCAAAGGAAAAAGAAAGAAAAAATTACAAAGAAAAAAAAATCCAAAAAGCACCCTTGACTTTTAGTTACATCTCACATTTGTTTCCATATTTTTGATAATTCAAAAGGTATTTTTATAACTATCTTTTTCTTTTTTCAGAAGAAAATGTTTGTTTATATTATATTCATTGCATCAATTATAACCACATACTCAATAGGCAGAGGAGATTCCTCTAACCAAATAAGTTTATTATTTAAATTAAGAGCATAAATAACTAGTTCATAAGCAGTTTTGTTAGCTTCTCCATAAATACGATTAAGTTTAGCTCTTGAAAAGTAAGAGAATAAACTAGATATATCATCTAACATCACCCCAACTCATTGCAACCAAAATTTTTAAAGTAAGAGCTTGAATAATTGTTAGTGCATTTGACCCTACAAAATGTTTTTCCAAACCAGCATATTTTGCCAAGTGTAAGCTTTGACAGAATGCTATTGCTTCAACCTCCTTTACAGAATATGCTCCAACAGTGCTCTTAGCTAATACAGCCATAACAAATCGCTTTGAGTAAGAAATAATTGCGCCAATACCAGTAAGTTTGTGTGATCTTGAAATACTTCTAGAGTATCTATCCTTCCTCTTCAGTTTTTAAAAGAGTTAAAAAATATATAATCCTTTAATTGGACAAAGTTTTCCAAAAACCAAAAAAATATCTGTAATATTTATAATTAAAATATTATTTTATCGATTGATCATTTAAATTTTTTAAAAATTAAGACTAAATAACATCAAGAAAAAAAAATGTGTTTGGACAATATTAGAGCAAGAAGCAGTATAGCGAGACCACTCCAAATCTAATCTGTCTTTTGTGAATGTGCCAGAGTGTCAGGCCTTATGTGGGCCGAACCAATTTGATCTATTAAGTTTTTGATTTTTTTAATACTTTTTTGTTGGAATTTTTGTACTTTTTTTTTCTAAAATTTAATTTCTTGGTTATTAATAATTGATTTAATATTTAAATATGAAAGGCATTTATATCATTTTTAAATAGTAAAGGTATTGAAATAGTATAGTTAAAGGCATTTATATCATTTTTAGTATTTTGACAAGTTAAGTTGAAACTGAAATTCAAAATTTTTAAATTTTTATGAAAGAGAACATTAAAACAAGTCCGGTGTAAACCAAAACTTTTTAATTTATACCGTTGGAACAAACAAAATATTACAGTTGGAAAAAGATGCTTTCTAAAGAATTTTATATGAATTCCTATCATTGTTTGATACTATTTTAAATGACGTTTGAAAATTTCATTATAACTTGTATGATAATTATTTATTATTTTTTTGAAAAGTGTAACATCGTAAGGGTCTAGCCAATGTATTTTTTAAAAATAAAAAAAAAACCTAGCCAATGTACTTAATCATGTATATACAATGTTCAGAAGATAGAATCCGAGGATTTAGTGTAAATATAAACTTCATCAACTAGTAAAATTAAAGGTGGACACTTTTATAGCCCATTTGAATCACCAATTTAAACTAGATATACCATAGCAATTCAAAAATAATGAGAGAATATATTGTAACAAAATTGATTCAAACTGAACTGAGTTGAACTAAACTGATATTTCTAAACAGTCTATTAATTTTTTATTAGGTTATGGTGTTGTCTGTTAACTAATTTAGAGTGAACTTTGTCTATTACCCACTCTCCGCATTGCCGTTGACTGTCAGGCCTCGAAGTACGGGAGGTGACGTGATGTATTATTTAAATTAATTAAAAGAAAATTTAATGAAAATCAAGAGTTTAAGGGTTGAATTAAGTAATAAAACATGAGGTTCTTTAAAACAACACCTTATAGAAGAGTTCATATACACTAAGCAATTGAAATCATTAAATGAATAATAATAAAATAATAAAGTCGCGAGTATGGGTCCCACAGACCCACAACTTGTGCACACACACATGGTACTGACAATATCATAAATACAACCACAGTCCAAGTACAAGTAAAGTTAAAATCTTACACGCCTTGATTTAAATAATACAAATTAATCTACTAGTCTCTCTACTGCTCCTGAGTCCTGTCCGTCGAATCCTTTCCAAACCTAAATGGAAAACCACATAGAGGGGGAAATTTAAAACAAATAAAATGTGAGCGAAAGGCTCAGTAGGACTACTTTTTATAAAATGATTTAATTTAAAGAAACATCTCACTATTCATGAATTATTTAAAAGAAACCTTGAATAAATAATAAGTAAACGAATTTAAGTAAAACCGTTCTTACCCAAGACAGTTTACTTGGACAACAAAAATATCATTTTCTTTTCCTAGGCAAACCATAAGAATGTCACCACCGTAGTGGCCCAGCTGGGTTTCGGGACCTGCCCCCAAGGTCGATCGCTACACGACCCGATCTCTGATATGGCATCATGCCTATGTGTTTATTTCCATCATCATTCAAAACCCAATTACCGAGTATTGTCATTTTAATTTATTATGAAGTCCATTTCAGTTCACGGTATATTAAAATATAACCAATAAATTCATTTTCAAACAACCGTTGAAAACATTTTAATAGAAATCCTTTTCAAAGCCAAATCATTTTGAAACTAGGCTACCAAGGAATAGGGTAGAAGTCCTACCTCAATACTCGTGCTGGTGCCCCACACCGTAATCCCGGTCCGCTATACGTTAGCTCCGCGGAACTACGAACGATCCTAGATACAAACTAAGTCGATCAATATCTAGTTCGAGACATTCTATGTTACTAAACCATTTCATGATGTCCTAGTGTGCCATTTGTATCTTTAAAATCATTCTATAAGGTTGGAATTTAAATCAGGGTTCAAAACAGTGAAAACGGGTAAAAAATCACAAAATTCCCCATGCTCGGCCAGCCTGCCGGACTCCGTGCTTCGGCCTGCTGAACTGTGCAGTTCGGCCTGCCGGAAGCCAAGTTCGGTTGGTCAAACATTCCCAGGTTCGGCCTACCGGACTGATGAACACCAGCCTACCGATCCCTTGATCCGGCCTGCCGAACTAGGAAAGCCCATAAATCCAGCCACGGGTTTTCGATTCCCCCAAAATCCAAATCTTGATTTTAACATGTTTTTCTCAAATCCCAGGCATGGAAAACAATCATAGTCGATAGAAAAACATACTAGAAACACATTTGAACTCATTTAAACAAGATTTAAACTCAAAAAGCTCAAAAATCTGAAAATGAGAAAATAGGGAGAAAAATGAAAAATCTTGAATCCAATCTATTTTTCTTCAATCTAAGCTTAGATTCTAGTTGTTCTAAGTTCATTTAACTCAAATCAAAGGTTTTCTAAGTCCAAGCAAACCTAGATTTCAAAAATGCACAAAATTGAAAATTTTGGAAAAAGTTTAGAAATTTCAAAACTAACCTCAAATTGAAGCTTCAATCCACGTTCTCGGTTACCAAATCACGTTCCCGAGCTTCCTCCTTGCTAACCCGAAGCTTGGATTCGAATTTTGATTCAAAAATTTGAGAAAGAATTTGAGAGAGAAGAGAGAAGCCGAGAGAGAGAGAGAGGGAGAGAACTCACGGGCAGGAGAGAGAGAGGAGAGAGAGTGAGGGGAAAAAGGAAATAAATAGAGGAAATTTATGGGCGGTTTTACTGTACGAAAACCAAATGCCACCCATGGTTTTGTAAAACGGAATATTTTTAACATTTTACAAATTGTTGTGTTTTAAAACTCAAAACATCATTTTAAAACAATAAGAAATCATTTGAATTCATCAATTTAACAAAACAACCAAAAATTCAAAATCCAACCAAGTAATCAAATTAATGTTAAAACATTAATTATGGCACACTAATTCATCATTTATATTACAATAACATTAAATAAATTCCAGGGCATTACAACTCTCCACCCCTAAAAGAAATTTCGCCCTCGAAATTTACATCTCATTTCAGAAACAAAACAAATGCGGATACAATTCCCGCATACTCGACTCTAGTTCCCAGGTGGCTTCATCAACCCCGTGATGCTGCCACACGACCTTTACCAACGGTATCTCACGACGATGCAAACTAATTACTTTTCGATCGATGATCTGAATCGGCACTTCTTCGTACGTCGTATCTTCCTGAACCTGCACATTGCGAAATGAAACTATCTTACCCTGCTCAGGCGGACACTTCCTAAGCATCGACACATGAAACACATCGTGAACATGAGAAAGTTCGGGCGAAAGATCAAGCCGATAAGCGACCACACCAACACGCTGAGTGATCTCGAACGGCCTAATATACCTCGGCGTGAGCTTCCCACTCACTCCGAATTACATAGTTCCCTTACGAGGCGATACCCTCAAGAGAACAAAATCTCCAACTGCAAGCTCTAAAGGTCTACGTCTCTTATCCGTGTAACTCTTTTGTCAACTCTGAGCTGCCCTCAATCGATCTCGAATCACCGCGACTTTCTCGTTGCTATCACGGATCTCATCCGGCCCAAGAATAACCCTATCTTCCGGCTCGACCCAACACACAGGTGACCGACACGGTTGCCCATACAATGCCTCAAACGGTGCCATACCAATACTCGCTTGATAGCTATTGTTGTATGCGAACTCCGCCAGATGCAAAAATTGCTTCCAATTCCCGCCGAAGTCCAACACACAGGCACGCAGCATATCCTCGAGAATCTGAATAACCCACTCAGACTGCCCATCAGTCTGAGGATGAAATGCCGTACTGAAGTTCAAATCTGCACCGAAAGCCTCCTAAAAACTCCTCCACTACTTAGCATTAAACCTAGTGTCTTGATCAGAAGTGATGGACAAAGGAACTCCATGCAACCTCACAATGTTCTGCAGATACAAATCCCCGAGAACCTTCCTCGAACACGTTGACCTAAACGGAATGAAATGCACCAATTTCGTCAACCTGTCGACCACGACCCAAACTGCATCGTGCCGCTACTCCGTCCTCGGCAAACTTGAGAGAAAATCTATCGTCACATGCTCCCATTTTCACCCTAGAATAGGAAGCGGCTGAAGCTAACTTGCAGGCTTCTGATGCTCGGCTTTCACCTAAACACTTGGCCACGTACTCTCGAACATCTTTCTTCATGCCTCTCCACCAATATTGCCTCTTCAAATCACGATACATCTTTGTGCTCCCCTGATGAATAGCGAACTGAGACTTGTGAGCTTCATCCAAAACGGCTTTTGTCACCTCGGCGATAGCTGGAACTGCAAGACTCTCCCAGAAATACAACGATCCATCTGCATGCAGGCTCCATTCTTCAAACTACTCCCCGTTCTGAATCTGCGACCAAATCCCCTGCAAATGTTGATCCTGCCACTGACTTTGCTTTACCATCCGAATAAGAGCTGGGGTTGCTTCCACATGATATACCGAAACTCGATCACAGTCTTCATGATATTGTAGCCTATACTCGCTCACTGTCGCATCCCTGCTTTAGTCATCAAGAGCCAAACAAGCGAGAATCCCTAAAGACTTCCTGCTAAGAGCATCCGCGACCACATTAGCTTTCCCAAGATGATACTGCAACGCAAAATCATAATCATCCATATATTCTACCCATCTACACTGCCTCAAATTAAGATCCCTCTGAGTGAACAAATACCTCAAACTCTTGTGATAGGAGAAGACCTAAAACGACGCTTCATACAAGTAAAATATCCAAATCATAAGCGCATAAATCAACTCCGAAAGCTCTAAATCATGAGTAGGATAATTCCGCTCGTGAGGTCGTAGCTGTCTCGATTCGTATGCAACCACACGTCCATGTTGCATCAACACGCACCCAAGTCTGCGCCCTAAAGCATCTGCATAAACTTCATACGGCTCGTCACTGCTAGGAATAACTAACACTGGAGCTGAAGTCAACCGATTCTTCAATTCCTGAAAAGCAAGCTCACAATCTTCATTCCACTCAAACTTGACATTTTTCTTGATCAATCTCGTTAATGGAGCTGCATTTTTTGAAAAATCCTTTATAAATTTCCTGTAATAACCAGCAAGACCTAAGAAGCTACGAATCTCCGCCACATTCCTTGGTCGTTCCCACTCCACTATGGCTTCAATCTTGGACGGATCCATAGAAATACCATGCTCCGAGATGACATGACCCAGAAACTTGACCTCAGTCAACCAAAACTTGCACTTTTCCCTCTTAGCATACAACTGGTGCTCCTGCAGAATCTGAAGCACGATCTGGAGATGTTGCTCATGCTCCTCCCAAGTCTTAGAATACACAAGAATATCATCGATGAACACGATCACGAACTGATCCAGATACGGCCTAAATATCATGTTCATCAAATCCATGAAAGCTGCCGGAGCATTCGTCAACCCAAACGACATAACCAAAAACTCAAAGTGCCCATACCGAGTCCTAAAAGCTGTCTTGGGAATATCCTCTTCCTTAATCCTGAGCTGGTGATAACCTGAACGCAAATCAATCTTTGAGAAGTACCGTAAACTTTTCAACTGATCAAACAACTCATCAATCCTAGGCAAGGGATACTTGTTCTTCACCGTAACACGATTCAGCTGCCGATAATCCACACACAACCTGAGAGTCCCATCATGCTTCTTAGCAAACAAAACCGGTGCTCCCCACAGAGATGTGCTATTCCGAATATACCCTTTATCAGCAAGCTCCTGAAGTTGCTTCCTCAATTCTTTCATTTCTGCCGGCGCCATCCGATAAGGTGCCATAGAAATCGGTGCTGTTCCCGGAAACAACTCGATACCAAACTCAATTTTTTGATGCGGTGGTAATCCTGGCAACTCGTCGGGGAAGACATCCTCGAACTCATCAACCACCAGAATCGCTACACTGCCTCTCAAAGCATAGGGCTCACAATCTAGATTGGCAAGAAAAGCACAACAACCTAGATTCCTTCGCCCTCCTAGACACGACTTCATGAGACGCTCACTCATTAACCAATCACCACCACCCTGGTAAGTGATCATCGTTCCCCTATCAGACACTAGGGTCACTCTTCTAAGTTGGCAGTCCACGACTGCATTATACCTGGACAACCAGTCCATTCCTAGAATCACATCATATGAGCTCATGGAGAGTATAGTCAAATCATTTTTCAAAATCTCATCCCCAATCTTTATTTTACAAGATTTACACATACAATTTATACACACCTGCCCCAAGGGAGAAGTTATGACTAGGGGTTCATCGAACTCTTCTATCCTTAAACCCAAGGCATGTACAAAAGAACTCGAAATGAGAGAACTAGAGGCACCAGTATCAAATAAAACGCGAGCTAAAGATCTAGAAACCAAGATCGTACCATCGACAACCGCGTTACCAACATGAGAATCTAAACCTCCAGATGCCATCGCATGAACCTGCACTGGAGCCTTTCCTTTCCCTCTACCAACATTGCTGGGTCTTGGATTATTCTGCCGATGCTGCTGGGATGGAGACGACTGCATACTACCTGTACTCGACGCTCGATACTGAGGGACACTAGGCTGGAAATGCTGCGGCTGCTGCCCCCGTGCCGAATATGAGAACTGCTGAGGAGAGAACTGGGGATACTGCAACTGCAGGTACTGCTGAGGCGGAGGTAGGGTCTGAGGTTGAGACTGACGACTGGCATCCTCCCCGGTCTGAGATCCAAGACGGGCACTCTTGATCGGGCAATTTCTCTTGATGTGTCCGGGCTGCTGACAGAAATGACAATGGAAGCTGTAGGGATTGTTGCGCCCGCTGCCAGACGAACTGCTGCTACCACTGTTTGTGCCACCTTGCTTACCCTTCCCCAGAGTCGGACGGCTACTTGTGCTCTTCCTACCACTCCTTTACGGTCCTCTTGAAGCCTTGGCTCGGTCCTCACAATACTGCACATAATCATTCTCCACAGATATCGCCAACGACACAAGCTCTTCGAAATTCCTAAGCCGTAGAGCAACCAACTATCACCGAATAGGAGCCTTAAGCCCTCCCTAAAAGTTAATACACTTCTCATGCTCTGATGCCACCGCTGATGGAGCAAACTTAGCCAACTCATTAAATCTTGCCTCATATTCCTGGACTGACAGATCACCCTGCTACAACCTGTAGAACTCAGCTGCCTTCTGATCTCTATACCCCTATGGAAAATATCGATCATAGAACAGCTCCTCGAACCTGTCCCAACTGATATCGCCACCGCGCTCCAAACGCTTAGCTTGTTTCCACCAAGTGTTAGCGCCACCCTCGAGCTTATACGCAGCAAACTCCACACGATACTCCTCAGGCACACCAAGGGTATCCAAATGCTTCAAGATCGAATCCAGCCAATACTCTGCTAACTGCGGATCTCCATTACCATCAAAAGTCAGAATAGACGCACGTCAAAATTCTTTAAAGTACGTATGCCGACGACCAACATCAGAATCTTCCGGTCTAGCCCTAGCTGCCATATGCCAGAAAGCCACAAACATAGACCTCATCATGCCCTCATCATTTTTGAACTCAGCGTCAGCTGTCGAACGACGTCTAGGTGCCATTCTCTCACTTCTGAAAATAAAATTTGGACTGTCAGAGGTATCTCATTGTCAAACCTATGTGTGCACAATTCCTAAGGTTCATAACCTTGAGCTCTGATACCATTCTGTCACGCCCCGAAGTACGGGAGGTGATGTGGCGTATTATTTAAATTAATTAAAAGAAAATTTAATGAAAATCAAGAGTTTAAGGGTTGAATTAAGTAATAAAACATGAGGTTCTTTAAAACAACACCTTATAGAAGAGTTCATATACACTAAGCAATTGAAATCATTAAATGAATAATAATAAAATAATAAAGTCGCGAGTATGGGTCCCACAGACCCACAACTTGTGCACACACACATGGTACTGACAATATCATAAATATAACCATAGTCCAAGTACAAGTAAAGTTAAAATCTTACATGCCTTGATTTAAATAATACAAATTAATCTACTAGTCCCTCTACTGCTCCTGAGTCCTGTCCGTCGAATCTTCTCCAAACCTAAATAGAAAACCACCTAGAGGGGGAAATTTAAAACAAATAAAATGTGAGCGAAAGGCTCAGTAGGACTATGTTTTATAAAATAATTTAATTTAAAGAAACATTTCATTATTCAGGAATTATTTAAAAGAAACCTTGAATAAATAAATAAATAAACAAATTTAAGTAAAACCGTTCTTACCCAGAACAGTTTACTTGGACAACCAGAAATATCATTTTCTTTTCCTAGGCAAACCATAATAATATCACCACCGTAGTGGCCCAGCTGGGTTTCGGGACCTGCCCCCAAGGTCGATCGCTACACGACCCGATCTCTGATATGGCATCATGCCTATGTGTTTATTTCCATCATCATTCAAAACCTAATTACCGAGTATTGTCATTTACATTTATTATGAAGTCCATTTCAGTTCACGGTATATTAAAATATAACCGATAAATTCATTTTCAAACAACCGTTGAAAACATTTTAATAGAAATCCTTTTCAAAGCCAAATCATTTTGAAACTAGGCTACCAAGGAATAGGATAGAAGTCCTACCTCAATAGTCGTGCTGGTGCCCCACACTGTAATCCCGGTCTGCTATATGTTAGCTCCGCGGAACCACGAACGATCCTAGATACAAACTAAGTCGATCAATATCTAGTTCGAGACATTCTATGTTACTAAACCATTTCATGATGTCCTAGTGTGCCATTTATATCTTTAAAATCATTCTATAAGGTTGGAATTTAAATCAGGGTTCAAAACAGTGAAAACGGGTGAAAAATCACAAAATTCCCCATGCTCGGCCGGCCTGCCGGACTCCCTGCTTCGGCCGGCCGAACTGTGCAGTTTGGCCTGCTGGAAGCCAAGTTCGGTCGGCCGAACATTCCCAGGTTTGGCCTGCCGGACTGATGAACACCGGCCTGCCGATCCCTTGATTCGGCCTGCCGAACTGGGAAAACCCAGAAATCCAGCCACGGGTTTTCGATTCCCCCAAAATCCAAATCTTGATTTTAACTTGTTTTTCTCAAATCTCAGGCATGGAAAACAATCATAGTCGATAGAAAAACATACTAGAACACATTTGAACTCATTTAAACAAGATTTAAACTCAAAAATCTGAAAAATCTGAAAATGAGAAAATGGGGAGAAAAATAAAAAATCTTGAATCCAATCCGTTTTTCTTCAATCTAAGCTTAGATTCTAGTTGTTCTAAGTTCATTTAACTCAAATCAAAGGTTTTCTAAGTCCAAGCAAACCTAGATTTCAAAAAGCACAAAATTGAAAATTTTGAGAAAAGTTTAAAAATTTCAAAACTAACCTCGAATCGAAGCTTCAATCCGCGTTCTCGGTTACCAAATCACGTTCCTGAGCTTCCTCCTTGCTAACCCGAAGCTTGGATTCGAATTTTGATTCAAAAATTTGAGAGTGAATTTGAGAGATAACAGAGAAGCCGAGAGAGAGAGAGAGGGAGAGAGCTCACGAGCAGGAGAGAGAGTGAGGAGAGAGGAGGGGAAAAAGGAAATAAATAGAGCATATTTATGGGCGATTTTACTATACGAAAACCAAATGCCACTCACGGTTTTATAAAACGGAATATTTTTAACATTTTACAAATTGTTGTGTTTTAAAACTCGAAAAATCATTTAAAACAATATGAAATCACTTGAATTCATCAATTTAACAAAACAACCAAAAATTCAAAATCCAACCAAGTAATCAAATTAATGTTAAAACATTAATTATGGCACACTAATTCATCATTTATATTATAATAACATTAAATAAATTCCGGGGCGTTACATTGACAGTGCTGCCGATTACATTCGAGAGCTCAACCTCGGCAGATCCTCCTTTTTCACGCGTCATCGTCACCGAAATCTTCGCCCATTCCATGCATCACTCAGCAGCTTCACCTTTTCCATTCGAGCTAAAACTTGTTGCAGGAAGTCTGCTTTACAACTTGCCGTTAGGGTTCTTCTCACACCTCCAAAAACTCCTAGTCCTCCCTCCACCGACACATAACCACTTTTTTTCTCAGAACCCATAAACTTCAATTTGTTTTAATACTCATAAATTTACATGTCGGTGGCTGAATTTTGTGTAATCTCAAAAGTTTGTACATATGTGCAACCTCCTGAATTTAATTTCTTTCATAACCTATACTTACTAAAATACCAATTTAGCATAGTTTTTTTTTTCTCTTTCGATTTGGTCTCTCTCTTTGATCTTTTGTTGGCAATCTTCAATTGATTTTGTCTTAGTATTGATGTGGGGTTCCTTGTTTTGATATAGGATGCTAAAGGAAGAAGGTGGAACCAGGGAAGAAAGAAGAAAGGAGGTCAATCTGTGTTGCCAATTAGAATTACCAAGGACAAAAAATATACGAAATGAAGAATAAACAAGCACACACAAAACTTATAGTGGTTTATTCTTAATGTGAGAGCTACGTCTACCTTCAGTTACTATAATAATTCACCATAATGAATTAATGATAAAGAAGTTTACAAGAGAAAAATTACACACACTCTGTCTAAAATTTTTCTCTAACCTCTCTTTCGCTCTAATTTTTTGAGATACATCAAATAAGCCCTCACCAAGTCTTATTTATAGACCTACAAGAAATAAGAAAAAAAAACCCAAAAAATAGACTTTCTTGCATCCAATATGCTTACTAGACTGACACGCATAGTCGCACCATTGTATTGGCGCCACCATGCAAACTTACATTTACTTTGTGATTTTCTTTTGAATCATGCGCAGCCAAGGAGCATATAGGAGCGGCTGCACTTGCTCTATGGGACTTCGCGCGGCCGCATGCACTCCTTGGCGCTAGGGCATGCATCCAAGGCTTCCAACACGTGTTTTTTCTTTCTTTTCTCCTTTTATTGCTCTGTGTATGGTGTTTATCCAAAGGTGTTAAATTAGGTTCCATACTTCTTAAAGATTTACATCCAAAGGATTGAATGTAGAAAAATGATGATCGATGGATAGAGTTATTTTTATTTTCTTTTTTGAAAGGATCTGATCATGATACTTAACGAGAGAGAACACAAATCTTGTCGAAGATGGGGGCGATGGTGCTAGGCTAGCCGATGGGTGGAAGAGTGAGGTTGGGCTCGTCAATGGACGAAAGCACATGGCTGGGCTCGCCAATAGTGGTACAGTGGAGAAAGGAGGAGGATTAAAAAGGGTTCTCATGGGTTCTCAAATCTTGAGGTTTTTTTTTTTTTAAGATAGACGTGCAATCTTCATGTGTAGGAGACTTTGTTTTTGTTTAATGGTCCTTTATCTTTTACCATTAGATTTTGATCTAACAGTGCTTATTTGTTCTTCACTGGTGGGGAATCCATACGTTCCCCACCATAAACCTATCAAAAAATAAAATAAAAATATATTTTATGATGGCTAGATGTTAAGGTAAAAAAAGAATAAAAAGTTGAGGGAGACAAGTTGAGAAAAAAAATATGCAAAGAAAATTAAAAGTGGGGGGTGGCAATTAGGGTTAATGGGTCGTGTTTATATCAGCCTATTTATTAATCATGTCAAAAAACATCAACCCAAACATGACTCATCTATCAAAGGTGCCAAAGAATATCAATCCAAACACAACTCATTTAATATT
Organism: Artocarpus heterophyllus; assembly: GCA_025403435.1. Lineage (NCBI taxonomy): Eukaryota > Viridiplantae > Streptophyta > Magnoliopsida > Rosales > Moraceae > Artocarpus > Artocarpus heterophyllus. Next base: position 282,421 of record JAJQZP010000401.1, read on the forward strand.
TGTGTTAATCATGTCAACCCGCATAACCCATTTAAATTTATTCATTGAGTAAAACTTGATATAGTTATGACTTATTTAACATGATTATGACACACATAATATATTTATTGGTCAATTTATTATTTATTTTTAGATTACCTGCATATTTTAAAATTCTTAATATTTATATTTAAGAAAAGCAAGTAAAGGTCCTTTTATGCATCATATAAACTTTTATATTATATTATATATAATTAAGTTTCAAATCATATATGTAGTTAGTCGTGTCAATTATGTTAGGATGGTCAATCCTAACCTAACCCATTTAATAATCGTGTTAATCATATAAACTCGTTAGTGACTCAAACCCTCTAACTTTGTAGGGATTTCGTGTTATATTGTCGTATCATGACCCAAATTGTTATCCCTAATTAAAACGTAAAAAAATCTAGTGGGGTCACTTGTTGCATTTGTCTCTACTAACAATGTTCGCAAGAGAGTAGCAGGGAGGTCCATTGTCGCATCTGTCTCTGCTAGCAACGATGTTCACAAAGAGCAATCGCATGGCGGTTTAGGGATATACCACAATTATACTGCAGATGGGCCTACCTCGAGCATATGTTGGCCCCAAACAATGCTTGATCCGAAAGAAGAAACCTTCGCTCATAAGGCATTCTTGAATATACATGTTATACACGAACTTTTAGCAAAATACAACATAATGATATGAAACGAGAGAGTTTCTCATTTGAGCAGAGGAAGCATTAAATTGGAGTAGAGTTGTGGTGGGTTTTTTTTTTCCTTTTTTTTAAAAGAAAGAATCTTAAAATCTTGATAATGATTTGTTAATTTGCAACTATATTATGTCATAATATGCACGAAGAAAGTCATTGAGCACAATCACTAATTGTTTTAAGCACTCATTTATCAAATTCAAGAATACGTTTATGGAGAATTTTACAATCCCAACCTTTTACAAAAATGAGTATTTTTAAGCCATTTGAAAGAACGGTTGGAACCATTAATCACAACTATTAACAGCGTAAAGCTCTCACATATTATAATAAAATGCAAAAGATTGCTACAATATGAAGCTCTCGTATGCTATAGTTCTCAAATTAAAACTGTTGTTCCAACCGTTCTTCCAAACGGTCGATTAGTTTATATTCTTTTTTTCATTTAACCAAGACAAAGCTTTGTTTTTAGGCACAAAAGGACGATGTTAACTGACGTTTGTTTAATTCCAACTCACGTGAGGGACACACGAGCTTTTTTTTTTTTTTTTTTTTGACAAAAATACGAAATGTCTCCTGTTCATGAATAAAAATACTTTAATTCAATATAAAAAAATTATGAAAACCCAAAAAAAAAAAAAGTTCTCCTTTCTTGCATGTCTTCTTCCTTCTCCCATAAAAATTGATAATAATAATAATAATAAACAACTTAAAAATCTTTAAAACATATGGAATGTGCATCGTCTCCCCCACGCCAGAAGAGAGGGTCTTGCTGACACCGGAAGAGAAAAAGGGGTCTTGCCAACAAGCATAGAGCTAGGGAGAAAGGCAATGAGGGCATGAAGAATTAGGAATGATATATTACTATACTTTTTTTGTTGAGAGTTTATACAGGTTTTTAATTTGTGGCCCTATGATGAGGTATCCTCATAGAACTGCAGTGTACATACTTTCCTTAAACAATTACTCTCACTTTTTAATTTTTTTTTTTCACTTTCTGTCATTTTTTTTTTACTCTTACATTTTTAAGTTTTCATCTACATTTTCTCTTCTTTATTTTTTTTTTTCTCTTTGCGTTTTAAATTCTTTTCCTTTTGCCGAGTGTTTGTTTTCTAAATTTATACTACGTTAAATAATTATTTGAAATGTAACTTTTAATAATTATGAAAATATTAACAAAAAATTGTCAGTATCTTAAGAAAATAACGTTGATAAACGAAAAGTCATTCTTATAAGTGCCTTCACTAAAATAAAATCCTAGCTCCATCTATGCTCGGCACTACAATTTTGTTGAAGAGAAGGGGAGTGCAACCATGTGAACTTGGTGTTGGGTTTTTTTTATTTAATATTATATTATGGGTTTACATATTTAAGTGACAATTATATAGTGAGTTATTTAATTTAATAGAGCCAAATAAGTGACCTATTATTTTAGTATCTAGAAATATCTATTAGGTATAAGCTTTAAATATATATAAACTTAATTCTAGTCAAACTAGAAATAATTAGATTTTATTTTGATTTAGTACAGGTCTCAAGTCAAACCATACCTATAATTTTCTCTCCAATTAATGAGAGGGAATCTTTAAGTATTAAAGATAGATTTAACTGTGGAAAACTTCATCCTTCTTAATTTCATTACCATGAATTCAAGTACATATTCTCAATTATTATTCTTAGTAATTTGACATGATGCTTTTTGAAATTTATGAATATTGCAGTAAATCATATTTAATAAGTGGTATCAAAACGGTTATCATGCTAAATTACTAAGAGTTTTTTTCTTCTCTAATTTTCCTGTTTGGATTAAATGATCAAACGTGTATACATGAATGTATATTTATCCCTGTAGAAGAAGATTAAACCCATTCATAATTGTATTTATGTACGATTATTATATATATATATATATATACTCATACGTTTATATATACGTTTAGACATAATCATCAGTAAATTTCGAATATATATACCACTAATAATTGTTGCTGCGGTTCTTTTCCATTAGCTGTTTAAGTGATCCTCGGAATTCATGATATTTAATTTGGTTTATTAACTTACGGTAATATATGTATGATGAATACCAAATGGTAAGGAACCTATGGTCATATGATTAGCTATATGATGTAGCATAAATGTAAAATAGTTTCGTTCGGTTCATAATCACTCGTCGTATCCATATAATTGATTTTGGTTTCAGTTATAAAACCAATAACTCCAGCTTTTATAAGGAACTTGCTTATTATCTGTTTCGGTAAATATAAGTTTGTTTGTAATATATATCTTTCAATTAAATTTTGGGGAAAAAAAAAGGATTTTTGGTAAAATATGTCTCAATAATATGTTGTCACAGTAATAAACTTATTTATTTTGGAATATTAAGATGTGTATGTCAATTGTTTATGTGAATAATGATGGGCTCAAAGTAACGTTATTGTTTGGCTAAATAATAGGCATACTTGTGGTAGTAAATATGTGATAATTATTCATGTGAGCAATAAGTAAGTCCAAAGAAAGGCTTATTGTTTGATAAGATTAATTGTCAATATTTAATTACTACATGAAAGTATCACTCACAGTTAATATTTTTGTCCAAAGACTAAATATCAATATTGTTTTAGATATCTTGTGATGGGGCCCATTATGTGGATTGTTTAATCATATCATGTAAGTATTTATTAAATGATTATGCTTATGTTGTAACATGATTATTGATTGTGAGCTTGTTATTTTGTTTTGTTCTTTGTTTTGTTTCTAATTGTGCTTACACTAACTACCAATATCAATTCCATTCTTGTGTTTAATGGCACAAACTTCAAGAATTGAAAAGAGAACATTGTCGTTATTCTCAGTTGCATGGATCTTGACCTTGCGGTCCGGATGGAAACTCTCGCTCTTTTTAATGCTGAAAGTTCTTTTGATGCTAAAAGAGACTTAAAGAAGTGGAAGCATTCTAACTGCATGAGTTTTATGATTATGAAACACTCCATTTCGAAACCCTTTAAGGCATGTTTGGTTAGAGAGGTGGAATTATAATTGGAGTGCTAACAGTAATAGTAATGGAAAGCAATGAAAAAGAAAGCTAATGTATTTGTTTGTTATGATTTTACAGACACATTAAAATGGAATACAAATATTGTTATTTTGACAAAACTACTATTGTCTTTATATACATAAAATTCATTAGTTTTTACTATCAAAATTACTTTTACAGAAATAAAAAACTCATAAGTTATTATAACTATTTCTAACAGGTAAATTTAAAAATTTTGCTTGTCATTAAAAAGAGAAATAAATAAAATATAAAAAAAATAAAGAAACTTTTATAAAAATAGTGCGACAGAAATAAAGAATAAGAGCACACATTATTTTACGTGGAAACCTAAGATAGAAAAAAACACGAATAAAAAGAAGAAAATCACTAAACTTGAAAAGATTATGAGCCAGCGACAATTAGGGAGGCTAAAAGCCTATAATATTAAACTCTAACACAATACATTATATATATATATATATATATATATAAGCATAAACAAAATCTTAATATATGATATAACTTAATGGACCTAAAACATAAACTAAACGGCCCAAAATACAAAGGTTTACATTGTCGGGGCTCTGCCCTTGCCCCCCTAACAAGATCAGTGGTGGACTACGGGTTCGGGCCTGTAACGTCCCGAAATTTATTTAATGTTAATGTACTATAAATGATGAATTAGTGTGTCATAATTAACGTTTTAACATTTATTAGACTATTTGGTTGGATTTTTGAAATTTTGGTTGTTTTGTTAAATTGATGTGTTCAAAAGATTTCTTATTGATTTAAAATGATGTTTTGAGTTTTAAAACACCACAATTTGTAAAATGTTAAAAATACTTTGTTTTGCAAAACCGTGGGCGGCACATGGTTTTCGCACAGTAAAACCGCCCACCGATTTTCTCTATTTATTTCCTTCCTCTCTCTCTCCTCTCATTCATTCTCCGGTTTTCTCTCTCTCCTCTCTCTCTCTCTCGGCAGCTCTCTTTCTCTCTCAATTCTCTCTCAAATTTTGAAACCACATTCGAATCCAAGCTTCGGGTTAGCGAGGAGGAAGCTCGGGGACGTGATTCGGCAACCGAGAACGCGGATTGAAGCTTCGATTCGAGGTTAGATTTGAAATTTCTAAACTTTTTACAAAATTTCCAATTTTGTGTGTTTTTGAAATCTAAGTTTGTTTAAGCTTAGAAAACCGTGGATTTGTGTTAAATGAACTTAGAACAACTAGAATCTAAGCTTAGATTGAAGAAAAACGGATTGGATTCAAGATTTTTCATTTTTCTCCTCTTTTTCTCATTTTCAGATTTTTGAGGATTTCGAGTTTAAATGTTGTTTAAATGATTCCAAACATGTTCTAGAATGTTTTTCTATCAACTATAGTTGTTTTTCATGCCTGGGATTTGAGAAAAACAGGTTAGAAACAAGATTTGGATTTTGGGGATCGAGAAACCCGTGGCTGGGATTTCTGGGTTTTCCCAGTTCGGCAGGCCGAAGTTCATGTTCGGCAGGCCGGAGTGATGATCGGCAGGACGGTGTTCTTCCGACCGACAGGTCGAATCTGGGGAAATGTTCGGCAGGCCGAACCTTGTTTCCGGCAGGCCGAACTGTGCAGTTCGGCAGGCCGAAGCAGGGCGTCCGGCAGGCCGACCGAGGCATGGAAAATTTTGTGATTTTTACCCGTTTTCACTGTTTTGAACCCTGATTTAAATCCCAACCTTATAGGATGATTTTAAAGGTACAAATGGCACACTAGGACATCATGAAATGATTTAATAACATAGAATGTCTCGAACTAGATATTGATCGACTTAGTTTGTATCTAGGATCGTTCGTGGTTCTGCGGAACTAACGTATAGCGGACCAGGATTACGGTGTGGGGTACCGGCACGAGTATTGAGGTAGGACTTCTATCCTATTTCTTTGGTAGCCTGGTTTTGAAATGATTTGGCTTTGAAAAGGATTTCTATCAAAAATGTTTTCAACGGTTGTTTGAAAATGGTTTTATCGGTTATATTTTAATATACCGTGATTATGAAATGAATTTCATAATAAATGTAATTGACAACACTCGGTAATTGGGTTTTGAATGATAATGATAATAAACACATGGGCATGATGCCATATCAGAGATCGGGTCGTGTGGCGATCGACCTTGGGGGCAGGTCCCGAAACCCAGCTGGGCCACTACGGTGGTGATTTCATGGTTTGCCTAGGTAAAAGTAAATTGGTGTTTTGATTTGACGAGTAGACTGTTCTGTGTCAGGACGGCTCTACTCAAATTGTTTATTTATTTATTTATTTAAGTTTCCTCTGAATAACTCCTAATGATGCTATGTTTCTTTGAATTAAACTATTTTATAAAACATAGTCCTACTGAGCCTTTCGCTCACGTTTTATTGTTTTAAATTTCCCCCATCTAGGTGGTCTTCCATTTAGGTTTGGAGAAGATTCTTCGGACCGAACTCAGGAGCAATAGGAGAGTTTATTTATATTCTGTATTTATTTAATCAAGGCATGTAAGACTTAACTTTATTTATACTTGGACTGTAATTGTATTTATGATATTGTCAGTACCATGTGTGTGCACAAGTTGTGGGTTGTGGAACCCATATTTGCAGTTTTTATTCGATTATTATTATTTGCTTAAAATTTATAAATTCTTTTATAAAATGTGGTGGAAAATCTTCTTAATTTTTATTTAATTTGATTCTCAAACTCTCGATTTTTAATTAAATTCTCTTTTAATTAATCTAAATATTCCGCCACGTCACCTCCCGTACTCCGGGGCGTGACAGGGCCATAGGCCTAATCCCTCCGTTATCACCACAGATCTTATAAAAAATCTCATATTTGTTCTTTCACTACAATGATTGTACTGTAAGCTTTTCGAGTTTAACCAAACTAAATTCATGCCACTATATTCTCATAGAAATAACAATAATAAAAAAAGACAACAACCTGCTGTAGAAGTTGTCCTCTTCATCCCTGCCCTCTCCGATGGGCTTGTCCCATATCCATGATGGGCACATCATGAACAATCGCATATACTACAAGTTAGAAAGTGAGTGGAGTAATTTTAAATCTAATCTTCAGAGTATCAACAAATGGTCTTCACGATATATAGTAGCGATCCAAAAAAGAAGACGAGAGCCATGGTGGCCTCTCAGCCATTAAGCAACAATGGAGAGGTAGATCTGAGCTCCAAAAGAGGGCTTGGAGGAGGCAATCGACAAATCGAGTGAGAAGGTGCAACAGATTTAGGAAATCGACGGGGAGACAATAATGCAGATCTAGTTGGAGGAGATGCGATGGTCCAAGTCAAAGGAGGAGATCAGTGATCTCGTTGGAGGAGTGGCTGTGTCATGCTCAGCCGGTATTGGGCTTGCCGGAGTGGATCTCTGATGATGGCACTGGACGGTTCTCAATGGCGTCATGCTACGGTGTTGTCGTTGGAAGACAACAGTGGATGGAGGTTGTGACATGTTCAAAGACAAACAATAAATAAACAAGAGTAAACATGGAAAAAGAAAATAAAAAAGAGATTGGAATTGTCATTCCTCTCTCACATGGAAGGAATGCCAATTCCACCAAAATAGGCTAAAAGTCGTTCCTTTGGAGTATTCATTCTTTAGTTTTTTGTTAAATCAAACATAGAATTAGCTCCATTTCTTTTCCATTTTATTTCATTCCCCCCAACCAAATTTTACCTTGGGGGCTTAATGTCTAAGAAGAAAGTGCTAAGAAGTTCCTTAAAGGGATTGAAAAGCATTTTGCAAAGAACCAAAAGGTTGAAACAAGTACCCTGTTGACTAATCTTACTTCAATAAAATATAAAGGAAAAAAGAACGTAAAAGAGTATATCATGAAGATGTCTCATATAGCTTTCAAACTAAAAGTACTAAAGTTAGAGTTATCCAAGGAATTGCTTGTGTATTTAGTTTGATTTATCTTCCTACATAATACGGTCAATTCAAAGTGAGTTACAACACCCGAAATGATAAATGGACTCTTAATGTGCTTATATCTCAATGTGTTCAGAAGAAGAAAGGGTTAAGCAAGAAAATGTTAAAAGTGCTCACTTAGAGAAAGGACAAAAGAGAAGCGCGATTTTGGATGAGTATGTCGTTTTTCTCCAAGAACATGAGGTTGATATAGGAGTGGAGGAAGATGATCAAACCAACCTCTATTAAGTCAAACAGAGCTCTAACTCTCAAAAGTGGATTGATGCCATGATTGACGAAATAAAATTCATGAAGGACAATGATGTTTGGGATCTCGTCAAATTGCTTGAAAATACAAAACTCATCGGTTGCAAATGAATATTTAAAACCAAGAGAGATTCAAAACGCAATGTTGAGATTTGCAAGGCTCGTTTAGTTGCTAAGGATGTCACTCAGAAAGAAGACATTGATTACAAAGAGACTCTCTCTAGTATCAAGGAAAGAATCTTTCAAGATCATAATAGTACTTATGCCTTATTTTGATTTGGAGCTACATTAAATAGATATAAAGACTATGTTTCTCAATGGCGACATTGATGAAACAATATATATGATGCAACCAAAAAACTTTGTATCCAGTGATCTAAAGAAGATGGTCTGCAAACTAAATCATTCTTATCACCAACGTGAAGGGTCGCCTACCCTCGCACCGTATCTCTCTCATGAGATCCGCTTGGGTGCGGTGGTGGAGCTCCCTCCAAAGCCACCATTCAGTCCAACATGCTAACCCCTGTCTGAGAAGAGAATACAGTGTGTTGCAGAGCTTTTTAGATGTGGGCTATAGGCAAGGTGATCGGTCGTTGGCTTCATCAAGCCACGTGGCAGCTTCTAATTAGTTGTTGTGGCCAAATCAAGACTGTCTTTTTTTTTTGTTTTTAAACTCCATTTACTAAAATGCCCCTCTATGTATCTCCTTGTGCGACTCACGCTACAAGGTTTTTAATGAATCTAAGTTAAAGTCATCAATTTGTACTTAAAAACAAAGGTTTGTCATGGTAAAAGGTTTCGGGCTATGTGAGCCATTACCCCGAATTTAACTGCACACCACTTATTTATTTATTTATTTATTGTTTTACATATGCGGTATAAAGCAAGGGAAAACATTCCTGATCCCCATATTTTGATTGAACTCACGACTCAAGAGCAATATATTCGGAGGTGAAAAATCAAATCTACATTTGTTTTCATTCCTTCTCCACGTGAATCATGAAGCAAGATAAACAGTCCAAACATATGAATGGTCCATGGATAAAAGCCTCTGCTTTTGGGTTTGTTTTTCTTTGTTTCTGAAGTGAAATGATTATGTTCAAGGATAATGCATTTTTTTTTTACTCACAATTCTCAAAAACCCATTTGGAGTTTAGTAGGATTCTTCCCCTCCAGCTCCTTGGTGGTACTAAAAAAGAAAGAAAGAAGGAAAGAATTTGAGGGGGTTAGAAGACAAACCCGCTATTGTTGTACTCCTTTTGTCCCCACCACTGCTACATGATATAATAGCAGAAAGAGGCCCACAACAAGGACAAATAGGATGTTTGGTGTAGGATAGTTTACGCCACTAATTCAGTTATGAATAATATAAAACTCTCACATGTTACAATAAAAATAAAAGTTGCTACAGTGTAAAACTATCTCATGCTACAGTAAAAATAGTTCTAACCAATAATTCTCACTACCACACCAAACACCCTAAAAATCTCCCGAAGACCCTTAGCCTCTCTTTTCTTTCTCAGTAACACCATCAATCACAACCAATGATTCTCACCACCACACCAAACACCCTAAAAATCTCCCGAAGGCCCTCAGTGATACGAACCCCACTAAGAACTGACGCGACCCTAACCAAAATTGGTCTCTAAGATCAAAATTCTTAATCGATTTTGAACGAAACCGCGACCCGATGCCTAACAAGAAGCACGAACCTTGGTATGTGAGAACGTCACAATCAGCTATGGACGGACTGATTGATGAGTCTATGAATGCCACAGAATTTTCTGATAAGTTCGAATAGTTCGTTTAAGAACCGAAGAGAATTAAACCTCAAATTGTGTGTTAAAAACTGATCTCCATTGAATGAAATTCATTACAATATATAGTGGTTTCCCCTTTGCAAATTTTCAACTCCTAATTGCCCATGGAATTTTGGGAAAATCAATTACCAAAACAAAACGCCCAATCTAAACAAATAAGGAAAGTTCCCTTAATGGCTTCAAAGCCTTACAATAATATGAAATAAAAGAAACACATGTTTTCTAAAAAGAAAAGGAAACTAGACAATAAAGAGGTAAATAGATGATTATTCTCTCCACTTGTCGCCTCAAAACGGGAAAGTAACTGAAATGGAAAGTAGCTTGATTATTTGCAGCCATATGGTGCTAATCACTTGTTGATTCTGCAAACATGATTACTCGGTCCCTTCTAGAACTTGAATCATGCATTTGTTAGTATGGATGTCACATGTTCCCTCAATGGGCCTCCATGCAATAGCTTGAGCCCAAGTTGCTTGAATCAACCCAACAAGTGTTTCTTTGAACTTCTTCACAAGAGTTCTCGTAACCGAACCAATGGGAACTTGAATTGGATTTGAATATGTCTCATCCCACGTGCTTTTGCTTGTGCTAACGATGTCCTCATCATTCCCCTCCTTTTGAGAGGGATTTGTCCTCAAATCGTCTCCTGCATCAAAAGGACTTAGATCAAAAACATTAAAGGTGGCACTTACACCATACTCACCTGGCAAGTCTAGCTTGTACGCATTATCATTGATCCTTTTGAGAATTTGAAAAGGATCATCCCCTCTAGGCAACAGCTTGGATTTTCTTTATTTTGAAAACCGTTCCTTGGGTAGGTGCAACCACACCCAATCGCCGGGCTCGAAGACGAGCTTGTGACGCCCTTTGTTGGCTTGTTCAGCATATTGCTTAGTCCTTCGCTCGATGTTGAGTCTTGCCTTCTCGTGTATCTGCTTAACAAGGTCAGCTTTTCTTTTTCCATCTAAATTCACACGCTCAGACAAAGGTAATGGCATTAAATCTAAAGGAGTTAAAGGATTAAAACCATAACCAATTTCAAACGGTGAAAATTGAGTAGTAGAATGAACAGATCGATTATAAGCAAACTCAACATATGGTAAACACTCCTCCCAAGTTTTGATGTTCTTTTTAATGATAGCCGCAACAAAGTAGACAAGGTTTTATTCACAAGTTCTGTTTGACCATTAGTTTGAGGGTGATAAGTAGTCGAAAACAATAGCTTAGTCCCTAACTTAGCCCACAAAGTCTTCCAAAAGTAGCTTAAGAACTTGGTGTCCCTATCAGAAACAATTGTCCTAGGCATACCATGAAGTCTCACAATTTCCCTAAAGAACAAATCAACAACATTGGAAGCATCATCTGTCTTGTGGCATGGAATAAAATGGGCCATCTTGGAAAACCTATCCACGACTACAAATATCGAGTCTCTTCCCCGTTTAGACCTAGGCAAACCTAACACAAAATCCATCGAAATATCAGTCCAAGGTTCACTAGGTATTGGTAAAGGAGTGTACAAACTGTGGGGCTGCACTCTTGATTTAGCCTACCTACAAGTTACACATCTACCACAAAGCCTCTCAACATCTCGTTTCATATGTGGCCAATAGAAGTATTCCTGCAACACCGCCAAAGTATTCATTACTCCAAAATGTCCCATCAATCCTCTCCCATGGGATTCTCTCACTAGCAAATCTCTTAATGAACAATTAGGCACACACAATTTATTCTCCCGAAACAAGTATCCTTCATGCCTAAAGTACTTACCACTAGCAAATCTCTTACAAGCTTGATACTCAGTACTAAAGTCACGGTCATCAGTATATAACTCTTTAATATGTTCAAAACCCAGTAGTTTAGCATTAAGAGTTGAGATTAAGACATACCTGCGAGAAAGCACATCGGCAACGGCATTTTCCTTACCTTGCTTGTAGCGAATGACATATGAAAACGTCTCTATGAATTCCACCCAATGAGCATGCCTCTTGTTCAGCTTGTGTTGGCCCTTCAAGTGTTTCAGGGACTCATGATCGGTGTGAATCACGAACTCCTTAGGCCATAGGTAGTGCTGCCACGTCTCTAATGCCCGAATCAACGCATACATCTCTTTATCATAAGTTGGGTAATTAAAAGTTGCCCCATTCAACTTCTCACTGAAATATGCTACTGGTTTCCCTTCCTGCATTAAAACGGTGCCAATTCCAACACCTGAAGCATTACATTCAATCTCAAAAGTTTTGGAAAAATTAGGTAAAGATAACAATGGAGCATTAGTTAACTTCTCCTTGATTAACTGAAATGCCTTTTCTTGCTCTTCTCCCTATCTAAACCCAACGTTCCTCTTGATCATTTCAGTCAGTGGTGCGGCTATAGTACTGAAATCTTTCACAAATTGCCGGTAGAAACTAGCAAGTCAATGAAAACTTTGTACGTTTCCCACACTAGTTGGACTCGGCCACTCCTGGATGGCTCGCACCTTTTCTTCATTAACATGTATACCTTGAGCACTAACAACAAAACCAAGAAACACAAGCTTATCTGTGCAAAAGGTACACTTCTTGAGGTTAGCATACAACTTCTTCTTTCTATGCACATCCAAAACAGATTTTAAATGCACTACATGTTGGTCCATGTCTTTGCTATAAATGAGTATATCATCAAAATGCGCAACAACAAACCTGCCAATAAATGCATATAATACATGATTCATTAAACGTATAAATGTACTTGGAGCATTAGTTAAACGAAATGGCATTACTAACCACTCATACAGTCCATGTTTTGTCTTAAAGACAATTTTCCATTCATCACCCTCTTTCATGCCTATTTGATGGTATCTACTTTTCAAATCAATTTTTGAGAACATAGAAGCACCATGCAATTCATCCAACATATCATCTAAACGAGGAATAGGATGGCGATACTTACCGTGATATTGTTAATGGTTCTGCAATCTACGCACATCCTCCATGTCCCATCCTTCTTAGGCACGGGTAAGACTGGAACGGCACACGGGCTCATACTTTCTCTCACGTATCCCTTTTTCATCAACTCACTGACCTACCTTTGAAGCTCTTTTGTCTCCTTAGGGTTGCTTCTATAAGCCGGTCGGTTTGGAATGGAAGTGCCAGGTATAAAATCAATCTAATGTTCTATTCCCTGAATTGGTGGCAAACCATCAGGCACCTCATCTGGAAATACATCCTCGAATTCCTACAACAAAGAAACAACAGAACTAGGAAATGCAGGGTCAAGTTTGTTAGTGTTTAAAAGCGCCTCTTTGTACAAAAGTACAATCATTGGCTGATTTGAAAACAACGCCCTTTTAATATCACCGCCTTTTGCATAGAAGTTTGTTTTTCTCTCTGCCTTTCTCTCATTGGTTGATTGTGAATTTTTTTCAGCCCTCTTAATTTTCTCTCCCATGTTCTCTTTGCTCTCTTTTTTCTCGACCATCTCTTCTTTTTTTCTCTCACTGGCCGAACTCTCTCTTTGCACTCCCAATCTTGATTTTTCTCCACTCTGCATTTTTTTTCTCACTTTCTCTCTGTAAGCTCACTTGGTCTTCATAGACCTGTTTTGGTGTTAACAGAACAAGAGTGATCGTTTTTTGATTGTGAACAAATAAGTACTTGTTGGTGAACCCATCATGTTTAACTCGTCGATCAAATTGCCATGGTCTGCCTAATAACAAGTGCCCAGCTTGCATCGAAACCACATCGCACAAAACTTCATCTTCATAACTTCCAATGCGAAAAGAAACTAACACTTGCTTATTCACCTTTACCTCACCACTATCATTTAACCATTGCAATTTATAAGGTCGAGGATGCTTACTTGTAGGCAGCCCTAACTTCTCTACCATGGTTGTGTTAGCAACATTAGTACAACTCCCACCATCAATAATCACACTACATACCTTGTTTTGGAGATGGCACCTAGTATGGAAGATGTTTTCCCGTTGCACCTCTTCTTCTTCTTCTTTGGCTTGCACACTTAAAGCTCTCCTTGCAACCAACAATTCTCCTTGGACAGCGCACTATTCATCATCGACATCCTCTAATGAAGGCATAGAATCGTTGTCCGAATCGTCGTCGGTTTCAATCTCTCCATTGTCCTACATCACCATAGCTCATTTGTTCAGACATTGGCTTGCTATGTAACCCTGCATTGACATTTAAAACATTTAATATCATGATTTTGAGTAGTGGAAGAATCGAATTTACCTTGATTCCCATGGTTGGCCACCTCTTGTTTTTGCTCGGTCTTTGGCTTGATGTTGGGTTGCTTCTCATCCTTCTTCCATTGGTTCATTTTCCAAGTGGATGTACTCGGGTTTTGGCTGGGACGTGTGTTACTGCCCCTCCTCATAAGTTAATTCTCAATTTTGATAGCCATGTGCACCATGTCCTCTAACTCCACATAATGTTGTAACTCAACGGCATTGTGAATTTTGCGGTTCAAGCCCGCCAAAAACCTTGCCATTGCAGCCTCCCGATCCTCCTCTATATTTGCCTGAATCATCATAACCTCCATCTCCTTATAGTACTCCTCCACACTCCAGTTGCCATGCTTAAGATTTTGTAGTTTGTTGTATAACTCCTGGTAGTAGTAAGCTGGTACAAATCGCTTCCTTATCATGGTCTTCATCTCTTCCCATGACTCAATAGGTCGCTCTCTATTTCATCTCCTATTTATAACAAGCTGATCCCACCAGGTAATAGCATAATTAGAAAATTCAATTACATCCAGTTTTACCTTCTTCACCTCGGAATAGTTGTGGCAGTCCAAGATGAACTCCATTTTCTTCTCCAATTCTAGGTACACTTCGGGATTAGATTTGCCTTGAAATGATGGTATCTTTATTTTTATGCCTCTCAAACTATCATTTTCTTGGTTCCTAACTCCTCTATCCCATCCAAATCTCCGGTGACTACCTACTGAATCTTCTCCTTCATCAAACTCTTCCCCATCAATCCCGTAGTAGTCATTAACCTCTCCTCTAACCGGAACCCTTTCCCGCCTATGCGCATGAGGAACATGTTGTGGCTGTTCCACGCATGCGTTTTCTATCCTTTCAATCCTCTCATTGAGCTGTCCTAACTCTCCCCTCAACAATCACCTCATCTCCTCTATCATTGCTTCCATAAGGAGTTGTGGATCTGCTGCACCAGAGGTACCCTCAATAGTGTTCTTGCTGTTGTTTGACATTTTTTTTTTGGCAAAACAAAGTAAGAAACAATGCAAAGGACCTTACCACACTCCCTTACGTGTTTCACTCGTGAAATGGTGCACTCAATTTCACTCGTGTTTGCACTTAATACTTTCGGCTTTTGTCCACTCGAATGCTCTCGCCTTTTTGCCTTTTTCCACTCGTGAATTCTCACTCAGTTCCTATAAAACTAGTTAAATCAATATCAAAATTTCCTTGACAATTCACAAACAGATTACCAAGGAGGCTCAGATTAGAAACAAGAATATAAAGGCACAGGTAATTTAGGCTTTCAAAAATCACACCCAAAAGAAACGAAATTTGAGCAAAAATTTTTGGTCTTTGCGGGGAATTTAATTTTGGGTTCCTTAAACCATGAATAACAAGAATCTAAAAAAAAAATTTAAGGAAGGTTCCCAGACTTTTTTTTTTTTGGATCCTCTTGTTTTTCTTCTTTCCCTTGTTTTTTTTTCTTTCTTTTCTTTTCAGATCTTTTTTTTTAAACCTGACTTTGATAATGGAAATCAAGAATCATGAATAATTGAAACAAACATAAACTAAGGAAACTGATAAGGAAAACCTGATTAGAACCTGGCTCTGATGCCAAATGATATGAACCCCGCCAAGAACTGACGCGACCCTAACCAAAATTGGTCTCCAAGATGAAAACTCCTAATCAGTTTTGAACGAAACCGCGACCCGATGCCTAACAAGAAGCACAAACCTTGGTATGTGAGGACGCCACAATCAGCTATGGACGGACTGATTGATGAGTCTATGAATGTCACGAATTTTTTTGATAAGTTCGAATAGTTCGTCTAAGAACTGAAGAGAATTAAACCTCAAATTGTGTGTTAAAAACTAATCACCATTGAATGAAATTTTGTTACAATATATAGTGGTTTCCCCTGTGCGAATTTTTAGCTCCTAATTGCCCATGAAATTTCAGGCAAATCAATTACCAAAACAAAACGCCCAATCTAAAACAAATAAGGTAAGTTTCCTTAATGGCTTAAAATCCTTACAATAATATGAAATAAAAGAAACACATGTTTTCTAAAAAGAAAAGAAAAGAAAACTAGACAATAAAGAGGTAAATAGCTGATTCTTCTCGCCACTTATCACCTCAAAACGGGAAAGTAACTGAAATGGAAAGTAGCTTGATTATTTGCAGCCATATGGTGCTAATCACTTGTTGATTCTGCAAACATGATTACTCGGTCCCTTCTAGAACTTGAATCATGCATTTGTTGGTCTGGATGTCACATGCAATTCCCTTAATGGGCCTCCATGCAATAGCTTGAGCCCAAGTTGCTTGAATCAGCCCAACAAGCGTTTCTTTGAACTTATTCGCACGAGCTCTCGTAACCGGACCAATGAGAACTTGAATTGGATCTGAGTATGTCCCATCCCATGTGCTTTTGCTTGTGCTAATGATGTCCTCATCACTCAGCCATGCTTTTCTTTCTTAGTAACACCATCAACCACATTGAACCCACAACATGTTTGGAGTTCCCATTAGTTGATGACCCACCAAAATCCCGTCGTACGCTTGGACCCCAACAGGCTCACTAATTGTCTTTCTCTAATCTCACTCACTAGTTCCAACCCTAAACCCACCAAAGCCCATCCTCCCTCCCTCCCTCAGCAAATGGAACCTACACGCTCATAAACCTATAATAGATTAGGGCCCATCACCACCCACGAGAATCCTTCGTGGCCCACTGCCCTTTCTTCCTTGCATAGGCAAAAGCAACCAGAAGGATGGTACGATGCGAAGGTATTGAATGTGTTGTCCTTTTTTTTTCATCTCCCTATTTTCTATTCTCCCAAGTCTAATAATGTGGTGTTTAATAGAATTAGTTCTAACCAAATTTTTTTTGTTGTTAGAGTGTAAAGATTTTAATGTTTAGAAAAAAAAAAAAGCCTGTAAAATAAAGCTCTCACAGTTTAAAAGTTTCAGTTTAAACCTTACTTCTTGAACACCCTTTACACAATAAACTCACTATCGATGATGATGATATGGTGGCAAAAAGACGACTTATGAGAATTTTCTTGTTTTTTGTTTAGGGATTATTATTATTATTATTTTTCCAGAACGAGGTTATATTTATGTCTCTTAGTGGCTTGTTAGATATGATTTGGGTCGTTTTGATAGTTGACGAAAATATGGGATAAATTCTCTTGTCATAGTTTTAGTATATTCCTTTCAAAATGTTGTGTGAGGATGTGAGGACACAATTGATCTCTTTTTTTAACTAGCAAAAAAATCTAAATGTTAGAAATTAAAGCAATAAGCAACAAAAGATAGAAATAAAAATGCACACAAGATTTTATGTGAAGAAACCCTAATGAAGGGTGAAAAAACTGTGGGCAAAGAAGAAGTAATCCACTAATCATAAAACAGATATTACAACGGTGTTTAGAGCACTCAAATATAGAAATTCATTCACTCCATCACTCACAAACTCACAAGATTGAGTTCTCTGTATCATTCTCAACATTATGATATCTATAATATTTGTATTATTTGTGACTACTGTAAACAATGGAGAATAACAAGTAAGTATATGTATATATATATATATATATGTAGACTTAAACCCTAACTAAAAATAACCCAAAAAACGCATAAAAAACACAGAATCTATGTTCGGGCCAAGTTATAGTGCCGCGGCGCTCGTTCACCAAATTGTAGCATCGCGTTCACCAAATTGTTGTGTCGCGGCGCAGCCTTTCAAGAGCTGCAGGGCTCGTTCACTAAATTGTAGCGCCATGGCTCTACTTTTAAGCGCTGCGGCGATGTCTTTTTGCTAAGTATGGTTTTGGGTCACCACAATAACAATCTCCACCTTAACACAAAATCCACCATAAGAGAAAAAACTCCAATATGTAATTAATTAAATTCTCCACCTCTTCCACAGAGCCCCAACGGGCAACTAACAAGCACAAACATGAACACCAACCAAGTTCAAGCAATGCTCAAACTTAGCTGTAGGTAATGACTTAGTCATTATATTGACATGATTATCATGCGTACTAATTTTGCTCACAACAATATCACCACAAGCAACAATATCACAAACAAAGTGATAACAAACGTCAATGTGCTTCGTTCTCTCATGAAACATTTGATCTTTAATGAGAAAAGTAGCACTCTGACTGTCACATGTCGCCATAGTAGTCTGCAAGTCTTCATTGAGTTCTCCAAATAGGCCTTTCAACTAAACAGCTTCTTTTAAAACCTCCATAATAGCTATATATTCAGCCTCAGTAGTAGACAAGGCAATAATAGCCTGCAAGGTAGCCTTTAAACTGATAGCACAACCACTAACTGTAAACACATACCTAGTAAACGATCTCCTCTTATCCAAGTCTCCAGCAAAATCAGAATTAACGTATCCCACAACACCATCTCTAGTCCTCCCGAAGTGCAAACAAACATCAGTCGTACCATGCAAGTATCTAAAACTCCATTGCACCCCTTTCCAATGCTCTTTATCTGGATTAGCCATGTATCTATTAATTGCACTAACTGCATATGATAAGTCTGGGCGAGAACATACCATAGCATACATGAGGGAATTGACTACACTAAAGTACGAAACACGTGACATGTACTCAATCTTATCGTCTGACTGTGGAGCTAACACACCTGAAAGTCTAAAATGCGCTGCTAACAGAGTGCTCATCGGTTTTGCTTTCTGCATGTTGAACCTAAGCAAAACTTTTTTAATGTATCCTTTCTGACTTAGATATAGCTTACCTGCTTTTCTATTTCTCAAAATCTCCATGCTGAGAATCTTCTCGGTAGCCCCCAGGTCCTTCATCTCAAACTCTCTACTGAGTTGAGCCTTTAACTTCTTAATCTCTCATTTATCCTTAGCATCAATTAACATATCATCAACATATAAAAGCAAATAAACAAAGGACCCATCATCACCCTTCTTGAAGTAGACATAGCTGTCATAGCTACTCCTCTTAAACTCATGAGCGGTCATAAATGAGTCGAATCTCTTAGACCACTACCTAGGAGACTATTTCAAACTGTAAATAGACTTTTTCAAAGAGCAAACATGGTCTTCTTTACCTGTAACAATGAAACCCTAGGGTTGCTACATGTAAATGTCTTCCTTGAGCTCTCCATACAAAAATGCAGTCTTTACATCTAACTGCTCAAGCTTAAGATCATGAGTAGCCACAATACCAAGCAAGGCATGGATTGAGCTATACTTAAACGCAGGAGAAAAAAATCTATAAAGTGAACACCTGGAATCTAACTGTATCCTTTTGTAACTAGTCTAGCCTTGTATCTAGCATCTTCAACTCTCAGTGTACTTTTTTTTCTTTTAAATACCCATTTGCAGCGAACAGCTTTTTTCCCTTTGGGTAACTTCACCAAATCCCATATGCCATTCTTATGTAAGGATTCCATCTTCCCCTGCATAGCAATCATCCACTTACCAGAGTTAATTGAATTAACCACCTCTGAATAGGTAAAAGGTTTCTCACCAAACTCAATATCTTCTGCCACTGATAAAGCATAAGCCACCAAGTTGGCCTCAACATACCTCTGTGGAGGCCTAACATCTCTCATTGGCTTATCCTTGGCAATAGAGTACTACGGTGGTCTTGGTGGCTGTGATAAGGAAGCAATATCTCCATGACTCTTTGAACTTGACTGGGAAGTCAAATCAGATGATGTACCTGTCTCAATCTGAAACTCTGCCTACCTGCTAGATCTCTCCTGATCAACATCACTAGATCCCATTGTAGATGTCCCACGTAACATAGTAGTCTTATCAAACACAACATCTCTACTAATAAAAACTTTTTTTGTTTCTGGGCACCACAACTTATAGCCTTTAACACCAGGCTTATAACCAAGAAATATGCACTTCATAGATCTAGGCTCCAATTTACCATTACCAACATGAGCATAGGCGAGACAGCTAAAAATTCTTAAATTAGAGTAATCTACAGGTTTTTTTTACCACATCTCTTCTGGTGTCTTATTGTCAATGGCGATGAAAGGAGAACGATTAACCAAGTAGCAAGCTGTAGAAGCGACTTTAGCCTAAAATGACTTAGGTAGACCAGCATTGGAGCATATGCAATGTACTTTCTCTATCAATCTTCTATTCATCCTCTTGGCCACACCATTTGTTGTGGAGTACATCGAACTATTAAGTCCCTTAGAATTCCTTCTAATTTACAGAAGGTGTTAAATTCATCTGAACAAAACTCCAAGCATTATCAGTGCAGAGATGTTTAATTGGCTTACTGGTTTGCTTTTCTACCATGGTATTCCAATCTTTAAAAGTAGCAAAAACATCATTCTTTTGCTTTAAAAAGAATGTCCATATCTTTCTAGAAAAGTCATCTATAATCGTAAGCATGTAACTAGCTCCACCATGAGAAGGAACAGTCGAGGGTCCCTAAAGGTCAGCATGAACATACTCGAGAATTCCCCTAGTACTGTGGATGCCTTTGACAAAATGAACTCTCTTTTGTTTTCTAAACACACAGTGCTCATAGAACTCCATTTTACCTGAACACTGTCTACTGTCCACCAAGAAGCCCTCTCTTACTTAATTTTGCCATCCCAAGCTCACCATATGCCCCAGTCACATATGCCATCACTTAGTGACATCAATATCAGACATAGTGGATGTAGAAACTTTTGCATCATCAACAACTGTCGTACCCTGTAAAACATGCAATCCAGTAGCTTTCTTCTCACCTTTCATCATCATAAGAGCGCCTTCATTGACTCTCAGAACTCCCCCTTCATCGATGTACTTGTACCCTTTAGAATCAAGAGTACTTAAGGAAATTAAATTCCTCTTAAGATCGGGGACATGTCTTACATCACTTAGTGTCCTTACTACACCATCATGCATCTTAATTTTGACGGTACCAATACTAGTAACCTTACATGGGGCGTTGTTTTTCATCAAAACAGAGCCCTTAGGAACCGTCTCATATGTTGAAAACCATTCCTAGTTGGGACACATATGAAACGTACATGCAGAGTCAAGAACCTAATCCTCATAGGGTTTGGAATTACCATAAAAATTACCAAAAGCTCACCGTCAGAAACTTCTTTAATGACACTAGCCTCACCAGCATTCAGTTTTTTCCCCTTCTGATTATCAGCCCTCTTGTTTTTATTATGCAACTTATAACACTCAGTTTTAACATGCGCTTTCTTCTTGCAATAGTTATAGAACTTCTCCTTCTTTTTAGATTTAGACCTACCTCTATTCTCAGTCTCAAAACTTCTCTCTTGGGTTCTACCTCTAACAACTAGACCTTTCCTTGTGTTTCGGATCCAGTCACTAACTGCTTCATCTTTTCTTTAGAAAATAAAGCCTCATAAACCTCATCTAGGGTAAGAGTGTCCTGACTATACAAGATAGTATCCTTAAATGTGTCATACAATAAGGCAGTGAACATAATAAAATTAACCCAATGTCTTCTTCGTCATACTTAACTTCTATAGCCTCCAAATCAGACACAATCTCCTTAAACATAGTTAAGTGATCTTGAGAGATGTACCTTCAGACATTTGATGAGAGTATAGACGTTGGTTTAGATGAATTTTACTAGTCAGACTCTTGGTCATGCATAATTGCTCTAGCTTGAGCCATAAAGTAGCCGTGGTCTTGTCCTTTAGTACATCCTGTAAAATCTAATTTGATAAATGAAGGTGTATTTAGGACAGAGCCTTTCAGTTCTTATGCTCTTTTTCCTCCTTTGTCCATGATGAAGGCATCTTATTGAAATCTAATAGAGTATCATCAAGGTCAATCTGCGCCAGAACAGCTTGCATCTTTACTTGCCAAAAAGGAAACCTCGTTGTGCGATCTAGCAGTGGAATATCAAATTTCATGGTTGCCATTGCTAGTTAAAGCCAAAGCTCTGATACAACTTATTAGAAATTAAAGCAATAAGTAACAAGAAATAGAGAGAAAAATACACACAAGATTTTACGTAAAAAAACCCTAATGAAGGGTGAAAAAACTACAAGCAGGGGATAGCAATCCACTAATCACAAAATGGATATTACAACGGTGTTTAGAGTGCTTAAATACAAAAATTCACTCACTCAATTACTCAAAACTCACAAGATTAAGTTCTCTGTATCACTCTCAACACTATTATATCTGTATTATTTGTGATTACTATAAACAATGGAGAATAACAAGTATATATATGTGTAGACTCAAACCCTAGCTCAAAATAACCCAAGAAAAAAACATAAAAAAGACGGAATCTACATTCGTGTCGAGTCGTAGCACCGCGGCGCTTGTTCACCAAATGGCCGCAGTGCTACTTTTAAACGTCGCGGCCCTGTCTTTCTACCAAGTGTGGTTTTGGGTCACCATAACAACACTAAACAATAAACTCACATGTCAAACCTTCAAGGCCAAGGATTAATTCATATAGTTTTAGCTCTTACACGATCATTTTCTATTGTACATGTAACATGTAAAAGTGATGAAAAGAAGGATTACAAGTTATTTCAATATATTATTACATGAAATAACACTATGTTACAAATCAAATCTAAGGTTCATAAATTTTAATACATTAAGTAGTATTTAATTATTTGCCTCAATTTCGGAACGTTAATGTTCATTAATCTCTATTAAAGTTGTATATTTTTCCTACTCTAAATGATTATAATGTAAAATTTAGTAATACACACTGTCAAGACAAAAGATCTTTCATCTTATAGAAGTTTCCCAATAATAATTACTACAGTGTGATTTAACTTTTAATTTATAAAAAAAAAAAGTATGTCTACACATAAACAACATACATATACGGTGTTTTTTCCAGTCGTCTTCATGGTATCTTGTCTTCTTTGTAGAAAACGAAACTTTAAAACTGGGGTCCCTTTGGCAAGGTCCATACCAAATGGGAGAAAAAAATGTGGCGCAGAACACATTATTGTGGTCCTCCCTCATCACTTTCTTTCTCTCTCACCCAATTTGCCTCGTTTTGATTTTTTTTGTTTTTGTTTTTTGTTTATGTATTTTTATTGGGTCACTTTATATTCATTCATTTCACACGGTCCCAATTCCACCCCACCCTGTTGTTGCTTTTTCCATAACAGAACCAATTCCCCTCCTCTAACCTTCTGCGTCGTTTCTCAACTTTATTTCTGGTGTGGTCGTTCATGGATTTAGGCAAAGTTGAGAGAATTAACAACAACAACGACAACAAGAACAACAAGCAGAGGACTATGGTGGTGAAGAAGGAGGAATTGCATCGAGATCAGGAGGAAGAAGTCCAGGATTACTGTGGTGCCGAGCCTAAGCAGATGATGTTGGGGTCTACTTCTGAAAACGACAACAAAAACAATAGCAAGAAGAAGAAAGGCGGCGGTGTCTTTTTGGGAAGTAGTAGTATTAGTGGTGGGAAGAAAAGCTCATCGTCAAGTGGGGGTGAGGTTGTTATGGGAAGGTGTTGCCAGGCGGAAATGTGCACGGCTGATCTGAGCGATGCCAAGCACTACCACAGGAGGCACAAGGTGTGTGAGCACCACGCCAAGGCACAATTCGTGCTTGTGGCGGGTCTTAGGCAAAGGTTTTGCCAGCAATGCAGCAGGTTTGGATCTTATAATACCCATTTCGTAACAAAAAGTTTGAATAGAAATGTAAATTTTTATATAAGAAGATACTGTAACAAAATATTTCGGTTTTGATAGACCTATAAATTTGTAAGCCCTTTTGTTTTCTTGGTTTTTGTGCTCCTTCTTTCCATTTTAGGTATAATTCTGTGCGTTCTTGCGAGGTTTATGAGCGCTCCGCTTGTTTTGTAGGTTAAAATTCAAGCAATTTGAAACCTTTTTGTAAGATCTGAACGGAGATATTTAAATTATCCGTGCTTGCATTTAGATACACATACAATTATAAGTTCAAATCATAAATAAAATTTAAATATATGCTTAGATTGTCAGAAAATAAGTATTTGGACTAGAAAATAATAAAAGTCTTTTCTGAAAATAAGTGTTTAGATTGTCTGAAAATAAGTATTTGGACCAGAAAATAATGAAAGTCTTTTCTTAAGCAAGGTTTTTTTTTTTTTTTTTTTTGGCATTCGCTTCTTTGGTAGTTGACTGCTATATTTCGCTTTAATCCCTTTTCTCTATAATCCTTTTGAATTTGGGTGTTACTCCATCGGTTTGTATTTTGCAAGAGAGATTCTTGGTTAGTCCTAAGCGCTTGGTCATGATAAGGCTTTCTGCGAGTGAAGTTGTCTTCTTTCCTGATAAAAATGGTACATAGATTTTGACTAGCTGTATTCAATTAATGCATGGATAATAATATAATTTTATTTTATAACAAGGCGACTTTTGCTATAGTACGCAGTCTTACAGGATCTAACCATAGAATAGTTTTTAGCTGCCTTTTCTGCAGTCCTTTCTTCCCCACTTTTTGTAACCGCCTGCTTGCATCTAATTTGGTCATGTCAGGCATAGTCCTACATAATTGCACTAAATCTTTATGAATTATGTTATTTTTATTTGTACTCCTTTATGTTTCAGTACACACTCATTTTAAATGACACTCACAAAGGGTGTTTCAAGTATAAGATATATATATATGTATATATATGTATAATATTTCATACCAATCCAACTATCTGGAATTTTATTTGTTGTCATCTTGCAGATTCCACGAGCTGTCGGAATTCGATGAGACTAGACGGAGCTGCCGCAGACGTTTAGCCGGGCACAACGAACGGCGAAGGAAGAGCTCGACGGAGACTCACGCAGCAGGCTCGGGCCGCAAAGGTACAGGTACCCAGCTGAAAGACATGGCTTGCGGGGGCCAGGTTGATGATAATAGGGGAAAAATCCAAATAGGCGTCCAAGAAAATGCCACTTATAAGCATTTCCAAATCAGATAGATCATACATCTGGCTTGTTTGCTCTCTCTCTTCTGTCATTTTAGAGATAATTTAGTGGCATATTTATATTCAAGGCTTGAACTCAGGTAATCAACCAAAAATTTTCAATGGCAGTGCATTATTGTAGCGTCCATATATGGCAAACTACGATTCATATTGTGGCTGTAGGATAAAAAATTAAAAACCCTCATGTGGTTTACCAATTTCAATTTGGCAAAAATAATATTTTAAAAGATTAGCAGTCTTATTGGACCCTTGTATTTTTCTTCCTTCTACATTGTCTCTAAGATCAAAAGCCCTTTTCCCTTGTAGCGCATGACATAGAATTGCTTGTAGTTGCGGATCAGACCATTAAACAGTTATGGGTTACTTGGTAAGTTGATTACAACTAAATTTTTAAGTTTAAGAACTATAACATGTGAGAGCTTTACCTTATAGAAATTTTTTATTTTTTACTATAACTGCTGATAGCTTTATATTGTATTTAGTTAGAACTAATTAGTTAGAACAAATACTCTAAACACATGTTTAATCCGACAGCTAAAATACCATACTCTACTTAAGCAAAATTATATTCTCTATTGTAAGAGTTTCATGTCCTAGGTTGGTCTTGCCGACTTTGCTGGCCTTGCTGTCTTTGCTGGTGCCCTCTTTTTTGCCAAGTTTGAACAGTTTTTTAATGTCACGTTAATTTGTCAATCTATCAGTTATTAAATATAAATCCCTACTTTGTAATAGGAGAAGTCTTATTATGATGTGTGGAATTAACGTCCAGTAACCAGTGTTTAGCTTCATTGGTCAGCGTAACTTTCTGTCAATTGGACTGTTTTCTAATCTCAGTAAAGCAACTTGCCTAGATATGTACAACATTGTAGTTTATCTACTTCTACCCAATGTATAGATCTGTGAAGAATAAAAGGGATATTATGGGTACACTGACTGATTGGCACGCCCTTATCTCATCAGATGGTTTTCAAAAAAAAAAAAAAAAGGGATATAACAGACTTATAGGATATGACCCAATGAGCCATGTTGTCCGGTTCTTTAGGGAGCCAAAAGGTATAAATTTCCACAGTATATCTGAATAAAAAAGAAGTACTAGTTATGGCTAAAGGGTACACATTTCTACAGTATAACTGAATGAACAAGAAGTACTAATTATTTTGTGGGATGGTAAGGCTATTTGTTATTTCGACAACATCTTAGTCTCACTTTAGTGGATGAGATATAAGTGATTTATGCTTATAACCTTTTGAATCAAGGCGGAAAAAAACTAAATGCAATGGTACGTAGCACAAGGTCTTGTGTAATGTACTTAGGGTGTTTGGAATTTAGTTCGCACTAAGTTTGAACTGAGAATGTTGTAATAATTTAAATTTTATGAAAAAAAACATTATAACAAAATTGTTTGAACCATGAACTTTGATTTGAACAATGGCTCCGAATTCCCAATGCCCTAATAAACTGGTCAGTAATAGAAGCCTTCAGTGGCGCTAAGCTTTTTAGCACCTTCAATTGATCAAGTCAAAAGAAACCTTGCCTAATTTCTGCCCTTCAAACTTCAAAGGTCTCTTAAGGTTCTATTTGTCAAACCTGGTGAGGAAGATGGAAGATGTCAAGTTTGCGACATGAAAAAAAATGTGTAATTAAGTAGACTATAACACTGTCGTTTAGTCAACGTTACAACACTCTTATGTGTTTGTTTCTTAGTCAGAACCAATTAGTTTTAATCGATAAACAGCATAAAACTTTCAATAGCTGTAGTAAAAATGCAAAAAAATTACTATAATGTAAAGCTCTTAATGCTACAATATTTTTAATCAAAATTAATTCTAACCACACTTTTCCGATACTCCACTCCCACACAAACATTGTTTAGTAATGGCTTCTCGAGTGTGATTCTAGAATCAATGACCATTAAGCCAATAGGGAACTTCAGCATGGAAGTCTAATTAAATTGAAAAAATAAAGATCAAATCCCTAAAATCACGAGCGGAATGTCTAGATTTTTTTATAGCTCTTATAGAATTATCACTGTCAACACTACTACTATGTAAACATTATTATGGCCTCTGATGACTAATGTATTGGCTTTAACTAGACAAAACTCCGTGCTAGCTCGTTTAGAACTCTGGTTTGAACATATTCAAGTTAGAAAGTTCAAATTAAAAATATTCTAACAATTCAAATTTTATGAAAAAAAGTACTATACCAAAATCTATTTAGACTAAAATGAGTTCGACAGAATTAGTGTTTCGACACGGACAATAACCCATTAGGGCGTGCTAAACGGACAATGCCTTATAATGTTATGCCATAAATGCCATGTGGAAGGCAAGCCCAACAGGGCAGCAACAAAAAGGCACAAAACTCATTTCAGGGAAAAAGAAGAAGAAGAAGAAGAAAAAAGTGTTTCATTATCATGAACTTCTTTTGTCTTTTTAAGAGATAAAGACCCAAAAGCCACATGCACGTTACAACCATTTGATTGCTTTTAACAACTTTATTGCAAAATTGCCTGTCAAACTAAAGAAGTGCACCAAAATAAGGAGAGAAAAAAAAAAAAAAAAAAACCCAACAAAAGCACTGCATCAATGTGTCGCAAAATTTAGTAGAACCATGAATTAGGAGACAATATATTACATGTATTTGTAATAAATATGTAATCTTATTCAATGGGAATGAATATTACAACTACAAATCTGGCAAAAATAACAAGATCGTTGCAACAAATGTTAATACGATAAATAAAATAGTAAACCATTGTTTCGGATAACAAAAAAAAATAGTTCTTGAACTCATCATGTCTGTTGTTTTTTCTTTTAGAAAATCGAACTCCAAAATAAATAAATATTATTTGAAAAGAAAAACTATAAAATAACGTATACAATTGCAGGATAGCATATTAGCGTAGGAGAATAATACGGTGCGGAAGACTTGACCACATATTTTCCCTTAAAAAGAACAAACTTTGATACACATTTCTGAAATACCATGATCATATATTGTATCATATCTTAATTTAAAATGAAATTAATTAAAATTTGACATAAAAAAGACGCTAATAGGCTATTTGACACTTTAGTTGTAACTGAAGCTTTAAGTTTAAAAACTGTAAAAACGTGAGAGCTTCATATTATATCAACTTTTTGTTTTTTTCTCTAGCTGATGAGAGAGTTACACCTGAAGTGTGAGACACTAAATTATTATGTATTTTGTAGTAAAGAGTGTTTGAGAATCAAGTTAGAACTTAAACATTATAGCACATGAGAGATTTATAGGCCGTTTGAAATATCGGTTGAAACTGACGGTTGAAACTGATGTTTTAGGTTTAAGAATTGTAGAATATAAGAGCTTTACACTGTAGCTATTTTTTGCTTTTATTGTAACTGTTAAGAGCTTTATACTATTTATAGTTATGACTTAAGTTAGAACGGAAGTTCCAAAATAGAAGATTACACTATAATAAATTTTTTACTATAATAATAAAATTTCAGTGTTAAAACTTAATTCTCAAACACAATATTTTTATTAAAATATAACAGATGATAACAACTTTTTTTTAAACTCTGTACATTTATTAACTGACATATATAATTTATTAATATGATAAATTATTATAAAAAAAAATAAGATAAATACAAAAAGCGTAAGAGAGTGGAAAAAAGAGTGCGACGCTCCTCTTAGAGTCTAGGTGAAGTAATCAACGTTAACTATTGATGCCCTTTCTCAGGAAAAAAAAAAAAAAAAAAAAAAATATATATATATATATATATATAAAAGGTTATATATATATATATATATATATATATATATATAAAAGGAGGGTAGGGACAGAATGAAGTGAAAAGACAGAAGTACCCAACGGGGACAGACGGCCGTCAACCAAGGCAGCATGTGCTGAGCCCTTCTTTCTCTAAAATATAAAATAAAAATAAAGCATTATTTCATAGGAAAAAAAAGAAGAAATAAATAAATAAAGCCTGTGAAAATCTCCCATCTTCTCTTCTTCTTCATCTTCTCCTTCTGGAAGCTGGACAATAATCAGACCACAACCATTTCCAATCTGTACTTTCTCTCTCATCAGACCTATAATGCCTGCGCAGAAGCGTTGTTTCCAAGACAATCTGGACGACGACGACGACGAACAGCTTCACCTCCCTCTTAAGCAATCTCGCTCCGAAGACGAATCCCAACTTCCCTCTCAACCTCTTGAAAACAACTCTCCGGTTAAGGAAACCCATCAACAAGCAGATGAAGATGAAGATGAAGATGAAGATGAAGAAGAAGTCAAGCCACAAGTCGACGAAGAAGACGACGACGACGACGACAAAGACGACGACGACGACGAAGATGAAGAAGATAAAACAAAGGGTTACGTGGGCTTCTTTTGTTTTTTTTGTTGCTCTTTTGATGCGTTAGATCATGTGATTCTTTTGTTGTGTCCCTCGATTAGTGGCTCATGAAGTTTTTGTTTCTACATTTACAGATTCCGATGAAAGCCCATCTTCCAGCTCTCACCCCAAACCTGAGTACTCTCTCTCTCTCTCTCTCTTCCTTTTCTTGCTGTGTTCTGAAGCTCAATTTCTTTGCTGTTCATGGGTTTTTCTCATTTTGTTTTAAAGAAGATAATGCGTTTCAGTTAATGGGTTGTTTAGTTTTGTGTTGTATGTGTAGTAGTTTGTATGTTGAGCGTAGAAATTTGTTGCATGCTTAGGAATTTATTTCCCATAATGTCAAACGTGAAACTCGTTTTGGAGACTCTTGTTAGTTTGTTAGATTATGCTCATGTTATTCATTAATTTATTTTTGCCTTTGTTGGTTATGGTTTCAATGCTGCCAATGCCATGATGATCAAGGAATTATTAAGGTTTGGGTCTGCAATTTGTCGCCACCTAAGTTGTTTAAAACGTCTCCATGCTATCACTTGGCTCTGTGGGACAACTCCTGTGGATTAGTTATGGTTAACATTTTTTTTAATCTTTTCATGTAGTATTAATTGCTCATAACATCTTTTATTTATTTATTTATTTATTTTTTATCTGGGTTCTTTGGGAATTCATCTACTTGCCAGTTAATGTGTATTGTAAAAAAAAAAAAAAAAAAAAAAAAAATACAAGAACAGTTTATTCACATGCTTTAGGCTGCATTAAAAGCAAGATTATTGCATAATAGGGTGCAACAACTTTCTTTCTTTTAAGACATTCTTTAACTATGAGCTTGCTCCTAAATACGATAAGGTTCTAGATTCTGTTGACTCCTGATCTATACTTGAGAACTATTAAGGACGGCGAGCTCTGGAAGGCAGTGTCAGCATAAGAGTTGATTTTCATTTTTCTTATGCAGAAGCATCTATGTAATTAGATTTTCTTGAATTTAATTGTATTCAAGAGGCTAACTGTATTTTGAAAGAGGTTGGCATTGCTAAACAGTTATGCTGTTCGTGCAAATATTTTTGCACACCGCCAATGCTTGTAGTCTAGTGCTACATTTCGTTTGCTGCTAAAGGCAATGCTTCATCTCAACCCAAAGGGGGGATGAAATGTAGGGATGAGACGGGATACTACTAAAGTTGACTCAAAAAGATGGTTTATACTTTGTCTAATGCAGGTTGTAGAAAATCTGCGTTGCTTTGCTATGATGGCTACATTAAGTTTAAAGAACTGATTCCATCTACTTTGGTTTCTGTTGCAGATTTGTCTTTGTAGAATTGCCAGAGATACGGAAAGATGTGCAGTGTCCGATTTGTCTAGGTGCATTTTCCCCCTTCTTTTGTTTTATCTTTTGCCTGCAGTGTACGTTTGTTTTGTAAGACATGATTTTTGTTCTTTCTAGTTCATGCTGAGATAGTTTAAAGCAAATCTTTCTACCTCTTCGGCAGATCACATTCTTTCTCATAAGAGCATCTGCAAGTGTTTCTCAATTTTGCTTACTCATATTCTTGATAAAAGTGTGGCTCTATTTCAGCATTGATTATAGTTAGAGTTGGGTAAAGTGAAATAAAGAGGAAAATGAAACAGTTTGTAATTCTATCTTCTTCACCAAATTATGAATAGAATTGAACTAATTTTCAAATAAATAGGTAGAAATAGGTATAACCCTGTTGGTTTTTCCTGGTGTAATTTTGGTTTATTGTCTTTGGGCATGTCCTTTTTTCCCCATGGAATACCTTGTGTTCCCAGTAACAAATTAATATTGCTAATAAGGAAAACTAGTTGGTTGTTCTTTTTGTTTCATCCGTAGTTTCAGGTTTATCCTCCTTAATATCTATGGTTATTTGTCTATCTGTAAAGCGTTCATTGATTAATACATTTTTTGGACAGGTATTATTAAGAAAACACGAACTGTAATGGAATGCCTGCACAGGTTTTGTAGGGAATGCATTGACAAATCAATGCGAATGGGGTATGTAATTTTGAGCATTACTACTGTTCCCCTCCCCCTGAGTTTTGTGTAGTATGAATTTACTGTCCTGGCTTTCTCATTGTTTATCTCTTTGATTGATTTTTTGGGATATAGAATTAATTTTTTCAAATGAATTTATAGCACCTCCTCCTTCCACCTTGAAGAATAGAATGAAGAAAAGAAGACATATTGTAATTCCAACATTGCAAATTCATCTGATTTAGGTTTGTGGGTTGATGCGTTAATCACAGGAACAATGAGTGTCCTGCTTGCCGAACACATTGTGCCAGCCGACGTTCTCTCAGAGATGATCCAAATTATGATGCCTTAATTGCAATTTTATATCCAGACATTGAGAAGTATGAGGAGGAGGTAGGCTTAGATTACATCTAAAAAGTTTCTTTTGCAAAGAAGGCACCGTTTAACTGTGATTTTTTTTTATTTATTTACAGGAGCTGGCATTTCATGAAGAGGAGAGGACTCGAAATAAGCAGGTCAGGCTCATGGGTCTTATTGCTTATGCGCATAAAATTTTACCACTTCACTTATGTTCACCTATCATCACATATATCACTCACTGAAGACATCTGTAAAGGATATACTTGTATCCATGCCTTCATCTCCGCTATTTATTTTAAAGCAGGCCTTGTTTAAGTTTTTCCTTATTTTGATAGTATTCTTGATGCCCATGATTTCAAACTTTAAGATGGTATAAGCTTTCTGCCTCGTCTCAATAGATTTGGCTGCTAGATTGATTCAAAGTATTTTGTGTGTAATTACAAAATTGCACCTTTTCTTGTGACACGTTACTTCAGTTGGACTACTTGTCATTGGTATTTTAATATTTTAAGGTTTAACCTGTTACTATTTGGATTGTAGAGTCTATATTTGTTTAAGCTTCTGAGAATTCAATCTCCTTTGTTGGCAAAACAAAAAATTTTATGGTCACCTATTTATTCATTATGTCCTGTTTTAATGGTTTATTTATATAGATCCAAGCATCAATTGCCCAAATACTTCAACGACAATCAGAAGCTTTAATTAAGAGACGTGGTACGCCAGGAAAAGATACACCAGATACATTTATGACAAGATCACAACGCAATCACCGGAATTCTTATTCAAGGAGACGTAGTAGTCGGAATGTTGAATTTCAAGGATTAGAAGACAATGAGGATGGTAATGATAACAACGTTGAGAAAGATGAATCTTCGAATGATGAACGTCATAAGGAAATCAGACACAGAAGGCGCAGGAGACGGGCAGGTACTCGGTCTTCTCAGCCTTCTTCATCAGTGGCCAATTCAGAGGGATACCCTGAAAACGACTTAGAAATAAGCCGAGAGAACCAGGGAATTTCTCCTAGTCTTGTGTTGAACTCTGAAATTCTTGCTTGGGGGAGGGGTGGTGCTCGTAGTCATACTCGGCATGGCAATGGCGGTTGCAATACTAAGAGCTCCCGAAACACCCGCTTATCCAAGTTGGTTGATTATCTTCGGAGTTTAGAGGAAAACAATGATGAGGTAAAAAAAGAAGAGGGTGGATTTGTGTTCTCCATGGATTAAGTTTATATGTAATCAACAAAATTATGACTCGGATTCTTGTCTAGTTAATTGCTTCCATGGACTAATTCCATTGATATTAACCTGGTTAACAGAAAACTGTCATTTCTTATTTGCAGTTAGATGTGCATCTTGTGCTTATTGCTTTGGATAGACAAAGTACACCAAGTTTGCAGCAGCCACACCTTTGCTGTCGACCAAGCCTGTCGGTTAAATACTTGTGTGAAGTAAGATTTCCCTCCTGATTTTTTTTTAATCCAGACTCAATAGATTTTTGTCATGGTTGGATAGATATTATGCTTAGGGGCAAGAAGGTGACGATTCTTGACTGCAAATTCTTTAATTGCCTTAGTAACTGACAATTTGCATGCTGAAAGCTAATTCCAACTTGTCTCTTTATCTCGGATAAACAAAAAACCGATTCAATTCTTGCTTACATTTATCTTGAATGAGATGGCATTAATTGTTTGTATAGATATAGAAGCACTGTGCTTCTCATTGGCAAGTTGATAGCTCTTTATAATACGCTTCCTTTTGTCTGTGCTTGAGCTTCTTACTTGCGCCACTTATTTATGTTGCCCTCTTCATCCTTAAAATGTTACTGTATTGCGCTTTCTTTCCCCTTGACATTATTTTTGCCTACCCTCTTCACCATCCTTGCGACACAACACTGACAGACTGCATCTACTGCATGCAGTATGTTGCTCGCCAGACTCCTTTGAAAGTTGAAGAAGTTGAATTATTAGCACTTAAAGGGGAACACCTTTATAAAGACAACAAAACAACTGTAAATCCTTCATACTCAACAACAGATTTGGTGTCCCTTGTGATTGATCCATGCAGAGATGAACTGCAAGTTTTGGGCGCTGAAGAAACTTTAGCAGGGATCAAAGCCAATTGCACTTCCAGTAGGGACCATTTGGTAGGTACACACTGGAACATGCTTCCTTGAGCTACGCTAAGCCTGTTTACTTCTGTTTGTTCATCAAGCTTGACAATGCATATACGTAAGAGTATAAATTGAATTACAATCATGCATTGGTCAAAGTTTCTGTAAAGCTGAAATGTATTCTAGAGTCATATTTTGTTGCTCGCTTTGAAGATATGGCACCTTTGACAAGGTGTTTGTAAGTCAACCAAATAGTCCTCTCGTTAAAAAGAAACTTTACAAATATAGTTTGAGATTCAACACCCTTTTAATGTTGAAATTCAACACCAGTGTTGTTGTTGCATCTTTCTTTTTTTTTTTCTTTTTTTTTTTTTAAATTAAAACTGATTTGGGATTTTTTTTTATTCTGTTTCAGATCCTAGTATATCGGCGGAAGGGAGGCCGTTAGCAAAATTCAGATTTATCCATTTCCATAGATTGTTTTCTTTCTATAGAGTGAAATGGTTTTTTATTTTACTCATAAAAGGGTTGATTTAGAAGGTTAGAAGTCCATACGTTTGGAGGCGAATTTCAGACTGGCTTCGGTTGACAGAAGAATATTAATTCTTATATCATGTTTGTGTCATGGTATGCTGCATTTGGAAAAGAAAGAAAAGAATAATCACTTTTTATCCTCTCTTTCCATAAAAATAAGTAAATTGCATGCAACAGATACTCGAATTACATCATCTCTGGAATAGACTTTTAAATGAAGTTGATGACATTCACGAGTGCATGAATCAGTGTCATGAGGTGAAAAAGAACACTACATTTCAGCAAAAGAAGAATAACATTTAATGAGTGTCATTTTGATAAATGAGTTCCTAAAGA
Source organism: Artocarpus heterophyllus (assembly GCA_025403435.1). Classification (NCBI taxonomy): domain Eukaryota; kingdom Viridiplantae; phylum Streptophyta; class Magnoliopsida; order Rosales; family Moraceae; genus Artocarpus; species Artocarpus heterophyllus. Next base: position 317,061 of record JAJQZP010000401.1, read on the forward strand.
GCGATAGTTGCAATATTAACAAAAGTGTTAAAAGGTAACATACTTAAATGGTCAATTGTAAATATTTTGAATTTGTTTATAATTGTATATATTGACTTAATTATATTATATCAAATCAATTGATATTGATATGAATCATGATAGCAGTATAAGGAGACTCAAATACGAATTGTACTCTTTTTCTTGGGTTGAGTTTTACCTGTGAAAGCCACAAAAATAAGCCTTTAATATGAATAACTCTTTCTTTTTCTTAATGTTGGGGGCAGAGGTTGGCATTGCCAAGAGTTATACAGTTTGTCCAAATATTTCTTGCATACCGACAAATCCTTGTAGTCTAGTGCTGCTTCTATTTATCGGTAAAGGCAATGTTTTAGGCTTTTATCTCAACCCAAAGGAAGGAACCAATATACAATACTAACAAATAATTTTTATTTTTTATTTTTTTTCACTTGATTCTTTTTTTTTATTATTATTATTGTTTTCTTCTTTCTTTCTTTTTGTTTTTTTATTGAAGAGACGATAGATAGTATGCAATTTAATGACGTAATAATGTAAAGCGATGTTCTTTTGATCAGTCCCTATGTAGCACCAAATGTGGAGGGGCGAAGCCAAAATTTTTTTTTTCAAGCAGGCGTGAATAAAATAAAAATTTTCAAAACTTTAGAGTAAAAAAAGATTGTAAATTTATATAGGAATAAAGCATATTTTGGATTTATGAGATTTAAAGTTTAAAACATTTGTACTTTAAAAGCAAGATTTAGCGTATAGTTTAAATATTTAGTGCAATTTATGTAAATGTTGTAATAAAAAAATTAATGTCGATAAATAAAGGATAAAATTGTTAACAATTTAAGTATTGGGCTAAATTTTTTTAAAGAATATTTGAGAATTCAAGAGAAGGTCATGAGAGAAGCCGTTTATCATCATGATAAGATGATAAGAGTCAAGTGAAAGTGCTGTAATATGTACAGCTGGGTCATCCTAACAGACCGATAGGCTTAAACCCTGTTCCTGCATATCAAGGCACTAACCATCTATTTTAATTATTTAACTCTCCGCAAATTCTTTAAAGGGCCCATTGGGCCAGGGGCAGCTGGGCTCAGCTAGCTCTGCCCCTGGATGTGGGATGTGGTTACAACTAAACTACATCAATTTTATGAAATGTTGCCCTCTCTCTCTCTCTCTCTCTCTCTCAAACAAGGCTTTATTACAAAAGATCGTTTTATTTCCATCTAACCAAAAATCATCCTTCAAGCATACGCACTAAACAAACCACAAACCATATAATGGTGTTCTAAATATAGCACTTTTCCAGCTCAAAAGATCAGTAAAAGTTCAAAAGTTGTTCTTTGCTCTCTCAACTCACTAAAAAGAAATGCTTAAACGTGAAAAATTTTCTCGGCTAACATGCATTAACATCTATCTTATCACAAAGTTCAGCAGGCGCAAAAAGAAACTATGGAAATCGTTTCTTAGTAACTGGGATGGTAAAAAATTGACTCATACAAAGACAACTTTACAAAAACTTTGATCCAAATGACAACAACTTATACATGAATATGTTCACCACCCTCAACCAAAATTAGACAGCATCCTCAACGTCTCAAGATATATGCAATGTGAAGAGAACATGAGAGAAGTCACCTGGATGATGAGTATGCAACATATGAGCACAACCCAAGGTTCCGCGTATGATTCTCTAAAAACAAAGAAATCAAACAAGTATGATACAAGGAAATATGAGCAAACTACTCAGCGTTGGTACGCTAGATCGTCGAGAATGATCTCTTCGACATGGTTGACTTGCTCTATGTAGATTTTTTAGTCTCTTAACCGTCAACTTTGAATACCCTCTCATTTTCTCGGGTCTTTGACCTTGATAGCACCGTTGGGAAAGACCCGTTTTATCACGAATGGACCAATCCACCGTAACCTCAACTTGACGCGGTGGAGATGTAGGCTAGAGTCATGAAGATGTGACCGTTGATTCAGCTCAAGGTCCTTCCTCGAGATTTGCTTATCATGAGTTGTTTTTATTTTTGTCTTCTAGATCCTGAAATTGTCATATATGTCATTCCCTAACTCATGAGTTGTTTTCATTTTCTCCCTGTAGATCCTAGAATTGTGTCATATGTGTCATTCTTCAAGTCCTCAATTTCGGCTAGTCGGAGTTTTTGTTAAATATCTGTAGCACTGAGATCAAGATTTAGGGCCCTTATACCCCTAATAAGCCTTATGTTCAAGCTTTATAGGTAAATAATAGACATTTTCAAAGACAAGCCTATAAAAAGACATCCCAAGAGGGGATTTTTAAGCAGTGCAAAAATCCCCGAAGTGTGTCCAAAAGACACAATGACAAATTTTTGTAGTCAGGATTAACAATCTTCTTTAGAATTTGCTTAATTTCCCTGTTTGCCAACTTAAGTTGACTATTTGTTTGTGGATAGTAGGCAGTCGAGATTTTATGAATTACATAGTACTTGCATATCAAAGCCTCAAAAGAACGGTTACAGAAGTGAGTGTCTTGTCATTGATGACAGCACATGGCGTACTAAACTTGCATAGCACATTTTCCTTTTAAGAATTTTGACCAAGTTTCATGATCATTGGTCCTACAAGCGACGGCTTCAACCTATTTGGAAACAATAATCCACAACGAGAAGGATGTAGAGGTACGCAAAAGAAGGTGGAAATGGTTCTATAAAGTTTATTTCCCAACAAGTGAATATTTTTATCACGAGAATTATCGTGGCGACAGGACAAAACACCTAATTTCTAGCACCTTTCGATGGTCATCACTGCAAGATTTTTATGGTCGTCATCTTCACAGTTAATGACAGCCACATGCATTGTTGTGGCGAAAGTTCAGGACATTAGAAACTACTTCCTCTGGAATGTAAGATTCATGATTTGGTCGAGGCGATATTTGAACAAATAAGGGGTCATTCCAAGAGAAGTTATGAACATCAACTAGAAACCTGCGTTTGTCTTGAGCACTCTAGGTGCATGAAATCTCACTCGTCACTGAGTAGGTAACGATATGAGCATACCATGGCAGCAAGTCATCTCAGATGGCAGGTCTATCGGCAGAATCATTAAAGTCAAGCAGTAATAATTGGTTTGCCACAACATTTTACTCATGTCTTGTCCTCGATGGTCAAGACAAATTCTTGCAACATAAAGATTCACCTTATTAGTTGTGCCTTGGTATCCTTTTTTGAAAAGGAGATACTTAAGAGCTGCATGATCTGTAAAAATGATGATAGATGAACTAGTTAGATATGAACAAAACCTGTCAAGAGCAAAGACTATGGTGCACAATTTTTTCTCAGCGGTGGAGTAAGGCATTGGAACGCTTTTCAAAGTTCTGCTCGCATAATATGATGTAAATGGAATAAAGCAATGATATTATTAAGCTAACTTATATAAAGAAATGGAATTAATAAGCTAACTCATGAATAAGTTGTTTAACAGACAACTTACAATGGTACTTAGATACATGAATTGTTGATTAACGGGTCAACAAAGTTTTAGCCAAAAAAAATTAAGGGAATTTTCATAAATGTTATCCGTAAAAACTTACTTTTTATAAATGTGCAAATATTTTAGTATAGTATAACTTAAACAAATAATATGAGTATTAGTGTGGTACAACTTTTTCAAGTGTGACATGAATAAAAACCATGTTTAAAAGCGTGACATAATAATATAATTTTCTCAAAAACTAGAGCCATCATATATCAGAGCGTATCTAATGAAATCCAAAATAGTGTACCAATATTAAATTTTAACATTTGAGGAAAAAAGTACTCTACAATATAGTGCTATTTTTTGTGCTAAATTTGACATACGCTATTTTAGCAATGTAACATACGCTAAATTTTAGCATTATATGTTATATTTAACTTTTCATTTAATAATTACAATATTATTATTTTCAAATTATTTTATAATTGAAAGTTTACTTTTACAATGTTTAAAGCTTAATGATTATGATAAAAAAATTATACAGCATTTAACATAGTATTATAGATTGGTGTCAAAATAAAATGATACATTAGATATGTCATTTTTATGTTTGAGTAATTAATACTATTAATCCTTAAAACGCTTAACTAGGTAACAACTTTGGTACCCAAGGGATACCCTAAGACCCTCTTATTCAAGAGGACATGGGTTCAATTCATGGGGGACGCACTCCTTCACTAGAGGCAAATCCGCGTGGGGGCCCCCGACCTCCCTGGGACTTAACTCGGGGTCGCGCCGGGCTGTCTCCCCGGCAATACGTTTTAGGTGCCCGCCAGGCTCCGGCCGGGGATCTCAACACCTCAACAACAGCGTTAGTAGTGTACTAGGAAAATACTCTAATTCATAGTAAATCTTTAATTGCCAATTAATTTAAAATCGAAGCTACACGAATAACAATTTCGGTAAGAAATGTTATGCGAACTCGAAAAGTGACATTGTTAAAAACTATGTCATTATCGAGTCTAGATACTGAAAAGCCAATTATAGATTTCTATTAAGCCTAGAATAAATTTTTAGACTCAACCTAGTCAAAATCGGTACGCGATTAAACTTATATCAATATTGGTTCATACTGTAGTTAGCATGCTACTGCATTTGAAAAATAAGAGGTGACCTATCAAATATTAAAATTTCTTGTCAGCTAAGTTAGTCATTACTAACAATATAAAGAATTATTTTCTTAAGGGGAAACTTGCAAGAAAGAACAAGGTACAAATAGTAACTCTTGAATCGAGGAAGTCTTGTAGGATAAGTAATCAAAGTTATGACATAAATAGTATGAAAGCATGGGCTAGGTAAAGTTTAATTCATGGAGTGCATTAAATGCAATCTTTTCTATCTTTCCCTCTCCCAAAAGCCAACCACTCTAAAGGAGGTTCTCCAAAATTTTCTTTACCATTTTTCTCCTAATCTATCCTATTCAAGACCAAATCGACCAAAAAAATTTCCTCTTCTTCTTCACTTTCCAAAAACTAGGCCTACTACAAGTTTTCCCTAAGAAAATTTCCTCTCATGTTCTTACCTAAGAATTAATTTTTTTCTACAAAAGTCTTCAAAAATTTTCCCTCCATTTCACCCTAAAATCATTCACCAAAGAAGAAGAAAAAGGAGAAGAACAAGTGAGATATAGAGGAAGGAGAAAGTTTGATATTTGGTGGTAAACTTCAAAGGGTAAATTTCAATACCTTTTCTTTTACTTGCTTAGATAAACCAAGATTAGATTTTTATAGAAAAGTTGGTGTTTTAGAGTGTTGACAAAGAAAAGGAAGGAACTAGTGGCCCTAGATCAAATCACTAAGAAGTTGTTATCAAGGTAAGAAATCTAAACTTTTTCTTAAATTTTCTAAGGTTAGAGTTTACAACTTTATGAGAGATTTGATGATTGGGTGAGAAAATGGTTTATAATAATTACTTATGTGTTGATTAGTTTAGTTTGTGCATATATGGGATATAAAAAATTAGTACTTGTATGTTAGGATTATGCTTTTGTAAGTTTTGGTTTGTAAAAAATTTTTTAACAAACTTTGAACATGTAAACAGAAGCCTTGGAGTCGTTTTGAAAAACTTTTTCAAACACAAAACTTTTAATTTTCGATGTGTTGAACCAAACACCGTTACCAAGCAAAAATATAGTTTTGACTCTAAATAGGCTTTTCAAGCAGTTTTATGGACTGCCTAAAACAGTCCCAAAAACTGCACTAAGGCAGTCCAAAAACTGCCTAAAGCAAATTATAAAAAACTGCCAAAACAGTTTTAGGGGTTGGAATTATTTAGCTATTTTCAAGCTATTTCAGATACAAATTTCATGTTTCACCAAACACGAAATTTTTTTTATTTTGACGAGACAAACAAATTTCATAAAGAGACTTTTTTAAACTCTGTTTTCAAAATATAGTTATGGATAGTTTTCCAAAACTGTCCAAAAACTGTATTTTTGAGTAGAAAATAATTTTTAAGTTTCAGATCGTTTCGAGACTGAATTGCAATTTTCACCAAACACGAAAGATTTAGTTTGTAATAAAATGAAGAACTTTTATGAGGAAAGCTTTTGTAAAAATCTGCTTTTTAAAATAGACTTTAATTGAGATTTATAAAAGCAGTCAAAACTTTTTTAATCGGTAAAGTTTGCAAAGTTTAATTGGGAGACAATTATGCCAAAGTCGGTAACCAGGACTTTAAAATGAGGATGAAAATCATTAAGTCATACATTTTAAACAAGTAATTTTTATGGAGAAAAACTTTAAAAGAAAAACTGCCTTTAACATATGATTTCACATTAAAATTTTAAACTAACCGAAAAAGTATCTGCCGGTACTATTTTTATAAACAAAGTTCGTGTGACCAAAGAAACTTATTTTCAATAAACTAAGAAATTACAGCACTCTAGATCGATAATATAAGCCTAAAATTTAGTGGGTTATTGATTTCAGGCATTAACTTATAGAGCGATTTTTATTCAAATCTTTAAGTTAAACGGATGAAATTTCTAAGGATAAACTTTAATAGTTTTCAATTTCACATTAAAACAACTATCATAAAAACCTGATACACTAGAGTCATAATACCATGATGCTAGGCATTTGTCCAATGCCTATTTTAGTTTAAAATGTTGCTAGGTTATAGTTCATTGGCATAGTGTATATGACATCATAATCTCATTTTTGGGCTTAACAGGCTTGGATCCAATTACGAGTCCATTAAATGAATTTGGAATATGGCTAATTAGAATTTGGATTAAAAATCATGAATTTATGAAATGTCTAATTTAGTGGATTAAGGTCTTATAGATTTGACGACAATAGATAATTAATTAATTGTTTTAAATTAATTAATTATCAACTTTGATATGAACTAACGCAATTAAAAGAAAATTAAATATTATGAGGATTTAATAAAATAGTTAATCCTTGTAATAGAAATAGTAAATTTCATGATCAAAGAGTTACGACCTAAAAGAGTGATCAAACCTATGAATACGCTAAAATTGAAAATAGCATAAAATAGATTTTCTTACACACTCTTAATGGGTATCATATATGGAATCTTTCTCTAAAGAAGTTAAGGAATTGCAAGTAAGCCGAGATACCTAGTACAAGAAAGCAGGTAAGTAGGAATCTCGCCTATAGTGTAAACAGTTTTCAAATAAATTGTCTTATGTGTTTTCGTAAAAAAATCATGAAATACATAATCAGTGATTTGTCACACTATGTTATGTTATGATGTGTTGTTATGTTACGATATGATTATGAATTGTTATGTTTATGTCTTCCGATGTCATGCTATGTTATGATTATGTCATTATCAATATGTCATGTATGCAATAATAAATTATATTGTTTAGTCATTTTAAGTTAAGCATGATTACGATTGATGAATTAGGACTTATGAAATGGTGATGCTACGTAGTAACATATCATACTACATACACACAATAAGATAAGTGAAATTAATATGACAAGTTAAGGGTGTCGTACCAACCTCTTGAGCTATGGGGAGGCTTCAATACGGTTTAGTATTGTTTATGATCTTGTCATTGTTAGAGGTCTCACAAACCTTGAATTTTTGAAAATCGTGCACAACCGGTACGATCACCCAAGCCTAAACAATAGGATAAGATAGAGCTTAATTAGTTAAGCATAAATGAGTCAATAAGCAAGCATAAAATGATTATGTATAGTTTTATTAAATGATCTTTAAATAGTTTTACGAGTTGAATTTTTTACTTACTGAGCGAAAGCTCATTTAAGTGTGTTCATGTTATAGGTAAAGAACCTATCAGCATCACTTGATTGGGCAGGCAGTGGCCAACGGTGGATGAATGATGGAGATGAGAATGGATACTGCTTACGCAAAAATGTATTTTCCGTATTATGTTGTCTTTGATAAATTTTGTATGTGTAAAAAATTAAGTAATGTTACGTAAGGAGCTTTAGAGACTAAGGTTGTACTCATATTATCTCAGATTTTAAAAGAAAAAAAAAGAAAAAAAAGAAAAGGGTTTAAGATTTTCAACAAGAAACATATATATATATATATATATATATATATATAGATATTGCAACGAAAAATGCAACGAATACACGTAAATTTTTCAATAAGAAATTATAGTAATAACTAGTTTTAGAAATATTTTTAAAGTATCATTTTAACTTGAGAAAAGTATTTAAAGAAAATTTTTAGTAAAATTATTATGCTAGTTTTAAAAGATTAAGTTTTAATAAGTTATTATTATATTAATTTTTAAAAGAATAATTTTTAAGAAATTATATTACGTTTTAAATTAATTTAAATAAAAAAAATTATGTTTACGTTTAAAACAATTTATTTCGTAAATTTAAGGACCTCATGTTAAAATATGTTTAAGTATTAAGATTATATAGTTAAGTAATGGCCACGTAAGTAGGCTGTTGCATGCACGGTTACCGGTTGGTCGCCACCAGAATCGCTGCTAGAACCGCCACCATAACCACCATTTCCGGCGGCCGCCACCAACAAAATATATAAAAAATACAAAAAATTCCAAAAAATTAAATTTTTCAACAAAGCATAAAACTTAGCATATGCTATTTTTCAACAAAGCACCGATGCAGGGACGCGAGGCCAACGGCGGTGCTGGTTTTGCCACAGGAGAAGTTGTTGACACAAATCTGGCCGGGGCTGGCCATGGCTGCTCCGTGCTCGTCGTTGTCGCGTGGTTCCTAAAGTCAGCCATGGTTGCTTTGTGCTCATCGTTGTCGCGTGGCTCTCGAAGTCGATCATGGCTGCTTCGTGCTCGTCGCGCATGACAGATCTGGTGGTTCTATTGCTAGTGTTAATAATCAAATTGTGAACAATAGCCTTTCAAAGGAGCAAAAAATTGGAATTCTACGACTGGTCATTGCCACAGGCCTCACAAAATACGATGACAATTTGTACTGGATAAATTTAAGCTTTTTGGGCGGCTGGAGAAGAAAGAAACTGAGGCAGAGCAGAGGGAAGCAAGAAAAGGGGAAGTGAAAGAGAATAAGGAAAAAAACCTTAGTCTTAAAATGAGGGTAGATTAGTCTTTTTATTCTAATGTTTATTTTGCCATGTGGCATAAAATCAAAAAGTTTTATTGGGTGTGGCAGATTTCAATCTAAGGGAAAAATCAGTGGCATGGGGCATAATTATCTAAATTAAAATAATACTAGGCTTATAATAGAAATAAAAACAACATATGATATATGTTCTTTTTAGTTTGGAGATGGAGGCTCGATGCGTCAAATGGAGTATGGGCACGATTTTGTGAAGTCAAACACGGGGCTGGAGGCTTTGTGGCTGTCGGACCGAAGCTGTTGAGCGGATGGATGGGCAAGGGTGGGGCGACAACTGTTTGGAGGAAGAACGAGGAAGGAATGATATTTTTTTAACTCATCTTATTGATTATGTGTTTCTTTTTCAAAGGGGTATTTGACACTATTGCTCCTTAAACCCATCACATATTTACAATTTGCTCTTTAAATTTTTAATTTTGATAAGTTGTCCCTGAACTTATAAATCTGCAGCAAATCATCCTGTTGACAACGACTTTATTTTTTGATCGAAATTAATAAATAATTTTCACATGGATCATTAATTAAAAATATAAAGGGATTTTTCATATGAATCTTAATTCAAATTTATATTCAAACTAAAGTTAATCCAAAATTTTTTATTTCAATGAAAACTTAATTACATATATAAACTACAGTTAATTTAGTTTTAAATGTATAAAAATGATATTTTATTGTTAATAATTAACTATTTATGTATAAATTATATATCAATTTTGATTAAAAAAAAACTAAGAGTAATTTGCTAAAATTAACCGTTCAAGGGTAAATAATAAATGGCCGACAAATTTAAGGTAACAGTGTTAAATGCCCATAAGGAATATTTCAAATAGGGACGGTCTTTTAGTTCGGATGGAGTAAGATAAGGGCCTCCGGCATAATTGTCTCCTAAAGAGTTCTCGCGGTTGTGGACCAGATCGCCCCCCACCCGCGGAGTCACCACGGTCGCTGGCTTCACCGCTGACGGACTTCTCTGGTTGGGTGTCCAAGAGAGAGAGAGAGAGAGAAAGAGACACGAAGATGGACGAAACGGGAGAGGAGATGCCGATATTCAGGGACATAAGGCGCTATAACTGCGAATACTGTGGAATCTGCAGGTCCAAGAAATCTCTCATCGCCTCTCACATCCTCACTCATCACAAGGTTTCTTCCTTCATCCTTCTCAATCCTCTAATTATATGCTCTGAAGTTGTTCAAGTTTCTTTCAATTTCGTTATCATAATTCATAATAGAATAAATTGGTTTCCGATCCGAGTTTCCTTTCTCGGACCGCATATGAAAAGGTTTTTTTTTTTTTTTTTTTTTTTTTTCTTTTTGAGAATTTGGAACCTATTTGGCGCAAAAAATTCGTTTTTCCGTTCCAATTATGTATGTCTCTTTGAATTTTTCTTTCGTAATCAGATAAATAATTAATTAATTTTTGGTTTTTGTTGTTGTTCAGGATGAAATGGAGAAGAGGGTTGAGAGAGAAGAGAAAACAGAAGGTGAAAAACAATCAAATACTTGTGAAAAATGTGGTGCAAGCTTTAAGAAACCTGCTTATTTGAAGCAACACATGCAAAGCCATTCCGATGAGGTATTTTCTGCTTGAGATGATAAATCATCACTTGCAATAACAAAAATGTCTTTTTCGCTTCATTAGGGTTGCGTTATATCTGCACAGATTTTGTTTTTCCTCGTTGGTTTTGTGTTGTTTTTTGTATTTGTCTCTTATGTGTCAAAAAATGACATGTTAAACGGATGTGTAATGAAAAATTGCCATTCGTTATAATATCTAAATGATTTCCCCTTTCTTGCATGAAGCGTAGTTAAAACTTGTAGTCACAGCTCTCAATCCGTGTTAGCATTCAAATTTGGATTTTTGAGATGATGATACAAATTTTTATTTTTCCTCTTAAAAAATATCTTGAGATATTGCTGGCTAATCTTTTTCACAGAAGCTAATTATCTAATCCTGACTTTCTTTTTTTCACTCTTTAATGTTTACTTCAATTTAAAATGGATAGATTTTTGCAGGAAGCGGTTATTATTGAAAAACCGCATATATTTCAGTGTGAAGCATTGGATCCCACACAAAGAACTCCAAAATGCGAGGGGCTTGCAACTTGAGTGGACCAGTATCAGGTTGGGCGACCTCCTGAGAAGCTCCATCAAGTGAGCCTCAATCACGCTACTTACAATTTGAGGTTTGATGAATGGTTAATTCTATATTATTAGTATATTCATTGGATTTCATATTTGTGGATTTTGTAAGTTCTTGCTGCTTATGGTATTTCTGATTTCATTTGCAGAGGCAATATGTTTGTCCAGTGGATGATTGCCCATGCAGTTACATAAGAAAGGATCACTTGACTCGTCATCTTCTTCGGCATGAAGGAAAACTTTTCAAGTGTCCGATTCAGAACTGCAAGAGTGAATTTGCTGTCCAAGGCAATGTGAAGAGGCATGTTATAGAACTGCACAATGAGGATCACCCTTCTGATGAACGTGACAAGCAGTTTATATGCCCTGAAATTGGGTGTGGAAAAGCGTTTAAGTTTGCATCAAAGCTACGAAAGCATGAGGATTCCCATGGTAAGTTGTTTTGGTTTTCCAAGCTTTCTGGTAGCTTATTATTATCTTACTCTAAAATCTCTTGATTTTTTTTGAATGTAATGTCAAGTGTGTTCCGATTAATGACTTTTTAAGTTTTTTTCATGTTCATGTAAAGGGAAAATGTTGCTTCCCAGTTTAGCACAATATATACTAATACTGCAACTCAAAGATCTGATCATTGACCGTACTGTTGCAGTTAAGCTGAACTCAGTTGAGGCATTATGCGCTGAGCTAGGTTGCATGAAAACGTTCACCAATGAGCAATGTCTTAAGGTACATACTCAATCATGCCACCGACATGTCACCTGCGAAATATGTGGGACCAAGCAATTCAAAAAGAACATCAAAAGGCACCTCCGGATGCATGAAGAAAAAGTTTCAAAGGAGAGCATTAAATGCAATTATAAGGGTTGTGATCACACTTTCTCAACTGTAAGTTGCACGCCTTTACACTGGAGAGAGTCTGTATTGAGCTCTTTTGGGATGGATTTCTCTCTCCACATTTTTTATTTTTTTGAGTTGAGAATTTGCACCTATGATAGATGATTTTGTCTTTTAAATAACTCGTCTGCTTTCAGAAATCGAATCTCAATCAACATGTGAAGGCTGCACACCTGAAACAGAAACCTTTTGCCTGTGGCTTTGCCGGTTGCGGAATGAGATTTGCGTACAAGCATGTGAGAGATAATCACGAGAAGAGTAGCTGCCATGTATACACCCATGTGAGTTTTATGCTCAAAATCAATCAATATTATCTTGTATCTTAGGGACAAAGCATCTTTCTCAACAATTGTAGGAAATACAAAATATGAATTCACTTTGTTTCTTTTAGGGAGATTTTGAACAGTCAGATGAGCAGTTTCGTTCAAGGCCAAGGGGTGGGCGTAAAAGGAAGTATCCAACTGTGGAAATGCTCGTGAGGAAGAGGGTCACTCCGAGTACTTTTCCGTGTTCCTTTGAGAGGAGCGGCAGAGCAAGCTATGATAAGACTCAAACATAATACTGGTAGAATAGATAATAATAGTCCATAGGTGTTTTTTGGTGTTCATATAAATAAATATCATATAATATGCATAACATCTTGGGGCCACCTCCCTTGGTATGTCCCGGTGTGTTTGGATATGAGGGTCTACACTACATGCAGCTCCGGATTAGTCAGGTGCTCAAAAGGCCTGGAAATTCCGAGTCAAGTCACTAACATATATATATATATGTGCATGTATAGCCTCTTGTTATTTGGTTCTATCGGGTGTTAACTGAATCTTCAGGGTCTGAAATATGTTTACATATATGTGTATGGGGACCAAAAAACTCTTGCTCACTATGTATATGTAGTTTTTTGACCACCGGTATGTAAATTATAATGAATCTAGTTATCGAAGTTGCACCCATGTATCTTCAGTCTTTTCCGTTTTTCGGCCAAAAATATTTACTATGTTGTTTAATCACATTTTAAGTTCGAAGTGTAAAAAGCAATCAAGCTCTTGGTATATTACTGTATTAGGTTGATTGGTTTCTTTTCGTTTTCATCTCGAGCAATTCCCAGATTTCATGGACCAGGGGCTCACTCTCTCCTTGATAATGTCTCTGTCCCTGGACTTCTAGACAATTAAGGAAATTCAGTTCTATTACGTTATCAGTTCACATGTGGTTGTAATTATTACGTTGTCAGCGAGTACAATGACATTTCTCCTGTTTCTCTCCTTTTCTCAAAGAACAAGAAGTATGGTTATTACACATAAGAGTGAAAAGGTTATTTTATTTACTCGTGAAAAGGTCGATTTACAAAAGTCTGGCTTCATTTGACAGAAAAAATGTTGCAATTCGAAAAGAAAGAAAAGAGAGATCACTTTCTATTCTCCCCTTCCATAAAACGAAAAAAATAAACTGCATGCAACAGAAACTCGAGTTACATTATCTATGGACTAGACTTCTAGATGAAGTACATACACACTAGTGCCTGTCTTGGGGGGAAAAAAAAGGGAATACAGTCATTTGATTAGTGTCAGCGGGAATTGATTTTACACAAGCTTAACAGAGAGCCCTTGTAGGGGGGTTTCAAGGGTTCTTGAACAACCAGAACCAGAGACAACAATTCAAGCAATCATCTCATATTCGCGGCAGCACTAGAAACGGCAGGATTGACCATCATTCTATGCTTTTCTTTCCGCTTTAATGCGCGCAAATTTGGCGACTTCGCTTTCGTAGCCTGCCTCAAAGACCTATCATCATGCAACGTCAGAATCAGTCAAGAGATGCAGTGACGAGAAAGAAAAGTTAATGTTATACAAAAGTCACAAAAAAATTAAGGCTTTTTCGTTCTTTTCCTTACTTTTTGGGACAAAATGGGTGGGCAAAATTAGGCACTGGCCTTGCATGAGGAACCATTGTCCTTCTTAACTGTTTCAATGCCTTCTCTTCCTCCATCTGCAGATGTTAGACAAAAAGTTCACTCAGTTTAACTATCGCTGAAAGCAAATTCTGACTATATGACTAAATTAATAGTTAAAAAAGACAAAGAAATTACCATCTTCGCTGCCTCGCTCTCCTCTCTGTATCTCTTGTACATCATCTCCTTCTCCCTGACCTGTAAAAGTTGATTAAATTTACTTTTAAGTTTTCAATTCCAAGTAATTGCAAGTCATCCTATATGCTGCATCAAACGGAGTGAATTTTATTTTGAAAGTCACCTTTTGATCAAATTCAGTTCTATCTACAGCTCGATGATCGACATGAAGAGAGAATTCTTGAACTTGTGTAAGGGGCTTGCGCACCTTTTCTGGAACGGGAATGGGGTCTCTGCATCGCAGACAAAAAAGAAACACAAAAACCACTGAATTTCTATACACATTTGATTACCAATCAATAAATTGGTTAGTAATCATGACGCTGGTCCTTACTCTTTTAGGACCGGCTGTGCCTTAAAAATCCTCATTTGGGCCTCTTCTTTTTCCTTCTTCTGTCTTTCCTCCGTTTCTCTCTGCATTTCCTCTTCATGCCTCATCAAACTCTCCAATTGGAATGGTTCTGGCCTTGTAGATTGTTTGGGCTCTGGTTTAGGTGGAACCTGCATAATAACAAAAAAGTAACTATTAAATCACTATATTTGTAAATTCCACGCACAGCTCAAAGGTGTGAGAACGAATGCGTACCACAGGGTAGTCAGTCGTATAAGGGTATGGATTAGCCTTGGGAACCCTTGCTCTTTCTTCTTCCCATTGCTTCTGCAGAACTTCCGTAATAAACTTCCTTTCTTTCTCTGCTCCTCTTTCCTGGTAGTAACAGATACATAGACGAAATCAATGTTAGAAGTGGAAGGAACTCTTCTTAACAAAGAAAGTCATTGCATAGAGTTATACAAACCTCTGTATACAGATGAAATGGATTTGGTTTTGTATTTCTTGGAAGTGGTTCATGGCGAGGTTCAGAGTTCAAAGATATCTGTTGAACAAAATAAAACAGAATGTCAGTGAAGGTGCATACTATGGCCAAATTGGCAAGGAGGACCAATTAACTTCTATTTGTATATTACTACTACCTTATCAAATAAATCTACAACCGCAGAAGGTGGTGGTGGTGGAATCCTTTCATTGGTTGCAAAGTGGAATTCTATAGGTTTTGTAATTTGTTTCTTGGCATTACAGAATATACCCAACTCACCCTTGCTTTCAAATATCTACAAAATAAAAACAAATATATGAGCAAGGCTTCTGATAGTATTGCTAAGGCCATAACATTGCGCTATACAAGAGAGCATTCCAAAACTGAAAAATGGAGATGGCAACCACCTTCTTGTTCAGAGGCTTTGCCTTGAATTTAGGAATTTTCTCAAGTTCCTCCTTCTCAATTTCCAAAGAACTTTTCACCTGGGTAGGGCGGGCCCTCAGTGATGTATGAAGTAGAGGAGTTTTAGGTTCAGTTAGATGAGGCCTCCATTGATTTCCCTGTAATCACAATAGTAAGAAAAAATGAACAGTCAGAAAAAGATCAGTAAGAGAGAGTTGAATCAGTACTGGATGTCAAGATTCAAGATGATGCTCCCTACCTTATGTGACACTTCTGTTGAGGCTACTGAAGCTGTATCCGCATTATGGCTTGCCCTCGACATTGTCTCAAAATGAAATTCCTGCAATAATTACAAAATATTAACACAATATCATAATAGTCTTTGTACTCATCTTTTTTCTCACCAACATCCTCATTATATCTGTACCTTGAATTCAGGTGGCTGGGGTGTACTCCTTGGCATTGCAGGTAACGATGGGGCTTCCAAAATCTGAGTGAACAGAAGAATCAATCGATCGCAACATGTAGCAACTGCAAAAACCAAATCAAGCACAGCTAGCACAAGGAAGAGTATGATACCTTCTTGTTCAGTGGCCGAGCCCTAAACTTGGGAATTTTGGCCATCATCTCTTCTTCGAGCTCAGCAGTACTTTTTACCTTAACAGACCGAGCCCGCTGAGCCGTTTCAAGTTCAGGTTCCTTAGGCCTTGTCAATGTGAGTCTAGGTTTCGTCTGAATGATAGAAACACCAACAACCTCAGTATCAAGTATATGAAACTGGAAAGGGAAAAGGGTGAACAATGGGCAAAAATTTTGGTCGTGAGTGGTAAGAAAAATGGGACTTGATTTCTCTTACCTGAGAAAAAGAGCCAGTGACATGCGGCAATGACAAGTCTCGGGTACTTGATTGGAACTTTTTCATCATTTCAGCCGTTGAAACAAATGGTGCTGCTGTTGGTTCTCGAACATAAATCTAAATAATTTAAGACAAGAGAAGAAATGACCAATTTATTTCCATGTTCAATAACCTTTAGTAAATTCCAAAAATTTTTTAACAAGTAATCAATAGGAACACAAACCTTTCTGTCTGCTTTTTCAGTTCTATTAACTGTGGTTGGACAGAAGTAGTAACTGCCAGATACAAGACCCGATTTTGTCTTGTGGGGCAAAACTTGAGATTTGAGACTTAGAATCTGAATTTAGAGAAAACAGTTTCAGACGGAGCAATCAAATGGAACAATAGACAAAGAGGAGCATTAAAGCCTTTCTAACTTTACCTGTCTAGATCTTCCTTCTTCCAACTTCTGTCGCTTAATTGCCTGATTCTCCTGAGCCAAATTGGGAGTCCCAGCATTGTTTTTCACATTTGTTTCACTGGAAGTAAAAGTTGAGCACACCCCACACAAATCAACAATCGACAGACATGTAGATTTAAGAAAAACAGATATAAGAAAAAAGGAAAATACACTCACCTTTTCAGACAAGAAGACGGCTTAGTATTTTTGGAACGTGATGTTTTTGGCTTCAGGGCCGAGGGGTTTTGGACTAAACTAGCTATCTTTTTAGCTGTCTGGTGCTTCTTGGAGTTCGTCCTTTGGATTGATGGGATTGGCGTGCAAGCTTCTTTTGGCGCTTGAACCAAAGGTTTGATATTCTCTTTGTTACTATTCGCATTATTTGTCACATTTAAGGAGGAAACTAACCTAGCTGATCCACTGAGATCAGCAGAGCAAACATAAACATGAAATAAATTCAGAATTTCAGCATTTCAACACTTAGCCCACTAAAAAGAATAATAAAATGATTATTTAACAAATACAAACCTCTCTTCGTCCTGAGTACTCTTTGAGTCCCCTTTGTCCTCTTTGTTTGACCCCTTATCATCAGAAACCTGAAAATACAAAAGTAGATTAGACACCCAAAAACAAAGACAAAAAAGAAAAAAAAAAATTCCAAATTGGAAAAAGTTTCAACAAACTAATTACCACTACAACGTCTTCTTCTTTGGCTTCTTGCTTTAACTTGGCGGGGGAGACCGCAGTTACAGGGTTGGTTTCTGAAGTATTAGTAGTTTTCGTATCTGATGAAGAATCAGAGGTCTGCTAGGGAGTTAATTAATTAAATCACGAATGAGATTATTAAAAATTAGTAGGACCACGTTTCTCTAAAATAGTAATAATAAACAGGCAACCATAGAAAATACCTCTTTCGGAATCTGATCTGCTTCACTGAAATCACATAAGATTTCATCGGTGAAAGACCTTCCGGTCCTAATTCTAGGCATAAAAGCTGCATAATTTAAAGAAGAAAGGATCAAAAGGGACGAAATTTCACTTCACTGTAATTAACGCATAAACAAATCATAATCCATTGTTTCCCTAGCACATAATTTCATAACAGAACTAATTTTCCGCTGCCCAACAAGAATTCTTTTACTTTGAACTTCCTAATTGGCCTATAGAGACCTCCCATGATTCCTTCAATATGCAAATTTTTGACATGCAAAAGTCAGTTAAATCAACATCAGATAGAAACTTTCAAGAACAAGAAACAGGTTTCAACTATTGTCCAGACAAAAACCTGCGTGTACTTGAGATGAAAGGAACAAATCTTTGAATTTTCATTATTTTGAACTAAAATAAACTTAATTTCGTAACACAAAAACAAATTTTTCTATTTTCGTCAAGAAGCATGCAAGTAACCAAACAAAGTCTGACACCGAGAAGTATTGGAAACAAAAAATTCAGAAAATCAAACATCAGAAACCCTAATGAGAGGAGGATAAGCCCTAAATCTTGAAACAAATTCGAATATAGCCCTAGAATCGACATGGAAAACCAAGAAGAAGAAGAAGGGATAAAAAGGGAACTCACGGGAAGGGGCGTAGGTGAGGGCGGAGTCAAACCAGAGCTCCGCCCGACGCCTGTCCTCCTCGGACTCGCCATTGATAAAATCGAAGAACTGGGGTGCGGAGAACTCATAGGCCTCGTCGATCACCGTCACCGCTGTCGTCCCTCCGGAGTTCGGTTCCTCAGCCACCGCCATAGGAATGGGAGTCAGGGTTTACGTGCAGTGTTTGTGTTCGTGTGTGTGCACGACAGAGAGAGTTTTAGACTTTCGGTTTTCTTTCGTTGCAGAAGAAGAAGAAGAAGAAGAAGAAGAAGAAGGGAGATGAAATGGAGAGAAAATAATAGCGATCTGTAAAGGCGAGAGATAGAGAAAAAAAGATCTGTAACGGTCGAATTTTTCAAATTTGGGGAGCCCCTTTGCCTCAACGGCCGGTTACTTGGACTAATTGGTCTGAGTTGTCTCTAACGGCTATATTTCGGGGTCTCAATGTCACTTTGCGACGTCGTTTAGTTGTTCTTTTTCTTTTTCCTTTTTTCTTTTTTCCTTTCGTCTCATTTCCTAATAGGCGCAACGAAACGAAGCAAGGCTCAATGTAAACAGAGTGTGACTAATTTAATTACTTGTAAGCTTTTAACGTAATGAGAAATTTACTCACCATGTGTCCTTTCTGATCCTTTTATTTTCATTCTTTGAGATTTTACTAATGATTTTTTTTTCAAAAGTAAGATTTTTTTCCTTTTTTTTTTTAAGAATGTGATTTTTTTATGATTGGAATTTTAGTGTATTTAACGATATCAATTTCAACTAAAATTTTTTATTGCTATAATATAAAATTATCATATGTTATAGTGTCATAAAAAATAAATTATGGTGTAAAACTATTATACATTACGTGTTTTAATTAAAATTGATTCAAACCATACTTTTCAAACACTACTAAAAGAATGGAATAAAAAAACTTTAACATACATCTAACATACATCTACAGCTTCGTGTCGTCAATGATAATACAGTAAGAGAAAAAAAATAATACTCCTTTCTTTAAGCATTAACTAATAGGATGTTTGAAAGGGTAGTGAAAACTGTTGGTTAGAACCATTTTTACTGTAGTATGTGAAAGTTTTATACTGTAGTAATTTTATTTATTTTTTGTTTTATTATTATAATATGTAAAAATTTTATAATATTTATAACTGAGTTTGTACCAAGAATTATAACTCTCACCGCTTAACTCCCACCATTCAGCTAAACAACGGGTAATTTTGAAATGATTTAACGGATGACTGTGATACTTGAGCTGATATCCAATTATTACGTTTTTTATGGAGGACATTATTAGGTATTAATTAGCAGTTTCTTTTGCTTTTTTATTTGTATGTGTCCGGATGTTATCGTTTTTAAGTTTCCTATCGTTGTTTAAAGTTTTTTTTTTTCCCCGAGAAGCTGTCTCCTTTTAAGGTCTTTTCTTAGAAGGAAAAAAATTATACTTCCATTTTAACCTCTCGTGTTGTTTTCCTACTCAAAAGGAAAA
Source organism: Artocarpus heterophyllus (assembly GCA_025403435.1). Classification (NCBI taxonomy): domain Eukaryota; kingdom Viridiplantae; phylum Streptophyta; class Magnoliopsida; order Rosales; family Moraceae; genus Artocarpus; species Artocarpus heterophyllus. Next base: position 336,924 of record JAJQZP010000401.1, read on the forward strand.
TACTATTAATAATAAAAAAATAATGATAAACCTTCTCCATTTTTGCATGTTTTCAATGTGGTTTTTATGAATGCTGTCGTTTTTAGATTTTATGTCTTTTACAAATTTTGTTGTTGTTTTCCTTTGTGGCCGTTTTTATTGCCGTCAAGTGCAACCGTTTTAAAATTTTTAAATTTTGTATTTATCTTTTGGTTCGCTTTAAATATCACTTTCATTTAATGTTGTTTTACTTTTTCTTTTTGAGATCTCAAATATTTTTGTCCTAGTTATTTAAGATTAATTACAAAAATCCTCATAAATTATAGCCTTTATAACACTTTATCCCCTCGAACTTTAAAACTTAATATTTATTTCCCTTGAAATATGAACTGTTAATAAAAATGGTCCATTTGTTAAAATTTTAATGACAAATTGATATAGAATTTTAAAATTAGGGATATTTTAGTAATCCTAGTTATAAAAATAACTAAAAAATAAAACTATAATAAAAATAGTTTTTATTGATGATTAAAAATAAAAAAATTATTATAAAAAAATATTACTATCTGGATCCCTCTTTTTTTTGATATATTGAAACTTTCTTTAAAATTTTATTAAATTTGTTTTCCTACTCAAAAATTATTTTGAAATTTTAAAAGGTATAAATACCAATGAGAACATCAAAAAATGAGATATTTTATTAATATTATTAGAGTTTTTTCTCTTTGAAAATTTTGTGTTATATTTTTTATTATATTGAATATATTTGTGTTATATTCTTTTTCATTTCACTAATATATGTAACTTTTAAAATTTCAAAAAACTTTTTGGGTGTGAAAAAATTAATAAAATTTTGGTATATCAAAAAGGAAGGATTCTAATGAAATAACGGTTTCATTTTTTTTTTGTTTTTAACCATTTTATTTTATTTTTAATTTTTGGTTATTTTTAAAACTAAGATTATCAAAATACCCCTAATTTTTAAATTGTTTGTCAATTTATATCGTTAAAATTATAATAGAAGGACAATTTTAGTTAACGGTTCATACTTCAAAGGGAACAAATGTTACATTTTGAAGTTTGAGGGGTAAAGTGTTACAAAGGTTATAATTATAAACGTTTGATCAACAATTAAATATAAACAAATTAAAACTGTAAACGTTGGATCTACAATCAAATATAAAATATGTTAATCCAGATTAATATGTTCTTTTTAATGGATTTGGGTCTTTAAATCACCGTTATTTAGATTTGTTAGCTTCAAAGAAAACTTGGTAGGCTAATTGCTAAAAATAATTAATAAATTAAAACCGAACAAAATAAAATAATGCTGAAGAGGTAAAAGATACAATACACATAGATTTATATTAGTTCACTCTATAAAGGGAGTTATATCCACTGTTCTTTACTATGTATGAATTTAGAAAGATACAGATTATAAGGATGAGAATAAGGAGAAATTTTGACAGAGTTTCTGTATGTTGTTTTTTCAGTGTCTATAATTGAAGACAATGTTTCCTTATATAGAGGGTGAGGAGAGGAATCATGACTTCCAACTGACTTAAGTAGGGATGATAATGCTCGGAATAATTGCAATAGTGAAACACGTGTCAATCTTTAATAGGCCGCAAGAATTGTGCTTTCCCCATGTCTCGGTTCGTGGCTGGACATGCTCATAACCGTTAGTTCATGTGAATCGATCCCATCGGATGAACACTTGGGAAACAAACTTGCAATGATAGAATATTATCTGAATAAACCATATAATGATTTTATGTTCAATCAAACCGATTGAACCCATCGAAGACTTAACTCATTTATACGTAAACGGTATTTCACACGTCGAATAGCTTTGAACAGTTCAGTTGTGTTTGACTCGCTCTAATCGCAACAGTGAAACCCCATTTTGGGCCTTTAATAGACAATTTGGACCTAGTGAAATTGTACCTTAATAGTTAGCCCCCTACTCCTTAGTCGATTTAATTGACTATAAGAGTGAACAAATCTAAAGCTTTAATTCGATAACACATCATCCTGATCAAAACTTCACATTCACACTAGCATCATTGCCCTTCCTTGGGAAATCGTGATGCTCAACTACCGACAACACGTGTCACAATGTGATTGGAATGCTCCAAAATATCTCTATAGCGCTGACGTGTGCATCTGACTTGAAAAGACATTGCCTCGGTTTGAGCAAGAATTCGAAGAGAAATGAAATCTTACCCGTCGGATCAACTTTTCATAAACCAATCTCAGCCATTGATCAAACTCCTTCGGATAGTATCTAAGCCCATTCTCTCTTTCTTTTTCCCATTTTACTCGTCTTCTTCAAACTCAAGGCGATTTTCCTCCGTTTTCTCAGGCTTTCCAACAATTTTTAGACCAGATTTCTCTTTTTTTGTTGATTTGCTCATGATTTTCTTTCCATAAATTTGTTCCTCTTTCGATTTTGAACATTTTGGTGTCATTTCCAACTCATTTTCCAAGAAAATTCACAATTTCTTGTCTGTTTGGCTCTTGTGGGTTTAGAACCTTTAGGAACTCCTTGAGATTCTTTAGATTTCAAGAACTTTTAGCCCTTAGATCTTCGAAACCCTAGATTTCTTTCTAAGAATTAGTTTTTACAAAGATGTCAAAGGCCATCAATGTTAGTTCAAGTTCAAGCGGTGGTGAGGATCTGTGGTCCAGTAGCGACGATAGGGAGATCAATGAGTGGATTAAGGAACAATCTAGAATCGAATGGAACTCCAAAATTGGCGATCTTGGGACTAGCAAAGAAGACCCAACAGAAAAGAGAAATAGGGCTGTGGGACCTTTGAATCAAATCGAGCAAATTGAAATGCTCGAAAGAGAAAATTCATCTCTCCAATAAAAGGAGTTTCCTTCTTTTCGAAAAATCCAAAATTTATTCTAATCGAGGGGGACTTGTCAATAGTCAGGTCAAAATATAGGATTCCTTCTTCTGCCAACATCCGACTTCCCTATCCGGAGGAGCAAGCTGACATGCAGAACGACAACTGGCTATACGCATATACAAAATGGTTTGAACTGCCATCCCAGAATTCATGCTAGAAATTGTTAATCATTACGATATCTCCATGACTCAACTCATGCCAAAAGGGATGCGGCTACTGATTGCCCTGATGGTACTAATCGAAGATGTTGGTATCAATTTCGATATTCATGACTTCCTTCGTGCTGCTATCTAAAGCCAAATAATAAGAATAGAGGGCGCTTCTATTTTGTAAACTCGCAATCGAAGCAACTTATCTCTAATTTTGTTATTGCAGACAGACATTAGGAAGAGAAATATTTCTTCATGTCGATTAACCGTAACTTAGTCGAGCTGACCACTTGATTCCCTTTTCCTTTCATGTTTGGCCACATTGGTAAGTATTGACACTTCATATTTATTTCAAGCAGTAATTCTAACTAATCCTTAACATTATCTTTTTGCAAATTACAAGCTAAACCATCCAGCCCTGATTGGAGAAAGGTTTTGCGTAAGGCTCGACACTCTGCTTGCCTTGAAGGGACATACTTGGACTGAAATCTCCAACCCCGATCGACTTGGAAAGTTGTCTATTTGGAAAAGATTCAGAGAAATCCCAATAGTATTACTATTCACTTTCCAAAACGAGTTGATTGGGTCTTTGTATGGCGCGGTGCACTTCAGCGGCTGTAGTCCATCAAAATTCATTACTCCTCTCTCTGATGAAGACGCTCATCTCGTAGATGCTGTGCTATCATCAATGAAGATTTCGTTGCCTTCACTTGATGAGGCCAGGAAGAGGAAGGTATCGCGAAAGCTGCAGCGAAAAAGAAAAAGAAAAAGAAGGGTGATGCCGGTGAATCCTCTGCCTAGGAGAAGTCAACTCCCCTAATTGATACTTCTGGTTTCCCTTCACCACCCCCATTCAACATTCAGCTCCTAGTGTCAAAGAAAGGAAAGCAACAGAACCGTCTATTGTTATCGAAGATGTAGAAGCAAAGGTTGCTGATAAAACTCTCGATGTCCTAGGGAACGTCAACATCCTTCAAGATAAGGAGGTGGCGTTAAGAGCGGCGAAGAGTTTTAGCTTCAGATTGGATGAAGATACTTTCAGTGGGAAGTCATTCTCTTGGTTGTATAATGAATCGATTGTAGCCTTAGGATAAGTAAGGCATGAAATCTTGTCTCCAAATTAACTAAATTTACTTTATTGATTCATACTAAGCCTTTCTACTATACAAGCCCTTTAGCTCCATAGCATTTTTACGAACAAAGCTGCTTACAAGTACGAGTGATTAATTTCAACTGTCAAGGAGCTTGAAGAGAAAATTGAAAAGGCTGAGTCCGAGAGGGACGACAAGAAGAAAGATTTAGATGATGCCATCGGTGCTTTGACAAGGTTGAATAAAAAGGTCCTTAATTTAAGCAGCAGTCTTCGTCTAGAGAAGGAGAAGGTCGCCAAATTAACCAATGGGATGGAGGTGAAGACCTAAGAAATATAAGAGATTAAGGAGTAATTGCTCTACATCTATAACAATTTCTCCATCAAAACAAGGCTTGAGACACTAAAAGAGTTCATGTCAGATAAACTCAGCGGCCTCATCATTGAGAAGGAAATCATAAAGCTTGAGGAGTTAATGTCTCGTGATGAGTCTGATGTTGAGGAAGTTGATGCAAGTGAGGCAATTCGTGGGGATGTCAGGGCCGAGGCTTTTCCAACTTCTGATCTTTGAAAAGTCGATGCATCGTTGTTAGGTGAGCAAGTAGCCATACCAATGTCTGTTTAGGCCACAAAAGGGGAAAATGATCAAACAATAGAGGGGGAAGCCACCTAATCCATCCCATAAGATCATGCAAATGTATTGAACAATGCTTAGACAATTTGTATTTGTTAACAATTTGTATCAAACAATTTTTATTCTGCTTCATATATCAAACCGCATGTTTTGTTGAACTAATCATTCATTATTTGTTGTTACACTATCGACAATATTGATCCCCTTTTGAAATTTTAATTCATCAAGCTCTAATACTTGTGGAAATCAAACGATAATTATAACTATTTAAATCAAAACTTAAAAGGAACTTAGGATAAAGCTCAAACTAGTAAGATGGTTTAGCAAGCCGAAGTTTTATAATGTGAGTTGAATGACGTTGATTCAAACATGAAATCGGATGCTGATAAATCGATTCAACTCATAAAGAACCATAATGTTGTGAATAAGCCGTTAAAACGGCTTCGTGATGGTGATTTAGAATCAAACTTGAGATGAGTTGTCAAGTTCAATATTTCAGGATCCGTGACAATGGCAATATATGATCAAGTTCTAGACAAGTCGATCATTCTGTGTAGTTGACAGTATAGGATAGAACCTTTGGTGAAATGAAGCCATAAAAGCTGGCGATGTTTAATCAAACTCTAGACAAGTTGATCGAATCCGTAGCTTGGATTATAGAGCTGTGATGGCAAAAGGTCAAACTCAGGATGAGTTGATCGAGCCCTTAGTTTTGGCTGAGCCATGATGATGGCGATGTAAGATCAAACTTAGGACGAGTTGAGACTTAATAAACAACCATAGTGATGGCATACCATGAAAATGGCGGTTACAAATCGAATTCGAGTAGCTAATAGAAAGCCATGATGATGGCAAGCCTTGTGAAAAATAGTAGTTGAAATAATAACACGGCTGCGCCTGTTTATAACTCACGAGCTGCCTATATACCCATGTGTAGGGATCAAGCCAAATGTAGTTCAATTACATTTTAACGTCTTACAGTTGAAATGAACGACAAAATGTAAAACCTAAAAAGAACAAAGTTCAGCATAAATTAAACATAGTATTTCTGCAAATGGTGAGCATTCCAGCTTTTGCTGATGATCGATTCATCAGGTTTTTCTAACTTGTAGACCCTACCTCGAACAACGGCTCGGATTCAATACTGACCTTCCCAATTGGCAGCTAATTTCCCAGCGTAGGCTTCCCTTGTATTTTGAAAGACTTTTCTAAATACAAGATCCCCTGCCTAGAACTTTCAGATTCTAACATTTTGGTTGTAGTACCTAGCAACTACTTGTTGATAACAACCGAGACGGTAAAGAGCAGCAATCCTCTTTCATCTATTAGGTCCAATGTATCCTGCATTATTTCATCATTCTTTGCTTCATTAAGGAGCAAATAGTTGACTCGAAGATCTCGAGTGACAACCTTTGCTAGGACGACTGCTTCAGTTCCATATACAAGGGAAAATAGGGATTTGCTAATTACATGCTTAGGATTCGTTCGGTAGGCCCATAACACCATAGGTAGTTCTTCAACCCAGAATTCTTTTCTGGCTTCCAATTTCTTCTTTAGGTTCTTCACGATCGTCTTGTTCGTTGCCTCTGCTTGCCCATTCCTTTGCGACTATTTGGGAGCAGAGAAGCTCAAAATAATACCCCATTCGTGGCAGAACTTCTTGTAGGACACGGATATGAATTGCAAACCATTGTCGGTGACAATCTCCCATGCTACTCCAAACTGATAAATGATATTTCTCCAAATGAATCTTTCGATGTCTCACTCTTTAATATCTGCAAATGCTTAAGCTTTGACCCATTTAGAAAAATAATCTATAAGGATGAGAAGATACTTAACTTGTCCAGGGGCTAGAGGAAGTCCAACAACGTCCATGGAGTACATCATGAATGGATACAACAAGCTGACTGAAGAAAGTTCCTTAACAGGTTGATGGATGGCAGGCACATGCTTCTGGCAGCTATCACACTTCTTGACAAAACTCTCGCACCCTACATAGTTGGCCAGTAAAAATCTTGCCTTTTGTTCTTGTTGCACAAGGATCTTCCCCCTAAGTGGTTGCTGCACGAGCCTTCATGCACCACTCAGATGACCTTTTTGAGTTCATCTTCCTCAAGGCAACAAAGATAAGGGCTTGCAAAAGATCACTTATAGAGCTTCTCATCAATCAAGCAATACCTTGCAGCTTGGACTTGATCTTCCTTGCGATCTACGTATCCTCAGGTAGCCACCCATCACGTATGTACATTTTAATGGGGGTTGTCTAATCATCCCTTAGGTCTACATAATTTGCTTCTTCTACTAATTCAATGCTTGGTCGGTAGATGCACTCTAAGGGAATAATTTTCCTTTCATTTACTTCGATCGACGATCCTAAATTGGAGAATGCATCTGCTTTAGAGTTTTCTTCTCGAGGGACGTGCTTCACCTCAAAGTGGTCAAACTGGGACTTGAGCTTATTTACTAGCTTTAGATAAGAGATCATCTTTTCATCTTGCGCTTCATAGTCGTTGGTTATCTGATTGACAATCAAAGTGGAATCACTTTACACTACAAGCTCAGTAGCCCCTGTTAGACATGTATGCTCTAAGGAGTAAAAATGTAATACGTTTTTGGAGACATTTTTATCAATAAAGAATTTATTCATTTATATATACCAAATATTGTCCTCTTTACGTTCATATTTGTTGAATGTATGATAAGCAAACAGTAGTCTGAGACTGTCAGTCTAAACCTTAAGAGTTGGGCATATGATGGGATGATTATGCGGTAGACACGACTCTTAAGGTGATGGTCTAAAATATATGATCCGCAATCGAGGGAATAAAGTTGGGCGCTTTATTCATGAAAAGATTGTTATGTTGTCTATATCCCTTTTGGGAGATGGTTTGTCTTGGCCATCGGAGTTGGACTCTGTGAGTAGAAACATTGGCGCGTTGTCATAGGTGACGATGTGTTGGATCGGGACATAAAGTGAATTGATTTGGATTAATAATTCTGTCTTGTCAAATCGATTCACTTTAGACAATCATTTGTATTGTATCTTAATCCTGAGATGAATAATGGGCCCGTTGTCTCGACTTGTGTCTTTTGATGTACCAATGGGTGACTCCCACATCTCTATAGTGGCATGCATGCCGGTACGTTGGAGGCATGACTCTTGGTAGCGTAGACTTGTTATTCATAGATATGGAATCCATAGCTCCTCTTTAGGAGTAATGATATCCTCTTATATGCGTTGTCCTGTAATTGGAAAACTGGAGCGCTCAACCATTTGGATACATAGGTGTAACCGAATGGTATACTATCTTTAGATGGTAAGTTTTCTAATGGTGAGACAATGGAACGTAAGATAAAAATAATCGGGAAGGTAAGACAGAACTTGTCCTTAAGCCGATTATGGATGATCATATGGGCATGCGATACACTATGATATGTCATGGAGACTTGGCTACACGAGCTTCGTAATTCTATAAAGTTCGAGAGTGCAGCTCCAAGCTTTTAGTGGAGTAGCGTTGGAGTTGATAATTGTGAAATGTATATCTGGGATATTGGGTTTCATAATTATCATGAGCTTGAACTTTATAGGTCCATTTTGGTCCCCTTTGCTAGCTCACAAAATCCTGTAACGACACGGCGTGCTTTTCCAATAATTGGTGACTTATGTCGGATTTATCAGATTGGTTTAAAATTTATAAGAATCAAATAATTCATGTCTGTTTATCGGTTGAATTAATTATGTAAGAAATTAGTTCAAGATGAACTTGTTGAATTATGGCGTTCGGATAATTCTTGTCTGTTTATCGGTTGTTTTAATTTTGGACAATTAGAACAAGATAAACTTGTAGAATTATTTGAATTGATTTATTTTCTTAGAGATTATCTTGATAGAGTTTGTTTTGATCAGATATCTTTTCTATTGGGCTATTTGAATCAAAACTGAGACTTTATCCTTTAGAATCTCGAGTGGAAAATAAAAGATTCGCGGAGATTTTTTCTCGGCAGTTCGGCCTGCCGATCGGAAAGTTCGGCCTGCCGAACTGGCCAGTTCAGCCTGCCTATCTCACAGTTCGGCATGCCGACCGCGACAGCTAAGATTACGCGTTTTTCACGCGTATCTTATCAGATATTGATCCGAACTTGATTCTGTTTCGATTTTTGAGACCTAATCTGATATGGACTGACCCCAAGGACCAATAGATATAAAAGGGAGTGAGTCTAATGATTTACTCAGATCAATTTGAGAGATTAAGAGTGATACTCTTCTAGTGAGCATCTGAAAACTCCCTGAGAGCTTTTGTTCACAAATCACGAACACTAGCTTTGGGTTCTCTCTATTGGTTGGAAGGAGAGTCACCGGTGGAAGAGCTGTACGTGTGAGCCCACACTCACTCCGGTTGTGGATAGAGAATAGCAAAGAAGACCAGTTGGTTGAGGCTCTTCTGGAACGTTACTTCTCTACACAGGTCGCGGAGGTTCTTCGGCACACTGAGGTTAGTAAGATCTGTTTAATTTATACATATAACATGTCATACTTGTATTTTGGAAAATACTCTGATGAAAATTTTTAAAAATTCCGCTGCGCACTTTGTTTCCAACAATTGGTATCAGAGCCGAGGTTTTTACATAAATTTGCAAGTTTGTGATCATGTTATATGCATAAATTTTGTGATCTTAATCTCTCCAATGCTTGAATTAAATTTTATAGAGAGATGGCACTCTAGGTTTCTATATAATATATATGTTGTCATGGATTATGTGGTGAATGTTTATTAATTAATTATGGTTGATTAAATTGTTGTTTAATTATTTATTAATTAATTAATACCGGTTATAGTTCCTTAGAGGTTAGAATGTGTATCTAGGTTTTTCATGTAACTAGATGGCGGACTATCATCTCCGTCTAGGAATTGTTATTTAATTTGTAAGAATTTTGTAATTAATAATTATTCGGAGAAGACGGATCTAAAAGACGAACCTAGAAGATAGATGATGGCGCCTCCAGGTATTTCCTGAGTCTCTAATTTTATGTTTTTGAATTGTTGAAAATAAAATTGATGAATTGCATTAAAATTGTATTTTCTGGATTAAGGGTTTTCTGCTCGGTCGGCATGCCGGACCTCACAGTTCGGCAGGCCGAAGGTCACAGATCGGCAGGCCGGACGTACGGTCCGGCAGGCCGACAGTGGGGCAGAAATTTTGGTGCTCTGCCGACAGGCCGAACCTTCATGTTCGGCAGGCCGAACCACCATGATCGGCAGACCGATCACCTAGATCGGCCTGCCGACCGAGAGCAGCCAGGTGTCCAGAAAAGGTGCGATTTTTCCAGTGCAGTTTTAATTTTATTTTTGGGACGATTCTGAGAAACATTAAATTTGGATATGACCGGAAATATGAAGTGTTCGATTCATACGGGATTGAGGACTTGAAGATGGATATTACATGAAGAAGGATACAGCTTGAGGATTCAAGGATGAAGAATCGATAAATGTCTCGATTATTCTCTTGTAATCTTAGTTTTTCTATTCTCTAGGGTGGAACCATAATATTACGGTTATTATTATGCTTGTAGCTTTGCTTGATTGCTTTGCTTGTCTGCATTATAATATGATTTACCATGTATATTGATAACATGTCATATAGAATAGGGAGTGCCGCTCATATTAAAATTGTTCATGCATAATTTTTAAAATAAAACCTTGACTTCAAAAGATTGAGTGGGAGAAGGTTTTCGAAGAGAGAACCTAAGGCCTCCATCGTTGGTCCATAGGAAGAACATGATGGTCCCAACCCCTAGGAAGGGATTTCTATCATGTACCAGATTGGATCTCTGAAAGGATAAGGTATTTTAGTATGATTTATGGTTGCACACCCCTAGGTGGTGATTATAAATCATGGATAAAATATTAAAACGGTGGTTATACACTCACGTTAATTTTATTATTAACCTCCCCTAGGAGCTCTGTTAATAAAATTAATGGCCAAAGAAACGATTATTAGTATATGCTGGATCATACGGGTCCTGGATGGCATATACTAATCAGGAGGGGATCCGTGTTCCTGATTGAATTTGGCATGACTCCCCTAGGAGCTTGTTGAATTCTGAGTTGGGAATTATCGTTGTAAGGTTGTGATATTTTCAAGGTTTTGACACATAAACACATTTGTATGATTTTACATGATTGTGTTTGGTATATGATTCTTTATTGTAGATTGAAAATGTCTAAAAACGCTTTATCATCGATACTTGACAAAAACCAATTAACCGGTGAGAACTATAATGATTGGAAACAGAACCTGGACATCGTCCTTTCCTTTGAGAAACTGAAATATGTTCTGACAACTCCTTGTCCTCCCGAGCCTACGGGAGACTCAAGTAATGAGCAATTCCAAGCGTACGAACGCTGGAAAGATGCTAATGATCAGGCCCGCTGCTATGTTATGGCCAGCATGAATAACGTGCTGCAGGCTCAACATCAGGATTATGAGACTGCGAAGCAGATCTTGGATAATCTTGAGGACATGTTTGGAGGCCAGGCCATAACAAAGCGGCAAGGGGCGCTTCGGAAACTCTTAAACTGTAGACAGAGACCGGGGACATCTGTAAAGGAGCACATGATGTTGGTCATGGGTTACCTCGCTGAGGCTCAAACCAATGGAGCCGACATCGATGCTGAAACTCAGATGACTATGGTCTTTGAGACTCTGTCTAAGGAATTTATTCCGTTTAGAGCTACTTTTAATCTAAGCAATAGACGGGATATGACCTTGACAGAACTGATGAAACAGTTACAAGAGTTTGAACTGCTGATCAGGGAGTCTCCTGCTGGTGGAGAGGCCAATATGGTAGCTGCTTCTGGTTCCAATCCTAACTCTGGGAATGGAAAGAAACAACGGGCCAAGAGTGGGAAGTCTTCTATTCCTATTGCTACCAAGAGCAAGAAGAAGAAGAAGAAGAACCCAAAGAAGCTTAAGTGCTTCTTTTGTGGTAAGGTCGGGCATATAAAGAAGCATTGCAAGGACTTCCTTTCCAAGGGAGGGATTCAAAGAAACGAGAAGTCTACTTCGTGAAGACTTAACGCTTCGGATGGGCGATGGATCCTTGGTCTCAGCGGAAGCAGTGGGAGATGTCCATCTTTATTTTGATAATTATAGGAGTTTAATTTTGCGAGATTGTTTTTATGTTCCTAAATTTAAAAGGAATTTAATTTCTGTATCTTCTTTATTTAAAGACTCCTACGTGGTATCTTTTAATGAAAAAGTGGTGATTCGTAAAAACAAATCTTTTATCTGTTCTGGATGGATGCAAAATAATCTATATTTTATCAAACCTAAGATGGACCTATTACTTAATGCTGAGATAAATGATAATAACTCAAAAAGACTTAAAACTTCTCACTCTAATAAGACTTATCTTTGGCATTTGCGCCTTGGCCATATTAACCTAAATAGGATTCAAAGGTTGGTAAGGGATGGACCTTTAAGTCACTTAAAGGTGGAATCTATACCTCAATGTGAGTCTTGTTTGGAGGGTAAAATGACCAAAAGACCATACGGGTCTAAGGGCAATAGGGCCGAAGGGGTTCTAGAACTTGTGCATAGTGATGTTTGCGGACCGATGAACATCCGGGCACGAGGAGGGTATGAGTACTTCGTTACTTTTATTGACGATTACTCTAGATATGGGTATGTGTACCTAATGCACCACAAAAGCGAAACTTATGATGAATTCAGGGAGTTTCGGGCTGAAGTGGAAAAGCAATTGGGTAGACCCATAAAGGCACTTCGATCAGATCGAGGTGGAGAATACCTTTCTGATGAGTTCTTGGGACACTTGTTAGAGAATGGGATTTTATCCCATTTGACTGCGCCGGGCACTCCGCAGCAGAATGGCGTAGCAGAGAGAAGGAATAGGACTTTGTTGGACATGATTCGGTCCATGATGAGTTATTCATCATTGCCTTTATCCTTTTGGGGATATGCACTACAAACCGCATGTTATCTTTTGAACAATGTGCCTTCAAAATCGGTCCCTAAAACTCCTCACGAGTTGTGGACAAGACGCAAGACATCCTTAAACCATATTCGCATATGGGGATGTCCAGCTCATGTCCTGTTTAAGGATCCGAATAAGTTGGAAGCACGTTCAGAAGTTTGCGTGTTTGTAGGATATCCAAAAGGGACTAAAGGGGGTTATTTTTATAACCCAAAGGAAAATAAAGTCGTGGTTTCAACTAATGCAACTTTCCTTGAGGAGAGTTACATGAACGACTTTAAACCTCAAAGCAAAGTGGTGCTTGAGGAGTTGAGGGGTAATCCGTTTACTCCGGAGGTTCCGAACGAAACCATTCCGATCAGTGTAGAAAAACCAAACAAACCTGAACAACAACCTCAGGGGCTTCGGCGTAGTGGGAGGATCGGTCGTCAACCTGAGAGGTATATGTTCAATGGGGAGGTCTTTTTGGCTGAACCGGATGAACATGACAGGGATCCTTATACTTACGCAGAAGCTATGGAGGATGTTGATTCAAGACTCTGGACAGAGGCCATGAACATTGAGATGAAGTCTATGGAGACTAATCGGGTCTGGGAGCTTGTGGATCTTCCCGAAGGGGTAAAACCCATAGGGTGTAAGTGGATCTACAAGAGGAAAAGAGGAGTGGATGGAAAGGTCGAAACCTTTAAGGCTAGACTGGTAGCTAAGGGTTATACGCAAAAGGAAGGAATCGATTATGAGGAAACCTTTTCGCCTGTAGCCATGCTTAAGTCCATCCGGATTCTCTTGTCCATAGCTGCCGCTCTCGACTACGAGATTTGGCAGATGGATGTCAAGACGGCTTTTCTGAATGGCTATCTTGATGAGTCCATTTATATGGAACAACCAGACGGGTTCAAGGTCACGGGTCAAGAGGGTAAGGTTTGTAAGTTGCTAAAGTCTATTTATGGACTTAAGCAGGCTTCTCGTTCTTGGAACATAAGATTTGATCAAGTGATCAAGACTTATGGGTTCTCACAAAATGTGGATGAACCATGTGTTTACAAACACATTAAGAATGGGAAGGTGGTTTTTCTACTACTCTATGTAGATGACATTCTGCTAATTGGCAATGACGTTGGGGCGTTGTCATCGGTCAAATTATGGTTGACCAAGCAGTTTGACATGAAGGACTTGGGTGAGGCTAATTTTGTTCTCGGTATCCAGATCTTTCGGGATAGGAAGAACAAAATGATAGCTTTGTCACAGGCCAGCTACATAGATAAAATTCTCAGGAGGTTTGCAATGCAGGATTCCAAGAAAGGTGGGCAACCATCTAGGTCTGGAATTACTCTTTCTAAGAAAGACTCTCCAAAGTCTAATGAAGAAAGAGAATACATGAAGAAGGTACCTTATGCTTCGGCAGTGGGTAGTCTCATGTATGCCATGCTTTGCACTCGACCGGATATTAGCTATGCGGTCGGGATAGTGAGTCGATTTCAGGCGGATCCAGGACCAAACCATTGGGTTGCGGTAAAGCATATTTTCAAGTACCTGAGAAGGACTCGAGGGTATATGCTTGTGTATTCGGGTGAGGATTTAACTCCTCTAGGATACACTGATTCGGATTTTCAATCCTGCCTGGATTCTAGGAAATCGACTTCAGGGTTTGTGTTTACTCTGGGTGGCGGTGCCATCAGTTGGAGAAGTGCGAAGCAAGATTGCACTTCGGATTCAATGATGGAGGCCGAGTATGTGGCGGCTAGTGATGCTTCGAAAGAAGCAGTGTGGCTCCGCAAGTTCCTTGGGGATCTTGAGGTAGTTCCTGGTATGGATAAAGCGGTATCACTGTACTGTGATAACAGTGCGGCGGTAGCTAATGCTAAGGAACCAAGATTTCACAAGAAGAGTAAGCATATTGATCGGAAGTATCATGTGATAAAGGACTTCGTTGAGAGCGGGCATGTCACGGTGTGCAAGATCGCGTTAGAGGACAATTTAGCTGATCCATTTACGAAGACACTTTCTGGGAGAGTGTTCGAAAGGCATGTGGAAGCTATGGGGATGCGAAATTTGCAGTATTTACTCACTTAGTGCAAGTGGGAGATTGTTAGACATGTATGCTCTAAGGAGTAAAAATGTAATACGTTTTTGGAGACATTTTTATCGATAAAGAATTTATTCATTTATATATACCAAATATTGTCCTCTTTACGTTCATATTTGTTGAATGTATGATAAGCAAACAGTAGTCTGAGACTGTCAGTCTAAACCTTAAGAGTTGGGCATATGATGGGATGATTATGCGGTAGACACGACTCTTAAGGTGATGGTCTAAAATATATGATCCGCAATCGAGGGAATAAAGTTGGGCGCTTTATTCATGAAAAGATTGTTATGTTGTCTATATCCCTTTTGGGAGATGGTTTGTCTTGGCCATCGGAGTTGGACTCTGTGAGTAGAAACATTGGCGCGTTGTCATAGGTGACGATGTGTTGGATCGGGACATAAAGTGAATTGATTTGGATTAATAATTCTGTCTTGTCAAATCGATTCACTTTAGACAATCATTTGTATTGTATCTTAATCCTGAGATGAATAATGGGCCCGTTGTCTCGACTTGTGTCTTTTGATGTACCAATGGGTGACTCCCACATCTCTATAGTGGCATGCATGCCGGTACGTTGGAGGCATGACTCTTGGTAGCGTAGACTTGTTATTCATAGATATGGAATCCATAGCTCCTCTTTAGGAGTAATGATATCCTCTTATATGCGTTGTCCTGTAATTGGAAAACTGGAGCGCTCAACCATTTGGATACATAGGTGTAACCGAATGGTATACTATCTTTAGATGGTAAGTTTTCTAATGGTGAGACAATGGAACGTAAGATAAAAATAATCGGGAAGGTAAGACAGAACTTGTCCTTAAGCCGATTATGGATGATCATATGGGCATGCGATACACTATGATATGTCATGGAGACTTGGCTACACGAGCTTCGTAATTCTATAAAGTTCGAGAGTGCAGCTCCAAGCTTTTAGTGGAGTAGCGTTGGAGTTGATAATTGTGAAATGTATATCTGGGATATTGGGTTTCATAATTATCATGAGCTTGAACTTTATAGGTCCATTTTGGTCCCCTTTGCTAGCTCACAAAATCCTGTAACGACACGGCGTGCTTTTCCAATAATTGGTGACTTATGTCGGATTTATCAGATTGGTTTAAAATTTATAAGAATCAAATAATTCATGTCTGTTTATCGGTTGAATTAATTATGTAAGAAATTAGTTCAAGATGAACTTGTTGAATTATGGCGTTCGGATAATTCTTGTCTGTTTATCGGTTGTTTTAATTTTGGACAATTAGAACAAGATAAACTTGTAGAATTATTTGAATTGATTTATTTTCTTAGAGATTATCTTGATAGAGTTTGTTTTGATCAGATATCTTTTCTATTGGGCTATTTGAATCAAAACTGAGACTTTATCCTTTAGAATCTCGGGTGGAAAATAAAAGATTCGCGGAGATTTTTTCTCGGCAGTTCGGCCTGCCGATCGGAAAGTTCGGCCTGCCGAACTGGCCAGTTCGGCCTGCCTATCTCACAGTTCGGCATGCCGACCGCGACAGCTAAGATTACGCGTTTTTCACGCGTATCTTATCAGATATTGATCCGAACTTGATTCTGTTTCGATTTTTGAGACCTAATCTGATATGGACTGACCCCAAGGACCAATAGATATAAAAAGGGAGTGAGTCTAATGATTTACTCAGATCAATTTGAGAGATTAAGAGTGATACTCTTCTAGTGAGCATCTGAAAACTCCCTGAGAGCTTTTGTTCACAAATCACGAACACTAGCTTTGGGTTCTCTCTATTGGTTGGAAGGAGAGTCACCGGTGGAAGAGCTGTACGTGTGAGCCCACACTCACTCCGGTTGTGGATAGAGAATAGCAAAGAAGACCAGTTGGTTGAGGCTCTTCTGGAACGTTACTTCTCTACACAGGTCGCGGAGGTTCTTCGGCACACTGAGGTTAGTAAGATCTGTTTAATTTATACATATAACATGTCATACTTGTATTTTGGAAAA
Organism: Artocarpus heterophyllus; assembly: GCA_025403435.1. Taxonomy (NCBI): domain Eukaryota; kingdom Viridiplantae; phylum Streptophyta; class Magnoliopsida; order Rosales; family Moraceae; genus Artocarpus; species Artocarpus heterophyllus. Next base: position 353,759 of record JAJQZP010000401.1, read on the forward strand.
TACTCTGATGAAAATTTTTAAAAATTCCGCTGCGCACTTTGTTTCCAACAGCCCCTACTGCTGCAGTAAGTCTCAAGTCGACAATCATGGCCTCGTACTCGGCTCCATTGTTTGTGGGTTTGAAGCCCAATTGAAAGCTTTGCTCAATCTCTTCGGCTGTTGTTGATTGTAGCAACACTCTTACTCCTGATCCTCTTTCGTTGCTGGCCCCATCAACCTATACGATCCATTCTCTTGGTTCATTGACGTATGCCTTGTAGGTTAGCTCGACGACAAAATCTATGAGCACTTACGCCTTTAATGCCATTCAAGGTCTGTACTTGATGTCAAACTTCGTTAGCTCAACATCCTATTTTGTTAATCTCCCAGAGACGTCAGGCTTATACAGAATAGCTCGCGTTGGGTATGATGACAATACCACGATGATATGACTTCAGAAATATGTTCGAAGCTTTCAGGTTAACATGATGAGCGCAAAGGCAAGCTTCTCAACAATAGAATACCTCATCTCTGCATCCAACATTGTGTGACTAACAAAGAAAACAGGCTTCTAAATTCTATGTTCTTCTCTAACTAATGCCGAACTCACCGTAGTCTTTGAGATTGGCAAGTAAAGAAAGAGTGACTCCCCGTCTTTAGGCTTCGACAAGATTGGTGGCGTGGACAAGTAGTTCTTCAATTCCTAGAACACTTGCTTGCATCATTTGATCCATTTGAATTTAGTGTTCTTTTTTTCTACTATGGAGCTCTATTCCTTATTGTAATCTGATAGAGCTCTATTCCCCCTTTATAAAGAATACACGTGAGATCGTGGCTTTAATCTGATAGAAAGAGTGGTCATAGTAGTGCTTGTAATAATGGGACACATGTCAATTTCTAATAGGTCGTAAACATCAGACCCTTACCCATGTTCCATTTCATGGCTTAGTGAGTATCTCTTTGTCATTGCCAAATTCACAATGTCGATTCGTTGAATCGACACTTAGCAAATTCACAATACTAAATGACTCGTAAATCCATCCTAAGTGAGATGAGTAGAAACTGCAATCGAATCAAAGACGTTGAATTGATCGATGACACTAAACGAATAAGCAGTAGGCTGACAATCCTAAAAAAAACAATTTGGCCCAAATCAATCACTCTTATTGGGCTTGATTTGTTCTGATCACAACCTGGATTTCCCATGTTAAGCCTTTATTGAATGATTTTAGCCTGACCAAATCATACCCCAACTATAAGCCCCCTATTCTTTAGTCGATATGATATACTACAAGAGTGCAATCAATTGCTCCAAACGAATTCAACTACTGTTTCAATCATCTATTGCTCTTTTACACAAAACCTTACGTTCACTCTAATCATGACCCTTCTTAGAGAAAACACGATAGTCAGTTATATGTTATATGTGGCACAATATGATTGGCGAATTTCAAAATATCCTTGCACCGCTGATGTCAGCACTTGGTTAAAGAGACAATACCTCGGTTTGAGTAGGAAGTCGAAATGATGCTTAAGCCTAGCCATTAGATCAATTTCTAAACTTCAATCTTAGCCATTCAACCTTGGTCTTCAGACGATATAAAGACCTCTTCTCTCTTTTCTCCTATTTCACTTATCGTTTCTTTTTGGAAGTTCAAGCGATTTCCAAGTTCCTCTAACTTTTCTTCCTTTTCTTAGGCAAGATTCTCTCATTTTCCTTGATTTCTTTGCAATTTTCTTTCCATAAATATAATTTTCCTATGATTTTGTGCATTTTGATACCATTTTTGCCTCATTTTTGAGAGAATCTATAGTTTCTAGGGTTGTTTGGCTCCTCGAGGCCTAGAAAATTTAGGAACTTCCCAAGAACTCTCCAAAACTTGAACTTTTAGGCATTTCGATCTTGTTAGCCCTAGATTTCCTTCGAAATCCTGTTTATCATAAAATATGTGAAAGAGATTGATTGATGTTACCTCAGACTCCTCGTCAGGTGGTGACCCCTAGGATAGCGAAGATGATAGGGACATTGACAAAGGAATTCACTTTGCCAATAATAAAAGCACGAATGGAGCTCCAGGATTGGTGGTGCAGGGAGCAGCAGGGACGTAGAGACGGCAGCATTAGAGTTGAGCAATCCTACCATCGAACAGAATAGGCCAGTCACTACCTTTGGTCAACTCAAGCGCATTGTACCTTCTTGCAACTATATTTCTACGACCAAAGAAGGTTCATTTTTTGTAAAGTACCCTCTATCAATCCTAATGAACGACGATCTTGCCTCGATTCACATCAAGTTTAGGATTCCTTCATTGGTAGAGATAAGACTCCCTTTCCTTGAGGAACTGGCCGACAGTCAAAATGACAACTGGATGTGCATTTATACCAAGTTTCTTGAGCTCGACCTAAGGCTTCCAATTCCTTACTTTGTGCTCAATGTCCTTTCTACTTCTAGATCTCTTTTACTCAACTTATGCCAAATAGGTTACGGCTGCTTCTCTATCTCTGATTTCTTAAATTGCTACTATATGAAGCAAAACAACTAGAATTTGGGTCGGTTTTACTTTGTCTACCGACAAATGAAGCAAATCAGTGCCGACTTCATTAAAGCTGATAGGCAGTGGGCAGAGAAGTATTTTTTTAAGTCGATCGATAAGGACCCCGTCGAGTACCCTGAAAGGATCGAATTTCCTTTTAAATTTGGATATATTGGTGAATAGTGTTCCTTAGTTCAAATCTTTGTTTTCTTGAATAATTCTTACATTTCTCTTTTTTGTAGATCACAACTTGAATCATCCTCCTATAGTTGGGAAAATTTTCAAGGAGCGATTCAAGAAGATTACTTCGATCGAACATCGCACATGGGCAAAAATTTCTAGAATTAATTGACTAGGAACGTCATCTATTTGGAGACGTATCAGAGAAATCCCGCCAAGTATTCCTATAAGATTCTCTAGTTGAGTCAGTTGGATATTAGTTTGCCATGGTACATTTCAAAGGCTATATGGTCCGTTGAAATATATCACTCCATTGTCTAACAAAGACGTTTTTTTTTGTAGAACTCATACTATCGAGCATGAAGATATCATACCTGCCATCTGCTGATGAGTTTGTTGCCTAGAAATTGGCCAAGAAAAAGGCCGCTAAGGACAAGAAAGGGAAGGCAGCGGGGTTGAGCGCAGCAAGCCATGAACAAATAGAGGGCCCAGTGAAGACGAAGGAGATTAACATCACCAAACCTTTGCCTCCAGAACCAGAGTTTAGGATTCAGTCTCCAAGTAAGAAGAAGCCAAGAAAATGCAAAGTCTAGTCCCCAATCATAAGGAGAAAGAAAGGGAACAAGGCAATTCCTCTAATTCCTTTGGATGTTGATATCGAGACTAGCATCATGATAGATTTTGAGGTGGCCATGAGGGTTAGGAAGAGCATCAACTTTCCCATTGATGCAACAAAGCTTGCAAGCCAGAGTGTGACTTCTCTTCACAACGAGCCACCGTACTATTTCTTCAGGTACTTGTTTTTGCTAAAAAAAAATTTAAGTATTATAATTGAATAAGTTAGGTATGTTAATCAAATCTAATCGATTGCTACAGGATTTCAAGTATTGAATGCGCTTGGAAGGCAGCTAAAGTTAACCGACTTCGAAATTTCCTGGCCGAACAAGATTTAAGACTCACAAAGGCCATTTTGGAGAAGAAGAGCATAAAGGAAGCCTTGGAGAAAGTATGGAAGACGTCCACCAACTGTACGATTCATTAAAAAATGCGAATAAAAAATCCTTGAATTGGGAAGCAAGATTTGCATCCTTGAGGAGAAATTACAAAAGCAAATTAAAGAGAACAAAGTCAAGGATGGTGAGATAAATGAGCTATTTGAACAAATTGTGGAGGTTCATGGAACCTCCACCATTAAAGCTCAACTTGAGCTTTACAAAAGGTTTAAGGAATACCGGTTCAAAGGAGTTGACATCAAGGTAAAGATATCTATGCTTTGAAAAGGTCTTGCTTTTGTCGAATATGATGATGAGAGTGAAGAGACGACTAAGTACAATGCTAACGAGGTAGCTCCTTCAGCTATAGACGCTAACTTCAAAGAGGCGGATCGAAGAGTGAATGAAACCTAGAGCTTTTCAAAGCAAACCGAAGAGAATGCCTCAAATGCCACAAAGTGAACTCGATGAATTTGAACGCTGCACACCGCCATTTTTTTTTTGTAACTTTGCTGTTTCTGTAATCAATATAAACATCTTTCAATGAAATTTAAATTTTTTTTTTGAAGTGCTGGTCTTCCTCTCCTCCTTCAAAGTCTTTTTATTTATTTGTAAACAAATAATAATTGGATCTTTGAATCAACGTAATCAGTGTTGGAAAATGATACGCGATAGAATTTTAAAATTTTTTTAAACCAAAGTCTTTTTTAAATAACAAGTTTGACATGCTAAGTACATAAATTAATACAAAAATCTTATATACCTCTTTAGTAGACCAAAGACTGTAGAAACTCTGACTAGAGAAGAATGTTCCAGAAGAGCTTCAACCAATTGGTCTTTCTTGCTATTTTCTTTCCACGATCGGAATAGGAGTGGTCGTATGTCTTATAGTTTTTCCTTTGGTGATCTCTCATTTCAACCACTTAAGAATACCGAGAGCTAACAATAGCTCTCTAGGAGTTTCAGAGTTTCTCTCACTAGAATACTCTCTCTATACTTATTAAATGATCTATGGAACAATAAAAAGTAGTTCTCTTTATATAGTAGTCAGATTCAGGATTAGTCTTTATCAGATTCGGCTTCAAAATTTGAGTTTGGATTAGTTTCTAAGTAAAAATACGTGAAACATGTTTTGCTGATTATCTAGGCGGTTGAGCACGCCTTTGTAACGTGGTCGACCTAGGTGTTGCGGCCCAATAGGCTGACTTGAATTCGAACTCCTTAAACTTGTTTGATTCACCTGATTCAAACCAATTGAATAAATCTTATCGTATTTGACTTGTGTATCCTTTATAGAGCATCAATTTTAATTCAAATAATTTAATAGAGAAATTATCGAATCAAAATAGTTATATACTGATAAACCCATATAAAAAAAATACGTCCAAATAATTCATCATGTTTATCTTGAATTAATTCTTAAAATTAATTCAACCAATAAACTAACATGAATTCTTAAATCCAGTCTATTAAATTTTAGACAATCTAATAAATAACATAAATCAACAATATATAGGAAAAACATGTCGTATCGTTAGAGGAATTATTATGAGCTGGCAAAGGGAATCTGATGGACATATATAGATCAAGCTCCTATAATTATAAAATAATATATTCCAAATACATATATTTTATAATTGTCAACTCTAACGCTACTCCACTAAAAGCTTAGAGCTACACTGTCGATGTAATGACCGAAAAAATCTAAAAATAAATAAGTATGATTAATTAAGGATTTTTTCATAATTACGCAGTTAAGTGCTTGAGAGAGTATAAGTATAAAACCTACTAATGTGCAAATTTTTAAGGTCTTAATAGATACAAGATTTTAGAAATAAATAATGTTATGAATGTACAAATTTATGTGCTTTATGTATGAGATATGTAACAATATTATGTCATGATAGTACATTAAAATAATTATTTAATGTTCTAAACTAAAAGTTTATGATGTCATGAATAAGCCATGTAGTATAGATAAAGTTATGGAAATGATTTTATGATAGTATGCCTAATCAAGTATTGATACAACAAGAGTATAGTTATGTGTACGAATATTTCAAGTTTATGGATCAAGAATTTGATCAACTCGATCACGACACAATATAGTTTTCTAAGACCAACAAAAGCATCTTTAAATATTAGAAAAATGTTGGAAAATGGGAAATATCCCACACAAAAAAATATGCTCTCTTTCTACTTTCTCTCTCTATATTTTCTCTCTCCTCAAATCTCGGTCAAGATTTCGGCATTCGTTTTCAACACCTCCTGCACTAATAGAAAGCTCTCGACGAGCTGAGTCTAATAGTGTGTTGTGCCGCCTACAACATCGTCGAAGGAAGCCATATGCACCACCTAAAGTAGGGGAGAAACCCAAAACTTTTCAGCGAGATACCTTTACCGTCCGACGTCTGATCGACGTGATTCTTGTTTCTACACAACCACCATGACAAAAGGAACAAAACCCACCTATGGTTGCACCTCAATAGTCGTCGGATTACTCCGTCCATCTACCGCCATCGTGTGCCACCATACTGCTGTGGAACTCCACCTTGCCTAAGGAGGTGGCCGACATCGCCCCTCCTAATGGACTTAGAGGGCCAAGGCGAGCTAGAAGCCCCACTCAATTGTGTCGTAGCACCACTGCTAGCTGAAGCTCGAAATAGCTTTACTGTTGCCGTCATGGGGACTTTGAATTCACCATTCCAAACAACGTCGACCCAAATTGATTAGGGGAAGCTTTCCCCCACCTCAGTTGCAACAACCCATCAACGATCGATGGAGTTCGAGGTCTACCACTGTCAACCGCTACGGGAGCCTCCGTTCTTGCTTTTTCTAGCCACGTTGCTTCAAATTGGATGAGAGGAAATACTTAGAAATGAGTGGGTAGCAAAAGCCTTCAGCCAATTTCAGGCCAAAACCACCGGAGCACTACCACCCAAGCCACCATTTTTGGCCAAGATTGTGGAGCCTGACCTGCTATGTTAGAGGCATAATTAGATGAAATTGATACCGCCATTGGACTTAGAAGGGTCAATTTAAATGGGGTAAGCCCGAGCCCGGCCACCAACAGAGTCTGGTCAACATCGGTTAATGTCGGTCAATGGTCGGTCAACAGTGACTTTGGGATTTTGTGATCCAGACCTTTGATCAACGATCTAAGACTGTATCTCAACTCGTTTTGATGCTTTGAACATTATGGTGATCTCTGTTTAAGCTAATTTCACTTCGATAAAAATCATCTGGTACCGACTACACGTGGATCGAGCGATTAATGGTAGTAACAGAGTCCAAAATGATATTTTCAATAATGTATGATCTCTAAGAAGCATTCCTAGCTATTCATGATCACTCGAGGAGCACTGTAGAGGATGTTTCGCATATTATAGATACAGCGAGGTACAACTAGACCTGCTTAACTCAGAGTCTAGGTAAATAGGAATCTCGCCTACAGTATGAATAGTTTTAAAATAAAATGTTTTAAATGTGTTCATAAAAAGTTATGAAAATGCATAAACAGTGAATTGTTATATTGTGTATGTTATGATGTGCTATTATGTTGTGATAATTTGAATTATTATGTTATGATGTGCCATGTCATGTGTTGGTATGATCATGTAAAGTAATGAATGCAATATGAATTTGCAATATATTTGCAATAATTATGTTTAAAGTATGTTTGTATTTTATTAATGCATTAAAGTTTTACGGCTTAAGTTATAAGTTTAAAATTGCATTGGTTATGCAATAAGTTTTAGAGTACAAGTTATGATTTGCAATTGAGTTTGCATATAATGTGATAGCATTTAATATGCTCACTAAAACTAAAAAGAAGGTAAAACAAAGATAAAAGGGAAGTGTTATACCAGCCTCCTTGTTGTGAGGTGCTTCAAGTAAAGATAAAGTTATGACCTCTTTGTTCGATGACTTAAGTCTTCCACAAAGGAAGCATCTCAAGTCAAGCATCATGTTTATGATCTCATGATTAATGATGTTGGTATGAACACAAAAGTTTATAAGATAAGAAAAGTTATGGAACAAAGATAAGAGTTAAAGTAAGGAATGAATGATTATAGGATGTTCATAATGAAGCATAAAACAAGTTGATAAGCCAGCATAAAATGTTCATGTATATTTTCATTTAAAATGATTTTTTAATTATATTTTGAGATACTAATTTCCTACTTGCTGAGCGAAAGCTCATTTAAGTATGTTCACACTGTAGATAAAAAAACCTGTCAGTGATATTGATGGGCAGTGGTGAGCGGCGAACGAATGATGGAGATGGGTATAGATACCACAACGTAGTTTATAATATTCCTGCATTATGAGTTTACGAATTTATGTATGTTTTTGTTTTACATTAAATATTTATGAAAAGCATTTTTATGTTTTCAAGGAAAGGTTTACGAAGGATGTTTTATGAAAAACATATTAGAAATGTTTAATGAAAAATGTTTATGAAAATGTTTTAAAAGAAAGAACTTTATGAATATGTTTTATAAATTTATTAATATGAAAGTTTAGATGGTTATGCTTGAGAAATCATTGTGATGGTTTTATGGAAGTTTTAAAAAGCATTTAGCATGACTTTATTCTATCATTTGATTCAAAATTCTGTTGAAATAGTTTTATTTACATAAAGAAATGTTTTAGAGAAAGAGGTTTCTAAAATAATTATTCTTATGTTTAAAAGAAATGTTTCAAGAAAATTATTATGATTATGTTTTAAGGAAATTGATGTTGTGAAGTATGCAAAGGCTTAAGTTTTGGAAATTATGATTATGTTTAAACATAATGATTACAATTACGTTGTTACCACTTTTACGAAATTAATATTATTATGTCAGGTTTTTGAATAAGTTTGGGGAAATAGTCATTATTTCTTTTATGGAATTAAGTTTTGATAAAGGATTTTTATTCCTTTAAAGGTTATATGTTAAGAATCCATTTGAGAAAAAAATGTTATTCCATAATTTTCAGTACTTTATGTTAAAGTATGTTGAAATTATGATTATGTGCAAGTTAAGTAACAGCTACATAAGCGGGTCGTTACACTCGAACTATATAAAATTACGAAGCTCCGATAAGCTAATTATTCATAACATATCATAATGTATAACATCCCCATAGGATATTCATAATCGGCTTAAGGATATTCCATTTTACCTTCTTAATTATTTTTATCTTATGTTCCATTATCTCACTATTGGAATACTTATTATTCATAAATAGTAAACTATTCGGTTACACTTATATATCTAAATAGTTGAGTGCTCCAGTTTTCTAATTAGCAGATAATGCCTATAAGAAAATACCATTAACTCTACAAAAGAGTTATGGATTCCATATCTATGAATAACGAGTCTACGTCAATCAAGAGTCATGTCTCCAACATATAGATAGGAACTTTCATCTAATTTAGGATGTCACATTTTGGTACATCAAGAGACATAAGTCAAGAATACATACCCATTAACTCATTTCAGGATTAAGATGTAATATATATGATTGTCTAAAGTGAATTGATTTAAACAAATAGAATTATTAATTCAATCAATTCAACTTTTGTCCCGATCCAATATATCGTTACTTATGATAATATACCAATGTTTCTACTTATAGAGTCCCACTCTGATATCTAAGACAAGTTATCTCCCGTTAGAGATGTAGACAACATAACAATCTTAATATGAATAAAGCGTCCAACTTTATTCCCTCGATTGCAGATATTATCATTTAGACTATTACTTTTAAGATTTATGTCTTCTGCATAATCTGTCTATCATATGCACGATTTTAAAGGTTTAGATTGATAGTGCCAGACTTTCATTTGCTTATCATATATTCAACAATAATGAACATAAAGAAGACAACATTTGATATATGAAAATACTAAACTCTTTATTGATTAAATATCTCCAAAAGCTTATTACATTAAGTCCTTAGGGCACCTAATCTAACAGTGTCAATCCTTGATAGGTCGTAAACATTAGATCCCTAGCCACATTCTACTTCGTGGCTTAGCGAGTATCTCCTTGTAACTGCCAAATTCACATCGTCGATTCCAACGAACTGACACTTAGCAAATTCGCAAATAGCAAATGACATGTAAATCCATTCCAAGCAACACGAGTAGAAACTACAATTGAACCAAAGACGTCAAACCGATCGATGACACTAAACGAACAACAATAGGCTGGCGATCATAAAATTAACAACAATTTGGCAAAAATCGATCACTCTTATTAGGCTCGGTTTGTTCTGATTGCAAACTGGATTTCTCGCGCTGAGCCTTTACTGAATTATTTGGGTTTGATCAAATCATACCCCAATAATAATTCAGGGGGAATTTTCATAATTAATTCATTTTGTTTATGTTTCGAAGTTTGAACACTAATATTATGTTGTTTTATTAACCTTTTGTCATTTACCTTGTAGTTCCTCGTTTTCAAGTTGCTATCATTTTATCACTTAATGTTTTGTTGATTTACGGTTGTTTTCTTTTCAGACTTCGTTGTCCTTTTGAAAAGCAATGCTTTATTTTATTTATATCTCATGTCACTATTGTATAAGGTATCGTGGCCTTGGAGTTTGAACTTCTTGTGATTCATCTTGATGTTGTCGTTATTGTTTTTGTCCGTAGTTTATTGTGTCGCTTTTGTAATTGCATTAGGTTGTTTAAGAAGTGAGTTGAAATTGAGAATTAGAACTAAAAGTATTGTAGTACGTGAGAGCTTTATAATGTGGTATATTTTTTTGCTTTATTCTATACTATATGAAGGCTTTATATTGTTTTGAGTTGGAACTGAGTTGATGTGATCGCCTATGGATTTTCAAACTTCAATGTGCTTTTTCTCTTTATCATTATCATTGTCGTTTTCTCTAGTTAAATGTTTTATTTATTTATTTATTTATTTTAGCTTTTTTTGAAGATATATCATTATTAGAAATAAATCCCATTAATGGGATTTAACTATCCAGAAAGTGACCAACTAAATTGCTTGGCGGTTACTACTTGGTGGTAACTATTTGGTGGTTACTAAATGCATCATTAATGGATAATAAGTATTAAAACTTGCACAAAAGCCTGGCCATTGATTGTGATAAAATGGTTGACGTACTAAAATGAATGTGAACAGATATATAAAAGATTGGTCCTCTCCCTCCCAAAAATACACACACTAAAATTTCCATCAAAATTCGTGAGATCAAGAGAAAGAAGGTAAGGGAGAGAAACTGGTCTTTGAGAAAAAGAAGAATGGGTTCCTCATCTGCAAGAGAAAAAGAAGAATAGATTCGTCATCTGCAAGTGCATGTAAGTCCTTCTATGAAAATATGTTATGTATGTTCTCTCCTGATCGTATATATTGTGAAAATCATCATGTTCAAGATCTTGGGTATTAAGGCTTATGCTTAAATAATGGTTTGTTTTGTATAAGATGAAAAGTTTAACTGTGGTATCCAAGCATCTTGGTTTAAGAACATATGATTTTCCACTGATGTTTAACCTTTTTCTCGCTAATTGAAAGCCTTGATTTTATTGACAATAAATCCTTATGTTCTTGAATTCTCAATTATGTTCCGCTACTATTATTATTGGTTTTGTCAGTAATGAATTGTTGTTTTTTTAATTCATTATTGTGAAATTAAGTGCTTGCAAGATCTTTTTTTTTTTTTTTTTAATTGTTATGTGACTATGAGTGTGTGTATACATATATATGTTTGTCATCGTTCAATATTTTTTGCAGACATTATTTTGATTAAGCTTTTCTTTGTTGTACCCAAAAAGACATATATATTTATGTTCCTTTCAATTTATGCCTAGTCTTTACTGGGAATTGATGATGGAATATTACACAAACATATACATACACAAGTTTGCCGATTGATATTTTCTTTTGAAAGCGGTTTATGTTTAATAGAAAAATAAATTATTTTGATTTGATGTATTGTATTGTTATGCATGAATTGTTCTTATAGTTTATCATCACCAAAGTGAATAAACTAGAATGTTTCATCACATGCATATATATAGAGTTATTTATCCATGTTACATATGAAATATCTATAAATGTTAATTGACATGGATAAATTGACATTCATTAATTATTAGAACTTTACGATTTACCCAAAGGTAAATTATTATTCTATAATTAGTGAATATTATAAAGATATGTTGATATTTTTATTCGAATATTTTTGACTATCCAAAGATGGCAGATACATTCAAGTAAGAATATTTAATTATCTAATAAAGTTTGTATTGGGTGTTTGTAATTAAGAAAGTATATTGTAGTGTCTACCAAAATAAAACTGCTTTATACCTTATTATTTTAACTAAATCCAATTAATTGTGAGTGTTTTATAATTTTGCAGCTGTTGCAATTCATTCACATGCATTATCTATTGTTGTCTTTAATGGTTTGAATTTCTTTGAATGGCGTGAGCAGTTTGACTTCCATTTAGGTGTTATAGATCTCGACTTAGTGCTGTTGGAAGATAAACCTATTGCTATTACTGATGTAAGCAGTGAGGAAGAGAAGTCACACTTAAGAGCTTGGGAATGAAGCAATAGATTGAGTTTAAAGTTCTTGAGAATGACGATCACCAATAACATAAAGACTACTATTCCACAAATAGAGAATTCTAAAGAATATATTCAGTTCATGGAAGAACGTTTCTGTTCTATGGACAAGTAACTTGCTGGTACTTTCATGGCAAAACTCACGACCATGAACTATGATGGGTCAAGGAATATGCAAGAACATATCATTGAGATGACCAACATTGCTACAAGGCTTAAGACTTTGGGGTTGGCAGTGGAAGACTCCTTTTTAGTGCAGTTCATTCTGAACTCACTACCTCCTAAGTATGGGCCATTTTAGATTAACTATAACACTATAAAGGACAAGTAGAATGTTAATGAATTGGCCAGTAGGCTTGCTCAGGAGAAGGCTAGATTGAAAAAACATGGAGGTCACTATGTTAACCTCATAGTGAAAGGAGATAGAATGAAACCAAAAGCCAAAAAGTTCAAGAAGAAGAAAGCACCTACTAATGATGCTTAGGAAGAAAAAAAGGAGCAAAAGGCTGATAAGTATAATTTCTGTAGGAAACCTTGCCACTATTAAAAAGATTGCCAGAAACGTAAGGCTTGGTTTGAAAAGAAAAGTAAACTAAACAGTTTTGTATGTTTCAAATCAAACTTAAATGAAGTTCTTTATAATACTTAGTGGCTTAATTCTAGTGCTACAATTCATGTATCTAATACAATGTAGGGATTCCTTTTGATTTGAACCACAAACGCAACTAATGATTTTCTATACATGGGAAACCATATAAAGGCTTCAATTAAAGGCTTAGGAACTTATCGTTTAGTCTTGGATACTGGTTATTGTTTAGACTTATTAGAGACTTTTTATGTACATTCAATTGCTAGGAACCTTGTTTCTCTTTCAAAGTTAGATGTTCTGGGTTTAATGTTAAGTTTGGATCTAGTAGTTTCAATTTATTTAAGAACTCTAGTCTTGTTGGTTCTAGGTTTCTTATGGATGGTTTATATAGATTGAAACTTGATAATTTCTTTGCTGAATCTTTACTTGCTATGCATCGTAAAGTTGGAATTAAACATAGCATGTTAAATGAAGATTTTGCTTATTTGTGGCATAAACGTTTGGGTCATGTATCCAAAGCAAGATTAGAAAGATGGGTAAAGGATGGGATTCTTTAGAATTTGGATTTCATTGATCTTGGATTATGTGTGGATTGCATTAAGGGAAAACAAACTAATCATAATAAGAAAGGAGCCACATGAAACATACAGGTCCTTGAAATTATACACACCGACATTTATGGACCTTTTGATATTCAATCTTTTGATAGAGAAAAGTATTTCATCACCTTTATTGATGATTTTTCACGTTATGGTTATGTCTATTTGCTTCATGAAAAATCTCAATCAGTAGATGTCCTTGAGATATACATAAATGAGGTTAAGAGACAATTCGACAGAAAAGTGAAAGTCGTCAGATTTGACAAGGGTGGTGAATATTATGGGAAATATAACAAATCAGGACAATGTCCTCGTCCATTTGCAAAGCTCCTCGAAAGACATGGCATATGTGTACAATATTCTATGCTAGGAAACCTCAACAAAATGGGATAGCAAAAAGCTACAATTGGACTTTAATGGAATGGTTAGGTATATGATGAGTAACTCTACACTACCTGAGTCATTGTGGATGCTTGTGGATGCTTGTGGATGCATGTACTCAAAACCATAGCATATTTATTGAACAAAGTTCCTACCAAGGTAGTTCAAAAGACTCCTTTTGAGCTGTGGACAGGAAGAAAATCTAGTTTAAGGCACCTGTATGTTTGGGGTTGCCTAGTGGAAGCGAGAGTTTACAATCCACAAGAAAAGAAATTAGATTCTTGAATGATTAGTGGTTACTTTATTGATTACCTAGAGAAATCTAAGGGATATAGGTTTTACTATCCAAACTATAGTCCAAGAATTGTGGAAACTAGTAATGCAAAATTCTTTGAGAATAGTGAAGTTACTAGGAGTGTTGAACATCGAGTTATGGAAATAAAGGAAATCAAGGTAAATGTTCCTTTGCCCGTGAGTGTTCCTACATCGATATTTGGCCAAAATGTTGTTCCAATAGTTACTAAACATAATGTCAACATTGATCATTGTTTGAATGAAGAAACAACTCATGAAGAAATGAACATCCAAGGATCTGAAACATATGAACCACAAGGAATGTTGTTAAGTAGATCTCAAAGAGAAAGAAGATAAGCTATTCCAGATGATTATGTGGTTTATTTACAAGAGTCAGACTTTGATCTTGGAATCAATAAGGACTTAGTTTCATTTTCACAAGCCATAGAAAGTACTGAATCTGATAAATGGATTGATGCCATGAAAGATGAATTGAAATCCATGGAACAAGACAAAATCTAGGATCTCGTCGAATTGCCAAAAGGTTGCAAACAAGTTTGTTGCAAATGGGCCTTTGAGACAAAACGCGACTCAAATGCCAATATTGAACGATATAAAGGAAGACTTGTCGCCAAGGGTTATACTCAAAAAGATGGCATTGATTATAAAGGGACATTTCCCCCTGTCTCTAAGAAAGACTCATTAAGAATTATTATGGTATTAGTGGCTAGGTATGATTTAGAGTTACACCAAATGGATGTGAAAATCGCCTTTCTAAATAGACATTTAGAGGAGGAGTTCTATATGGATCAACCTAAAGGTTTTTCTATAGAAAGTAAAGGTCAACTGATGTGTAAGCTTAAGAAGTCAATATATGGACTTAAGCTGGCTTTTCGACAATGGTATGTCAAGTTCAATATGATTATTAAATCTTTTGGTTTTAAAGAAAACACTGTTGATCATTTTATATACCAAAAGATCAGTGGGAGGAAGTTCATATTTTTAGTTCATACGTTGATGATATCTTACTTGCAACTAATGATTTAAATATAGTGCATGAGACTAAAGATTTTCTCTCAGAGAATTTTGAAATGAAAGACATGAGAGAGGCATCCTATGTGATTGGAATAGAAACATTTTGTGATGGATCACAGGGACTATTAGGATTGTCTCAAAGGAAATATATAGGAAAAATTCTAGAGAAATTCAACGTGAGTACATGTTCACCTGGAGTTGTTCCTATACAGATAGGTGACAAATTTAGTCTTATACAATGTCCGAGGAATGCAATAGAACGTAAAGATATAGAATCAATTCCATATGCTTCTGTTGCCGGAAGCTTGATGTAGTTGCAAACCTGTACACAATCGGACATTAGTTTTATGGTTGGAATATTAGGCAGGTATCAAAGTAATCGTGGAATTGATCATTGGAAAGCTGCAAAGAAAGTTTTGAGATACTTGCAAGGAACAAAGAATTACATGCTCACATATAAAAGATTTAACCATTTGGAGGTGATTGGCTACTCGGATTTAGATTTTGCCGAATGCCTACTGTCCATGTTTGGTTATTTGTTTCTATTAGCTAAAGGAGCAGTATCATAGAAAAGTGCTAAACAGACTGTCATTGCCTCATCCACTATGGAAGCAGAATTTGTGGCATGTTTTAAGGCCACAATTATGCATTAAGGCTGTGGAACTTTAGCTTAAGACTTAGGGTTGTCGACACCATAACCAACTTGTTGAGAATTTATTGTGAAAATTCTGCACCAATATTCTTCTCCAAGAATGACAAATACTCAAGAGATGCCAAGCATATGGAATTAAAGTATTTTGTCATTAAGGAGGTGGTTCAGAAACAAAGAGTGTCTATTGAACATAGAAGAACTAATCCTATGGTAGCAGACCCTTTAATGAAAGGTTTACAACCAAAATTATTTAAGGAACATGTTCTAAGGATGGGTCTTGGTTGTAATGATGTTTGATGCTTGTAGTAAATGTGACACTTTGAGCTCTATTATATGTTTCTGACATACATTACGTATTTCCTTTTTCTTATGTTAGTGTACACATGATGATGTTTTAATTTAAACAAGAAATGTCATTATTTGACATTATCGTGGACCATTATGGAATTATGTTTATATATCTAGTATGAATCATGTATGGTAAATTATAAGTGTTGTAATATATGAAAGGAATTGTTCTGCATAAATGGTACACGACCACGATAACTCATACTTAACAAATTGTCATATCATGATATTATGATGAATATCAAAATAGAGTGTTTATTATCATGTAGATGCATTATAATTGACACAATAGCATTTTAATTTGTCAAGTGGGAGAATGTTAGAAATAAATCCCATTAAGGGGATTTAACTATCCATAAAGTAACCAATTTAACCAAATAAATTGCTTGGTGGTTACTGCTTGGTGGTAACCATTTGGTGGTTACTAAATGCATCATTAACGGATAATAAGTATTAAAACTTGCATGAAATCCTGGCCATTGATTGTGATAAAAACCTAAATGAATGTGAATAGATAGATATATAAGAGATTAGTCCTCTCCCTCCCAAAAAAATACACACACGAAAATTTCCATCAAAATTTGTGAGATCAAGAGAGAGAGAATAAGGGAGAGAAACTGATCTTTGAGAAAAAAAAGATGGGTTCTTCATCTGCAAGTGCATGTAAGTCCTGAAAATATATCATGTATGTTCTCTCCTAATCGTTATATATTGTGAAAATCATCATGTTCAAGATCCTGGCTGTTAAGGCTTGTGCTTTAATAATGGTTTGTTTTGCATAAGATGAAAGTTCTAACAATCATATCTTGATTTTCCGTTGGTAGTTCAAAAGTTTTACGCCTCATGCTGTGATTTAAAACAGTCATCCTTTGCTATAGTCATGTTGTTTTTTTTTGGTTTTCATGTCGTTTTTCTTGTTTCGGTCGTTTACTCGATTTACTATGGTATTTTCGTTTTAGATTGTAGGGTAGCAATTTTAACCAGCTTTCTTATGTATGGTTGTACACAAACGTTAAAATAGTAGTGCCAAAATAACTACTTGCAAAATGAAATTAGTAAAATGACCACCCCACAAAGTAATATTAACAAAATGACCTTTTTTTTTTTTTTTTTTTTTTAATTTTAGCAGTGAGCGACTTGCTCTATCAAATGTTGTAAAGTTATTGCGCGCTTAATTGTTCTAAAGTCATTTTACAAATTAAATTTTTTTAAAAAGCAATCTTATGAGCAAAGCTTTTTTGTTAAAACCGTATTAAGAGAAAGAAGCTCGCGGTACTAGTCCGATTAAAACAAGTTTTAAACGATGTTTTGCACATTGATTTGAACCAAAACACTATTGCATGCGAGAATTTTATGCTATAGTTTTTTTTCCCTTTACACTGTAACATTTGATAGTTTTGCACTGTTTTTTGTTCATTTTAAACTAATGTATCAAACACCCTAATAGTTTTAAATAAAATTTACTCATTCCAATTCCAACTTGCACGAGTAATTGATTACTTCATTATTAAACAACATTCAGTTATAAAACTATCCAGATGAAAATTCTTTAAAATAAAAATCCATCTGAACACTTTGAAGTTTAAGACAAGATCCAACTACAGAATTTTCTTAGCTCGAGATTCTACAAAGAGTGGACCATATGATAAGATGCTTAATTAACAGTCCATAATGATAATAGCCAAGTTTTCTGCTCTTAATTAAGCACATTTTTTTGCTTGTTTGTTGAGATTTGCAATAGATTCTGTAGCCTGTACTGGTTGATTGGTTATTAGTACTTTTAACCGATATATATAATTGGTTTTCATTGTTTCCTCAAGTTGTTCTTTTGTTCCAAATAGCCGGTCAAGTCTACTACCGGAGTTCATAAATGTCTAGCAGCTGCCAAATGAACAATAATGTTTCTATGTGGTCGCCATTAACGACATCATCTTTTTCAAGTAAAAAAAACACACTGATTTTGGTTGGAATTTGAGGTCATAGATAATGCATCTAGATAAGGTGCCAAGATTCTCAAAAAGCCGCCATTTTGATTTTGAATGCTCTTCTGTTATCTATTAATATTTTGTCTCCCTTTTTTTTTTTTTTTTGGCTGGACTTCCCTCTCTAAACAAGTTGTTGAGTGGTAATTCCTTTTATCACGCATGACATAACTCTCCAAAAGCACCACCCTTTATTTCATCATATGAAGAAATTGCATCAATTTGCTCAAATGGGTTTTGAACGTTTCAAAGTTGGCTAACCTTCCTGTATAATATCTCGTCACTGGCTACGAAAACAAGTGGATAACAATAACCCCATTGGTTTGAAAATTGCCCATCAAAAGGCATGCAATGATTGGGAAACGTGAACGACCTAAAACTTCATTTTTAAACTAATACAGCATTTGGGAAGCGCGGTGAAATTAAATTTTTTAAATTAAAAATTATAACATGTAAAAATTTTAAATTGTAGTTTATTTTTTTATTACTATAATATACGAAAATTTTACACTCTAACAACTAAAAATATTAGTTAAAACTAATTTTGTCAAATACTTTAAAATCTACTAAGATTGTTGGATGAAATGTACTAGCCAATATCAGTCGTTAGAAAGCTTTTGGTTAGTAGAAAAAGAAAAACTTTATCATTTCCTGAAAATGAGATGGATGATCCAAGTGGCTACAAAATCAACCAGTCATTATATATAATTCATGTGGGTGCACCTACCTACTTGATCTACTAGCTATAATTCGGCCACCACAACATATAACATTGACACAACTTTTGATGAGCTAATGGCCACTCATTTACAATTGGAAAAAGATCAAGAAAATAAGCTTTCACCATGTACCAGGTGGCTGCATCTGAATGGGTCAAGTCAGACATTATTCCACATGTAACATATATTGTCTGCTAACTTTTATTTGGTCACGTGTGGGTTATTTTAGTCCATTGAATAGATCTTGCAATTTAACATTTACATTATGAGTTTGAAATTTTGGAAATATTACAAAACAATGGTTGACCTTTTGATTTTTGGCCATTCTTAGATTAAAAAAAATTCCCATTGATGAATAAACAAATGGGTCTCTAAATTCATCTTCAAGTCTTTCTTTTTTGATATATTACTGAAAAGATTTTACAGGTGTTAAAAGGGGGATTTAAAAAAAAAAAAAAGAGACTCAGAAGAGAAGTCGTCGGCAATATCGCGTTGTTTTCAAAGAACGCGGCATGAAAAAATGTGTTAAAGTCACTGGCAGGTCACGTGTGAAAAAGTCAACCCAATCTATTTATACACTTGTTTCTTATCCGTCGTTCCTTCCAAGACTCCTCTTTCTCTCTCTTCCCAAACCATCCCACTAAATTGTCTCTAAAAAAAATCTCTCCTTTCCTTCTTTCCTTTTGTTTTTTTTTTGCCCCTCTCTCTTCTTACCTGAACTTGTCTGACAAAAGTACAATATGACTGGCAAAGAGATCCTCCAAAAGATGAAGGTTAGAGAATATTCCCTTTTTTTTTGGAAAAATAATTACTATTATTATTGTTAATCAAGTCTTGGGGCAATATTTTAGCCGTGTCATTAGTTTATAGGCAATTCTTGTATCTGATCTTTTTTTGAATGTTTTTTATTTTTTCTTTTTAATGGTTATTGTTGTGTTGAAATCATTTTTGAGAGCATAATTTTTCCTTGCTACAATTGTAATTAATGTAGTATTCATGACAATTGATATAGTTGTAACCAAAAACTTCAAAGATAAGGTGAATTCATGATCTTCATCCCACCGAGTTGGTTTTGTTCAAATCAAATGGTGTGAAAAAAGGATGGATTCAAAGATTGCCTATTTTTACCTGTTTGAATTCAAAGGCTTTTTACTTTTTCCTCCGCTATTCATTTCTCTATAATTTAATTTGAAGTTTCCACGGCTATTTTTCGATTTGAATTCAACTTTGTTTGCTCTATTGAGTTTGGTGTTTGATTTCAAGAAGAGGGTATTTGACCAAATTTTAAACCTCTAAAAACTTTGACCAAATCAAACGCTTTAACCAAGTGGAAAGATTAGAAATTTGAAGTCACCCCAACTTTAAGAAGTTCTGTAAAGATGAGAGGCATTAGTTGTGGCCAAAGCAATGCAGGGTTTACCATTGTTCAAATATATGATCTGGTTAGATGCAATCCTTCAGATTATAGTTAGTCTGTGACAACTTGTATGAAGCATGTTTTCATTATCTTCAAAAATTTGTTGTGGTAGGGAGGGCTTAATTCATTATGGGATAATATTGATCAAGTATGCAGTGGAAAGTTAACATTAATTTGTCTTTTTTCCCCCATTTTTGAACTTGGTTTGGGAGTGATTCGAACTCTACACCTTGTTGGGGAGTCGGGTGTGAAATTACCTTGAGGCTATGCCTGCAACACCGAAAGCTAACATTAGTCTCAATCCTTTGTTTTCATTGTAGGTGAAGGCCGGAATCGGTTCTTCAGCTGCTGACACAGGAAAAGGCAAAAGCAAACTGTCAAAGCATATTACACATGGCTTTCACATGGTAAAGGGAAAATCCAAGCATGCCATGGAAGATTATTTAGTTTCCGAATTCAAGCAACAAAGTGATACTGAGTTGGGATTGTTTGCGATATTCGATGGCCATTTAGGCCACGATGTTGCTAGTTACTTGCAAAACCACCTGTTCGAAAATATCTTGAAGGAGGTAATGAAAATAATCTGTACCTTTTTTTTTTCTTGTTAGCCATTGCTTTTCTAATTTACCTGTCCTAGGCATTTCAATTCTTTTACCTTTTTTCCCCTTCGTTTTCGTTTTTGGCCTTAAGCAGCCTGGCTTCTGGACTGACACAGAGAATGCGATAAAAAGAGCTTATCGCAAAACAGATGAAGAGATATTGAATAAAAGTTTAACCTTAGGAAAAGGAGGATCAACTGCGGTAACTGCAATATTGATAAATGGCCGGAAGCTTGTAGTAGCAAATGTCGGAGACTCTCGGGCTGTTATATGCAAGAATGGTGTGGCCCAACAATTATCAGTTGATCATGAACCAAGCAGAGAAAAAAGGCTGATCGAGAGCCGCGGTGGTTTTGTATCAAACCTTCCAGGTAATTAGCATTTCTCTAGAACAATTTTCAGTTTTGATTGTTTGATTTTTCCCATACTTATGTTGGACACAGCTTAGTAAGTGAGCATTGTATTTACGTTATAACACAGACCGTCTATCCAATGCGGTTAAGTTATAGATATTTTCATATGGGCAATTTTTTATTTTGAGCAAGCGTAGATGCGTACTTGAGTTGATGCAGCAAGATGGTTGAAAGAGGTTTACAAATGAGTTTTAAATTTTTAAACTTTTGCAGGGGACGTGCCACGTGTTGATGGACAGTTGGCCGTGGCAAGAGCATTTGGCGATAAGAGCTTGAAGGTACACCTAAGCTCAGAACCTGATGTTTCGATATTGATGATCGATGAAGACGCTGAGTTCATAATTCTGGCGAGCGATGGGATATGGAAGGTTAGCTATTTTAACTTCTACTTTCATTTTCTTATCTGTTAAACATTGTTGCGAAGTAACTTCTGAGGGGTTTAAAAAGATTTACCAAAATTTGAAGGTGGTAATACCTTTTCTTAAATTTTTCATCTTCCTTTGGTATCTTACGAGTTCAAATATTGAACAGGTTGTGTCAAATCAAGAAGCGGTGGATGCGATCAAACAAACAAAGGATGCTCGGTCAGCGGCAAAGCACCTGATTGCAGAGGCTCTGACTAAGAAAAGCAAGGATGATATATCCTGCATCGTTGTAAAGTTTCAATGATATAAGTTAATTGAGCTTAATTGCACCCCTATATTATAAGCGGAAGTCTAAATAGCTCAACTGCGTGTATATGTGACATAGATTTGTTTTGCTTTTGTTGGCTGTAAAGATTGCTCAAAACTTGTACGCAACCGTAGTGTGTATAACTGATTATCGGAAGGCACCATTTTCTTCCTTAGAAAAAATATAAAATCTTTGATGTTCTTACCATTCTTTTTCTTTTAATCATTTGCAAGGATGCTGCTGAACTGCACAATTATATGCTTATTACTATAAGCTATATATGCATTGCAGAAAATATAAGTACTCCTTTTTCTTTTCATCATTTTTGTTTGTCAGAAGTGTTTTAAAATGTTTGAGTTGAGTCAACCATATCTATTTCTTCTCCTGCTCCAAATCTTGATTTTCCCAAGGCGTGCTAGAGTTTAATTTATGTTCTTTCCCTTGCAAATTTAGAGTCTGCACGGCTGAATTCATCTCTCATTGATGAGCTATATGCCAAGCTGAACAACTTTCAGTAAAAAGCAGAAAACAGCTGCATTATTATTTAGAAGTATGATCATTCAATTCAAACAAGTTGCCGCTTATCCGTTATTTTCCCCAACCCCTTATTTGGAGACCGAGATGTGCGTTTTCGGTTCTCTCCCGAGCAAGATTTTCGCAGATTACTTGTGTTTCGGAGAAATTAGTTTATAAAGATTCATCCTTCAATCCATGCCAGCAAAAGAGGGGAAACAGATTTTGCAGGCTTGCATTTGCTTTGATCCTATGGGCAGTTATGCAACACCTAACTGATGTTGTTAGTTCATACCCTATAGGAAGCATGAAAGAATGTGTTCCCAAGTGGAATATGCACACTTTTGTCCACCCCATTCAGAGTTATGAAAGGTGATTATAGCCATAAAACATAACAAAGGTAAGACACTTATGGTTTGTTTAAGAATCTTAACAGATCTTGTCATGACTCAGCAACAGAAGTTCACTACAACTTAAGCTTGGTTCATGCACAAAAGATGCTGTAGTTAATTAACCTTATGGTAGCAAAAATTATTTTAAAAGGAAAAAAACAGTAAGGTAGTTATTGTTTGTTACCTATGGATCTACACGTGTCAGTGTATACTAAATGTCCCATGTGGAATGATTATAAGCCCTTGTCTTCCCTTCTCTTGCAAGTTGATTTCGCTAGGTTAGTTCTAGCCGATTGGCTTGTAACAATTGGTATTAGAGCTAGTCCACCACAATGCAGCTTCGAGATGAAGCTGTTGCATTATAGGTTGATCTCAACAGACGTGGAGCTTTGTTTTACGCATGCTTCGAGGGTATCCAAAGTTGGGGGCTCACATGTGAGATGCTAGCCTTAGCCCTGGGAGCCCAATAACACTGCTTTTTGTTTTCATAGCACGTGACCAAATTTTTTTTAGTTAGTTTCGAGTGGGTAAAAAATGGCTAATGTCTTTGTATATATTTTAAGCTCAACTCCTATACTCTTAAGGTTCTCTTGAGAAACCACAAAAAGAGAATTCTAGCTACTTATTGTAGTATTGAACATATTTGTAACAGATAGTCCCGAGCATGTGACAAGATTCATTTATTTCATGATATATAAGTGATCAAAGTAAAGCAAAATTTTCATCTCTGAGTATTTATTTTGACTAAGCAACTTATTGTTGGAGTGTAATTTGGTTAGGCCCAAATAATTGGGTAGAGGGCTAGCGTGTGAGCCCAGCTTATGAAGCGATTAAATCGAGCCTGACAGGAGGTCGCGTCAGACTAGATCAAGTCCGGCTATTTAATATTCAGTTTGATTAGTTCGTTGATTTCAATCCGATTAGGAAGTTCGGTATTTACTTCGAATTAACAAGAGTTTATTGCTGAAAATTCCAAGTATAGGATCTATGGCATCATTGGAAAGAGATTGAACTTGATAGTTGTAAGAGGAGATCTATTAAACCATGAAGCAAAACGTGGGGAGAGGTCTAGGGAATGCATCCAATCAGAAATAACACGTGTCCTACTACCAAAAGAGTAACTGCACCCAATTTTTCCATCAAGGTTGAAGCCAATGATCGCAGAGCCCCTCTATAAATAGTGGGTGAAGTTCTCGTTTCAGGGATTCAGGACATTCATACCCACACTCTGTAGAAATTTCCCTAGAATGTTACTTTTACCAAGTTTCTCGTTCTAATAACTCAAATTTATGTATCTTGTACTTCATATCGTTATCATAATGAAGAATAGTAGACGTAGCTCTTATTAAAGAGTGAGTCACTCTAAATCTGACGTGTGATATTTTAACATTTACAGCACTTAGTTCTTATTAAATTGTTTTGATTCATTTATATTTTCTCTATTTCGCTAATTTTGTTTATGAAGTTTCCTAAGGATTTAATAACAGTGATTTGAGGGCTCAATAATCACAAATTTGTCAAAAAATTGAATTTTTGTAATTTTTAATTCAATTATAGATTCAACGTTTACAATTTGGCGCCCACCGTAGGGCGACTTGTTCACCTTACTCCAGTATCTTGGCCCACTATACCATCACCCCATGGCGATTTTGAAGCATGAAAGGAAATTCCAGAACCAATCAATTTCGGGTACTATTTCTTCATCTTTATGCTTCATGTGATACAGTTTTGGCAATCTTTATTCGGTAACATGACCCACAGATTCATATTGTTGCATTTTTGACGTACATAAATTTTGATTAAGTATGTTGCTTTTGAACTCCATTCTTTTTTCCTTTTACTGCTGCTGGTTCTCAGGCTCATCATTTATAACCGTTTTCTATCCATGAACGTAATACGCTATATATGTCAAATGTCTCTCTCTCTTTTGTAATTTGGTGAAGAATCTGAGATAACCAATATCGAAGTTTATTAAGGTTTTAAATTCTCTCATGCAAGCAAGTGTACTTATAACTGCCCAATATATTTTGGTGGAAGTTTATATGCTCGAATTTGATCACAATAATTAATATGATTTTTTCTTAAAGTTTCTTGCTTTGGATGCAAGAAGCGAGTTTTTTTTTTTTTTCTATTTAAAAATATCTACTCATTTATCTATAAACAAATTATACTTTATCACTGAACCACGAATTCACCACCGTAGACATGTATAATAGTCAATTTGCCTTTATTCCTTAAGCGACCCTTGGCATGCACTGTTTGCCTTTGTATACGGATTATAACATGCAAACCTACCTGTTTGTGTGAGAAGTCGTTTCTAGCTATTCACACCTATTTGAGATGATGGAAAATTGTCCATTGACATTGTTTAGTTTAGCAGATTCATATGACCGATTGATATATAATATTTGCCAAATTACTTTCAAAAGCGATGAATTCTTCCAATCTCCTCCTCATTATTTTAAGATTTTTTCTGACCCTACTGTAACTCTTGTGCATAAACGGGTTCAATATTAAAATGTGATGTAATCTCGATGTTACTCTGCTCCTCTTTCAGAAACAAGGTCAAATAGGGTAATGGTGCTCACCGTCAGCCAGCTCGATTATGCTTGCCACTAGCCGGTTCGATCTCACCTCACCACTAGCCATAGCCGGCGCCGGCTCGATTATGCTCGCCATTAGCCACCTCTAGCCGGTTGATCTCAGCTCATCGCTAGCTGTCTCGATTATGCTCGTCCTTAGCCGATTCCATCTCGCTCACTACTAGTCAACTCGATTTGGCTGGCTGGCTCAATCCTGCCTTGCCGCTAGCTGGCACAATTTCATCCACCAAACAAACTACAATTGGCTTGATCCCTGCATATAGGTACGTAGGCAACTCGTAACTATAAACGAGTCCAGCCACTTAATTATAAAACTATTTTTCGCCACCCGTTGGCTCTGTAGTCAATTTGAAGTCACCGACCAGCTTGACATCCGAAGAGTAGGTTCTAAGATACAGAGCTCCTTAACTAAAAGTAGGAATAATCCAAAAACCTCTCATCAGAGGTAAAAGGCCTACATCGAGGCAATATAGAGCAAAAGCAGCTTCGACTCGAGGAGTAAACCCTTTGGTAGTGAAATATTGGAGATCCTTTACTGCTCGTGGATTTATGCATCAAGAAATCGATTGGTGTTCCTGAGTTCATATATGGAGTTACTACTCCTTGTGCTAAGTAAACTTGACTAAGGAGTAGGGCGTAATCAAACTTGACTAAGGAGTAGGGCGTAATCAAACTTAGAAAATACATATATTTTTTTTTAAGTTATAATCAATCGTTTTGTATTCATATTTCTTATTAAATTCTTTAATTAAAATAATTAAGCATTAAATAATATTTTAGGTCTTTATATAAAAATATGTTTAATTACAAGTTTTTAATATGTTTTTATGTTTAATAATATTTTCAATAATTTTTAGAGTCATTTTCGTATGTAAAATGTTAGTTTAATTTGAAATTAATCAAAGTCGTAAAAATAATACGTAGTAATTTTATTTTGAGTGTAATGTATTTTATAGTATGTTTTAAGTTTGTAACTATACTCTATAATATTTTTAGTAACTTTTAAAAATATTTTTGAGTCTTAAAAATTATATCTGTATCAAACAAAAAGAGCTCAAAATTTTAAAAGTTTGTAATTTTTTTTAGTGTGTTTTAATATAAAATAAATATTTTTAAAATTATTGTAAATATTATGTTTGTAAATAATTTATTTTGTTTTAATTTTTTATCTTTAGATTTGAAATCTAATAGCAAAAAGGAAAAAATCGGATAATAAATGCTTCAAAAATAAAAGAAATTCGAAACTAATATCAAGAGGCCACGTGGCTTCTTCTCAGCTGTAGATGCGCCGCCGGAAGCTCTAGAACTGTCTGATTCAGCGCCACATGTTGTCTTCTTGCTGCAACCGCCAGAAACGTTGGCCCACCCACTGGGGAGAATTAGACGTACTGTCAAATCAAGTGTGGTCAGCTCCACTGCGCACATTCTCTTATTCGTCGGACCAGCATAGAGGACTTGATCGAGTGGTCTAAATTGTTACATTCTCAGCCCCACTTGGCCCACCTGGATCCATTTTTCTTCGTGCCTCTCAGTTGTTCGATCGCTCAATTGACGCCCGAGATACAGCGTTCTTTGTACGGTCACCGCTACGAGACACCAGATTTTATCCAAAAATCAGCATTCTAATGACCTAATTCGGAGAAAAAAAAAGGAGAAAAAATAATAACAAAATCAATTTGTAACAAAAAAAAAGTCAAAATAAATAGTAAAAATTATTATTAAAAAAATGTTGCATAGTGAATTTTATTCGCTATGAAAGGGGCACCTCGCCTAGCGTGTTTTGCATCCCTTCTTTAGAAAAAAATAATAATTAGTTTTTTTAGAAATAGTTTTAAGTTTTAGTTTTTAATGTTTAGTTTTTAGTTTAAGTTTAAGTTTTTGTGAAATATTTCTCAGTTTATGCCGTAAAAATTATGCCCAATAATATTTCTAGTATTTTTATTTTTTATATGTCTTTTTAATTTTCTTTTTTTGCTAAACAGAGAGGGAATTCTGGTAAAATTACTTCAAATATTTTTTGTTTTTCTTAGTTTTATAAGCAGTTATAATGCTAAATTAGTTTCTCAGAAAACTTAAGATTTTTAGTATTTTCTTAGTTAGAACTCTGCCAAAATTTTGGTTCTGATTTTTTGATAACATAGACTAAAATGAATAATGCTTAGGAGGACCTTGATTAGCCATAGACAAAGAATAACTCGATAAATGCTTAACTTATTATTTTGGTTGTTGTTTTAATTAAGTAATGTTGTAATTATGCTTGTTTATTAAGTTGAGTTTTTGCTACATTATAGATATGAAATGACACAATAAATGCTTGATAATACTTGATTTATTGTCGATATAGGATGACATAATATATTCTTAAACCAATTAATAAATAATTAGAAATACTAGAATATGTTTAAGTTAATTACTAGAACGGAACCTTTAAACCTTAGAATTGTTATAATTACTGTTGCATCCCTTTTAATTAGTTGTTACCATTATTATTTTTATGAAAGGTTATTTTAAATTAATTGCACTAGTTGTTGAAGTTTCATTTTAATTTCATATGCATTTCTTATTATTAAAATTCCAAAATGATTCTAAAAATCAAAAAATGTTGTAAAAATGTTATAAATATTGTAAATAGTTAATATTAATCCTCATATTTTTCAGCTTACAAATAAGTAATATAATATAATAAATATACTTGACTTAGAAATATCTTTCTTTGTGGGTTCGACTTTGGATTTACTGAGTTTATTACTTGAGACAATCTTATACTTGTGGTTATATCATATTGCACTTTTTAAGACCGAATAGAGGGCTTCTGTTGGTGTTAGACTTCATCCTCTTATTGTAGGCATCTAGGTGTCAGGCATCTCACTTTTAGGATATTATGGGATATAAAAACTATCCATTGTAGGGATGGAAGGCCAACAACCATGCATTTAGGAAAATAGGGTAACTAACTCTAGTAGTGGGTTAAGCTTATAAATGTAGTTGATTTATGCCTAAAAAGAAGGAGGAGGTGGATTTTTTTTTTCACCAAAAAGAAAGATCACATACTATGGAGGAATTCAATTTATTATTTTGTACTCACCATTGTACACTTTACATAGTGAAGTAATCCTCAATAGTAGTAGACATAGCTCTCACTTTAGGAGCGAACCACTATAAATTTCAGTTTTCTTATTTATTTTTAGCATTTTATTCATTTCGTTCAATAATTTTTGTTATTTTCTTTCTTGCTGTAATCAATGTGGTGGTGAAGATCAAACAGTGATTAAGGACCTTAATTTTCACGTTTATAATTTTGATCAATTCACTGAAATTCGTTTTCTATTTTGACTATAGATTCTGACATCTATAGTTTGGCATCTACAATGGGGCAATCGAATTGTCAGCTTAACGATCTTGACAGTTTCTTCTGCAACAAAAATGACAGACAATACCACCAGCAAGGATGCGCGTAATGAGAAGATCGTGGAGACACAGGCAGCATCACAGGGAGACAAGCAAATCAAAGTCCTAGCAGCAGAGGTAGAGACGCTAAAGAAATTGCTGCAAGAGCAGATGGCTCGCTCCTAGGAGCGCGATAGGTGACTCGAGTAACTCAACAGTGAGAATAGCTTGCTCAAAAATCGAATTAGCTACTGGAACACTTTGTTCCTATCATATTCATATTATTACTCGTATCTTGGGTACTCGACTGTCCCGATCGCTTCAACTACACAGTGGCAACACCAGACCTCGCCTATAACTAGACAACAACCCATTGTATACGATGATAAAACCGGTGGCCACAACCACTACCATGGCCCCAATGATTTCGGGCACCATAATGATGACTACCACCCCATTGAGTGCTAGAGAGCAAGAGACATTGTCTATCAGGCCACCAAACGAAGAAATTGGTTAGACAGTTCAACAAAGAAGAGCCATCTCGATTCCAACCTTATTAATTGTAAGGGCTTTTCAGCAAATCATAAAAGATATGCTCGACTAGAATACGATGCTAGTTGAGAAGAAGATAAACCAGAAAGTGACTAAGGCAACGAGCAAGACACCAACGCTCAACGACATTTCAAAGAACATACATGAGACCCCATTCACCAGAAGAATTACTTCTGTCATCCTACCAAAGTACTAAAATCTTGTTTTCACATGGTTCAATGGGACCGTGGACCCAAAGGATCACCTCCTCCAATACAAGAATATGGTTAGTACAACAAACATGCCTGACTCGATATTGGACGAGATGATGTACAAGCTGTTTGCACAAAGTTTAAGATGACCGGCTCTTTGTTGGTTTAGTAATTTTCCTACAGGAACAATTGATAGCTTCGAAGAGTTAGTAAATTCGTTCATCAAAGCTTACTCCATCCATATAAAATCAGGCAAAATGACCAAAGACCTCTGGTCAGTGATCCAGAGCCAGGTGAGTCATTGCAAACTTATATTAAGAGGTTTAGTAAAGCAATTTTTGTGATGACCTGCCTTTTCGGGCAGTCATTTAACTTTCTTAAACTTCATTTCATAAATAGCAATCTCACTTACTTAGTAAGAAAAAATATTGAAATAATTTTTTTTTCTTTAAACATTCTTTAAAACATACTTACAAGCCATTGCGACTTTTGTCGCAAATTAAGTTGAGACCTCGCTCAACATTTGCCTTTAAAAGCTTTTCAAATCATTTCTTAAAACATATTAAGAAACATTTACTTAATCATAGCTTAAGACTTAACTTTACAATTAGATAAAACATTTCGTAAAATACAACTTAACTTTGAAAACATATCTTAAAACTCTGATTGTCTTAAAACTTTGAAAACACTATATCAAATAGTGAAAAATCTTTTCTTTGTGTAGCGGAAGCAAATTGTAGTAGTATCCACACTCACATCTTCGTATCTGTCCTTCGCAGCACCCAGTTCATCTAACGGGTTCCACTGGTCACCCATAAAACTACCTACAGCATAAAGAAACTTTTGATGAACTTTTGCTCAGTAAGTTCAAACAAAATCTCACAAAGTATTTAAACATGCTTTAAAAACTTTTCTCATAAAGAACTTTCTCTCATAACATTTTTCATAAACATTTCTAAAAACATTTTTTTATAAAACATTTCTAAAATGTTTTTCATAAACGCTTTTCATAAAACATTTAACATGCAGCAATCCTCAGAATGCTTTTCATAAACGTCATTTATAAACCTTTTCTTGTAACCATGAAAATGTTTTCATAAACACTTAACATAAAACATTTCTCAGAATGTTTTTCATAACATAAAAATGTTTCATAACAAGAAAAATAAGCAAAATCAAAATACATGTCTCCATTTATGCTCAGTTATGAACTTTTGATTATGAGCATCTTATGTTCATTCTTTTCTTACTTTAACTTTCTACCTTTGTTCCTTAACTTTTCTTATCTTACTTTAACTTTTCATGCTTTGTTCCTTAACTTTCTTTATCTTACTTAGGTGTTCGTACCAACATCATTAATCATGAGATCATAAACATGATACTTCTCCTGCGGAAGACTTGAGACCATTGAACACCGAGATCATGGACCTCACATCGAGGAGGTCAAGCTTTAATTTTACTTTCAGTACCTCACAACAAGGAGGCTGATACGATACTTTCTTTATCGTCTATGCTTTACCTTCTTTTTAATGTTAATGAGCATAACAAATGCTAACACATCATATGCAAACACCTTTGCAAATCATATATTATACTCTAAAACCTATTGCATAACAAATGCAACATAAAACGTAAACATATTTTGCAAATCCTAACTTGTACTCTGAAACTTTTTGCATAATAAATGCAATTTATTGCATAACAAATGCAATATAAAACTTATAACTTATACTGCAAAACATTATGCATTAATAAAATGCAAAACATACTTTAAACAAAATTATTACAATTACATTGCAAATTCTTACTTAATCTTTAAAACTTTATGCATATTATATGCAATCATGCTTTAAACATAATAGTTGCAAGTACATTGCAAATCTTGGTTTAAACTTTAAAACCTTTTACATAACAATTGCGAACATACTTTAAAAAACAATTTGCATAACAATTGCAAACACATTTGAAAACATAAATATAAGCATTTGAAAACCATTTACTTTATGTTATAGGTGAGGTTTGAACTTACCTGGTTCTAGCTCTAACCTCCCATTTCCTTCCTTTTCCTTTCATTAGTCGGCCTCTGTGTCCTGATCATACGACACCCGATTAATTAGTTAACTTTTATTACCAATTTACTCTATTGATAACATAACTTAAACATTAAACATTCATTTCCTTTTTCATAAATTGGTATACTATCAGTTTATCCTTTTCTTTACTTAATTTTGTAACCCATCAGGTTACCTTTCCCTTTAATTAATTATATAACCACCGAGTTACCATTCTTTCTGCTTACCTCGGCAACCCATTGAGTTACCTTCTTCTTTACTTGACTTTGTAGCCTACCGTGTTACCTTTGTTCTTAAGCGTCTTTTAGTTAAACTTCCCGTCTCACTGGTGGTTTCGTTATCGAACATATTACGGAACATTTTTTCATCTAAGAGCGTTATGTTAATTTAGAGTGTTCGACTCCATTCTAGCCGTTTTCTCAAAAATGACGATTTTACCTTTAACGGATTTTTTGTCGATTTCGTAACTTTATAAAACTCATTGCTTAACTTACCGTTTTAGTACTTACATGTTATGGAAAAATTTTGACTAAGGGATGTTTTTCAAAATCAAGGGTTTCGGGTTCATTTTGGTCTTTTTTTTCATAAAATGACTATTTTACCCTTAATCTCTTTTTCTTTCCTTTCCTTTCTTTCTTTCTTTCCTTTAACCGTTTCTCTCTCTTCTTCTTCTTCTTTTTTTCTTGCATGTTGGAGACCAAGGTAATGGTCTCTTATATGATAAATTGATTCACTTTTTCTTTTCTTTTCTTTTCTTCTTTTTTTTTTTTAAATAAAAAGGTGATGAGTCACTTGGTAATCAATTAGGTTACTTTGGGTGCCCAAATGTGATTGGGCCGCATTAGTGGATGTGGTGGCCTAATCAAAACTTTCAAGGTGTCCTACTAAACTTTTTACACAGTCTAAGTTTATACTAACAGTATTTTTTTATACTACCGGTATTCTTTTTTATACAATTCATGAGGTCTCATAACCTCTAATACTTATCTACATCCATCACATAATGTAATTCTAATATTATCTAACTTTTTAAAGTCTAAATTTATACTGATAGTATTTTTCTTAGACTGTTGGTATATTATCTATACTGCTACAGCATTCCTTATTCATCTATATTCTTCAAACAGTTTTATTCATATATTGCTTTATCTTAAACAGTTCAATTTCTGTATTGGTTAACCTTAAACAGTCTAATTCTTACACTATATTACTTTTATAGTGTAATTTTTATACTGCATAACTTTATTAGTGACTTTCTACACTGTATTATTCTAATTCTGTATTATTCTTATATTGCTTTATCTTAAACAGTCTAATTTTTGTATTGCTTAACCTTAAACAGTCTAATTCTTACACTACATTACTTTTGCAGTGTAATTTTTATACTGCATAACTTTATTAGTGTACTTTCTCACACTGTATTATTCTAATACTGTATATTTTTTTGTCTTATTATATAGTATTTTTTCTTAAACTGTATTTTTTATCTTTATATAATCCTTAACTTACTGCATTTTTAATGTACTTAAAATGCTCAGGTGTTACAATTTTAGAGATTTTGGACCTAAAAGATGGTACAGCTTGAAAAGCTTCGAAGAAACAACTTTTACAAAAGTCTTTATTCAAAAATATCATTTGCTCAAAGTACCCACAAAACGATCTAAGAAGCCTTGAACAGGGCCAAAGGTTGGATTGACTTAGAAGAAAAGAACAAGCGATGTAAGCGAGAACTCATAAGGAATAAAGGACAAAACAAAAGGGCAGAAAGACCACCGTCCATGGCGCGACTGGAGCAAAAAGGATGAACAAGGACACTGCTAAGACGAGAATGGAGGAAAAAGATGAGTGAAAGCCATAAGGGGAAATAAGCCCCTATCTCCATCAAAGTACGCTTTATATATCTTCCCGATAAAATTCATCATGCAGCTTGAAGAGAAAAATTATGTCAGGTGGTTGAGAAAAATGGCCCTAAGCTAGTCAAGGGATCAGATCAAGTATTGCGAATTCGACCAAGAGATGGGTCACATGACAATCCATTGTAACGCTTTATGGATAAAGATTACTAAAGAAAGGCCACTTCAAAGAGTTCTTTGCAGAATTACTAAAGAAAGGCCACTTCAAAGAGTTCTTCATAGAATTATTAAAGAAAGGCCACTTTAAATAGTTCTTGTCAAAACAAGGAAGACAAACATATGGGCTCGACCGCGAATGAAGCAGACAGAGGAACAGGTGAGCCTAAGAAAAGACGCACACCAGCTCCACCAATCAAGAAAGTAATCGGAGCCATTTATGGAGCCTCAATCTACAATAGAGACACCACCAACCAAATCAAGTCCAATCAAAGGAGGGCAAGTCAAGCAACTACTAGCTCTGCAGTAGATGAATTTTTAAAACACTCAATTTTGCTCCACAGTAATGAAGCATTGGGGCTCAACAAGCCACGCAATGATGCTCTTATGATGACACTCAACATAGCAAATTATGAAATCAAGAGGATACTTGTCTATAACAAGAGCTCGGTGGACATTCTGTTTCTCTCAACATAAGAGAAATGAAATTCGATAAGAAAGCAATAAAAAAATCCAACACCACTTTAGTCGGGTTCAATGAAGAGACAACTATAGCTTTGGGGAGAATCAAACCGGTAGTCTACACCACATAGGAGAATAAGATGATGAATTTCCTCCTCATGGACTGTCTTTCTGGATATAACATGATCCTCAGACAACCTTGGATACACTTGATGAAAGTAGTCCCATCTACCTACCACCAAGGAATTTGCTTCCTGATGAAGTATGGGATTTGAGAAATTTGAGGAAGCCAAGACACTACTAGGAGTTGCTATCTGATGGCAATGAGACAAAAGAATCAACCTTATAGCAACTATAGGCAAGCCTATCGA
The DNA here is from genome assembly GCA_025403435.1 of Artocarpus heterophyllus. Classification (NCBI taxonomy): domain Eukaryota; kingdom Viridiplantae; phylum Streptophyta; class Magnoliopsida; order Rosales; family Moraceae; genus Artocarpus; species Artocarpus heterophyllus. Next base: position 388,343 of record JAJQZP010000401.1, read on the forward strand.
GTGGATCGAGCAACAAGGATCAAAGGAAGCCAATACTCAAGCGATTGGCTGAAGTGCAAATAGACCCCAAAAAAAGGTCGAACAATGAACATCTGCTCGTAGCTCAATCCAGAGGTAAAAATTGCTAAAATAGAATTCTTAAGGGCTAATAAAGATTGCTTTGCATGGTCTTATACAGTATGCTTGGAATCAATCCAAGTATTATCACTCACCAGCTTAGTGTCGATCCAAACCCGTGCGATAGAAATAGAGAAGACTGGGGATCGAGCAAAACAATATAGTGAAAGAAGAAGTTAGGTGTCTGCTAGAAGCAAGATTCATTCAACAAGTTCAATACCCAGATTGGCTTGCGAACTTTATAATAGTGAGAAAAAAGAATGGCAAGTGGCAAATGTGTTTGAACTTCATCGATTTGAATAAAGCCTGTCCCAAAGACAGCTACCCACTACCTCATATTGATCTCTTCGTCGATACAACTGCTAACCATGAAGTTCTAAGCTTCCTCAATGCCTTTTCAGGATATAGCTAGATCCTACTATATTCAAAAGATCAGGAGAAAACTAACTACATTACAAAGCATGGTATTCTCTGCTTCAAGATTATTCCGTTTGGGTTGAAGAATATTGGTGCCACTTATCAAAGACTTGTCAATATGATGTTTGAGGAGCAAATTGGTAAGAAATTGGAGGTGTACATTGAAAATATGTTGGTAAACTTTGTAGGCTTATCTTTATGTGAAACATTTACAAGAATGTTTCGATGTATTGAGGAAGTATAATATGAAGTTAAATCCAGAGAAGTGTACTTTTGAGGTCACCAGCGGAATATTGTTGGATACCTTATGACAAAGAGGGGAATCAAAGCAAACCCTGATCAAATTAAAGCGTTCCAACTTATGCCGTCTCCGTGAAGCAAATGAGAGATATAGAATTGATAGGGCGAGTCATCGCTCTTAGCTAATTTATAGCTCGTTGTTTGACAAATGTTTACCACTCTTACAGCTGCTAAAGAAGAATGCAAAGTTTGAATGGAGGCGCCATTGCGAACAAGTCTTCTTGGATTTGAAAAAGTACCTGTCTACTCCACCAACCCTTTCGAAACCAAAGGATAGAGAACCACTATTTCTCTATTTGGTAGTTTCAAAAATAACAATTAGTTTCCACTTGTTAAGCAGAAAGACTCGATCCAAAAGCCAATGTTTTTATGAGTCAAACCCTACTTGATGCAAAAACAAGGTATTTGGTCATTGAAAAGCTCGTGCTTGGTCTCATCACATCCACTCATAAACTACGATCATACTTTCAAGGTCATACCATTGTTGTGCTCTTGTTGTACCCAATGTGAGCCATTTTGCACAAGCTAGAGTCTCAAATAAATTGACAAAGTGTGTTGTTGAACTCACAGAGTTCGATATTGAGTATAAACCAAAAATTTCATTAAAGGAGCAAGTGTTGGCATATTTTGTCGTAGGGTCGAGATACGAGCCTAACAATGAGAAGCCAAAGGTGTGGACCATGCAAGTGGATGGTGCCAACAATGAAAGGGACTTAAGAGTTAGGGTTTTACTACAATCACTGATTCGAGAAGAAATCGAGTAGAGCTTTAGGTTTAGATTCAAAGTGACCAATAATGAAGCGGACTAAGAAGCTATGATCACTGGATTAAGGTTGGCTAGAACGCTGGGGGTTGTCGAGCTCATAGTGGAAAGCGATTTGACTTTGATCATCAACCAGATCACTGGAGCATACGAAGCAAGGGACGACAAGATGATCTCTTACTTGGAGATTGTTAACAAGCTAAAGTGTCAATTTGATTGGTTTAAAGTGAAGCATGTGTCGCATTAGTCCAACATGAGGGCTGATATGCTTACTATTCTTGGATCATTAGTTAATGCAAAAAGAGAATATGGTCATTCCGCTCGGATTCATCGAGCAGCCTAGCATTGAAACAATAAAAGAAGTTCAATATGTTGATACCCGAAACGACTAAAAGACCTCAATCAAGATGTACATAAGTAAAGAATGGCTCCTACAAGACAAGCAAATGGCGAGGAAAATCATGGTTCAAGCATCAAGATACTACTTGATAGATGGAAAGTGCAACTGGTTGATTACATGTCCTTAGCTTCGTTGATTGGGAAATGACAAAACGAAGTAAGAAATTCGAGAAATCCACAAGGCTTCATGTGGCAATCATTTAAGGGAGAGGAACTGTAGGCAACAAGATTAAGAGACAAAAATATTACTAGCCCACTATGCAAAATGACTATGAAGATTTTGCCAAAAATTGTGATAGTTGTTAGAGACACGCACTAGTTATCCACTAGCCTGCTGAAGAGTTATCATTGATTAGTTTGTCGTACTCATTTATGAAATGTTCAATGGACATGGTCGGACCACTTCTGCTAGCCCCTGGGCAAGTAAAGTATCTGCTCGTTCTTACTGATTATTTTTCTAAGTGGGTTAAAGTTGGAGCTTTTATAGATATTAATGAGTGAGATGTTGAGCTATTCATTTGGAGAAACATTATTTGCCGGTTTGGAGTACCAAGGGAAATCATCACTGACAATGGCTATCACTTCATCTCTAGCACTTTTAAGAAATTTTGCCATGATTAGGAGATCATCCTAAACGTATCGACACCCAGGTATCCATAGGAAAACAGACAGGCTGAAGCGACTAACAAAACAATCGTTAAGAACTTTAACAAGAAGCTAACGGCAAGGAAAGGTCTTTGGGTCAACAAACTTCTAAATGGTACTATGAGCCTATCGCACGACTCCAAGACGAGCAACTGGTGAATCCCTATTTTTCTTGTTTATGGCATAAAAGCGGTGATTTTAGCTATAGTAGTCGTACGAGACCCCGGCATCAGCTACCCCCTTCTAAACCAGACAACGAATGCTGAAATGTTGAAGGATATGCTCGATCTGATCAATGAAAAGAGGGAAAATGCCCTGCATCACCTTGGTCATTATCATTAAGCAGCCACTAGATATTACAATTCCAAAATAAAAATCAAGCAATTTTCCCTAGGAGATCTCGTTTTACAGAAGGTGTCCTAGAATATAAGCGGGGCGAATGCTGGAAAGTTGACTGCTAATTGAGAAGGCCTATACTAAATTAAGAAGGTCATTAGAGATGGGGTATATAAGCTCGAAAAGCTCGATGGGTCCATCAGTAGCAAGAATTGAAGCATTGACCATTTGAGAAAGTGTTATGCATAATTTTATTTTGATTATTTGAATTGAACAAATATTTGTTAATTTTTAGGTTTTTTGATTGGATCATTCGTCTTGTTTTGTAATAGGTTTTTTGTCAATGTAATTCCTATGCATTATTCGAATGAGCCCTTTAGCAATGGCTATAAAGAATCTAGGCCTGTAAAATTGAACTATATATGGCTTAATCCCTACCTATGGGTATGTTGGCAGCTCGTTTTCTATAAACAAAGGCAGACGTATTATTATTAAAACAACCATTTTGCTTGATACTTTGCGCTTTTGTTGTTACTACAAACCTTCATGTGTCGATATGCCTGGTTCAACAAGCATTCTTTAAGGCTTATTTTCTCATTAGCATTATGCTCAATCTACTCACCTAATGTCTGACTTGATAAGCCTTCTTCAAGGCTCAATTTCTCACCAACATTGGGATCAATCTATTCACCTAATGTCTGGCTCGATAGGCCTTCTTCAAAGCTCATTTTCTCACCAGCATTAGGATCAATCTACTTACCCAAGGCTTTTTTTTCTCACTAGTATGGGGACCAATCTACTCACCCAATACTTGGCTCGACAAGCCTTCTTAAAGGCTCATGTTCTCACCAACATTGTGCTCGATCTATTTACCCCATGTCAAGTGCGATAAGCCTTCTTCAAGGTTTATTTTCTCACCAACATTGGGATCGATCTACCCACCCAATGTCTGGCTCGCTAAGCCTTTGCCCTAATCATCGCTAAGTCTTTCTTTCTTAGAATTGATGGTGGGCTTTTTTCAAAGATAGAGAAACCCTTCAATGAGGACAAGAATTTTAAGTCCATCAAGGCCTCAATTTCTTTTGCTCGACCGGGGTACTCGTAGGTCTGTTCCTCTAATTTGCATCCAAGTTTAGGTCTTGAGTGTCATCTAATCTGTTCCTATTGGTGGCGACTTTATTCGATTCGACTTCAGCGTCTTTGCTACATCTGACCCCATTAATTCGTGATGCCTACTCAAGCCTAGACTATTGTCAAATTTCCTCGTTGACGTCTATATCATCATTAGTGCTAGGTCACTACTTCCACTCAACGAGGACTAATCCAAACTAATAACAACTAGATTCTTTGACACTTTTGGGATAAATAGAGTTTTAAAGAGTGATCTAGGGTTTCAAAGATCTTAGGAGTCTAAATCTCGAGATTCGAAGGATCTTAAAGAAGTTCTTTTCAGTATTGGATTCTAAAAATCCAAACATACCTAAAATCATGGATTTTCTTAAGAAAATGCATCGAAATGACAACAGATTATGCGAAAAAGGATGAAAAGTAAGATTATGGGAGAGAAAAATACAAGAAAAACAAGGAAAAAAAATGGAGTCTTGCCTGAAAATCTCAAAGAACTCGGAAGAACTAGAGAGGAAACTGTGTGCTTCAAAGATGTATCTAAAAGAGTAAAGACGAGAAGGAAGTAAGTTCTTTAAATAGTCTATCTAAAAAATCCATGAACGGGTGAGATTGTCTTTGGGAAATTTTCAAAGGACTCATATTGGGCATCTTTTTGACTTCCCGCTTAAACCAAGGCCCTGTTTCATCAATTAGAGGGTGATGTCAGGGATACAGGAATACTCTGAAATCACCCAGCAACATCGCGACATGTGTAAAGCATAAATAACTCACGTTTTCTCTAGAAAGGGTCATGATTTTAGTATGAATGTGTGGTCATGTGTAGAGGAAGTAACAATAAAGCGAATCAAGTGTTGATTTGCACAATGCAGTCGATTCCACTCCTGTAGCCGATCTTATCAACTATGGAGTGGGGGCTAACTGTTGAAGTATGATTTGGTTAGTCCCAAACTATTTGGTAGAGGTCCAACGTGCAAGCCCACCTCACGAAGCAATCGAATCAAGCCTAACGGGAGGTCCCTTTAGACTAGATCAAGTCCAGCTGTTTAATATTTGGTTTGATTGGTTAGTTGATTTTGATCCGATTAGGAAGTTCATTATTTACTTTGAATTAACAAGAGTTTACTACTAAGAATCCCAAGTATAGGATCTATCCCATCATTGGAATGAGATTGAACTCGATAACTATAAGAGGAGATCCATTAAACCACAAAACAAAACATGAAGAAAGGTCTAGGGAATGCGTTCAATCAAAATCTAACACATGTTCCACAACTGAAATAGTAACTACACCTATATTTTCCATCAAGGTTAAAGCCCACGATTGCAGAGCCCCTTTATAAATAGAGGTGAAGTTCTCATTTCGGGGGATCCAGGACATTCATACTGACACTCTGAAGAAATTTTCCTAGAATTTTACTTTTAGCAAGTTTCTCATTCTAATCACTCAAATTCGTATATCATGTGCTTCATATCATTATTATAGTAAAGAACACTGAACGTAGCTCTCATTATAGAGTGAACCACTATAAATCCAGAGTATGGTATTTTTACATTTACAACACTTATTTCTTATTAAACTGTTTTGATTCGTTTATATTTTCTCTATTTCCCTAATTTTGTTTATGAAGATTGTTGGGGATCTAATAACGGTGATTTTAGAGCTCAATAATCACAAATTTGTCAATAAATTGAATTTTAATAATTTTTAATTTAATTATTGATCTAATGTCTACGGTATTGATAAATCAAAGTGAATGTTTAGTTTTCAAACATCATGAGCTAATTGAAGAGGTTTGATGATGCAAGATATATGGGATTAGGCACAAAATTTAGGTTCGGATTCCGCGTGTTCAAAAGTACCGAAAGGACACGAACAAATGTCTCTTGTTTGACAAATATCCCAGTACTAAATATTCTGCTCCAAGTTGCATGTATCTTCATGTTTCTTGTAGCAAGCACAAAGTAGAGAGTACTCTATGCTCTGTTTTTGTATTTTCTTTGTTGTTGGTTTGATGTAATTGAGATTAGACGTGGAATATGAATACCCGTGTGGGGCAATTCTGCATTGTGAAAAATCAGTAGTTAGATGCAGGGAAAAAAATAAATAGATTTGGATTTATTCAACATTATAACCATAATTTTTTTCTTTTTGCTTCTTTATTTTTGCCGTACAAAAACACCATATTATGATCATTAAAATCAGTGGTTAAAAACTCTCATGATATTTTGAAGAATTTTGATTTTTTTTTTTCCTGTGCAGAGACTCTTTTTTCCATAGAAACAACGTCGTCAAATCTTTTCATAAGATGACCAAAAGTCGTACCACTTTTTTTTTTTGGCAATTTAAAGACCGTTTTGCATTAAATTATCTGTCGCGTTTGATGTTTATTTTTGTAACAGTGCATCTTATAATGTTTCATACCAGGCAAAAATTCTATAATGTATTTTGTCTAATTAATGAGGGGTTAATTTTAGAATGAGTAACAAGTTTTTCACTTATTTTAAACACTAGTTAAGAACGCACTTATATATAATAGGATATGAAAAAAATACTCTACTAGTATAAGACAATTTTTATCCTACGGATTATGTGAGAATCATTTCGTATTAACAAAGAAAAATATGATAAATTAAGGGCATGTTTGGTGCATAGGATTAAGGAGGATTAAATTGGAATAAATCTTAATACTTTATTTGGTAAAAAAAATTTAGAGGATTGAATTAGATTATAACTTATTCAATTTACACTTAAATCCTCTTGAAGAGGATTATGTAATGTCTTGTTAAAGCATGAGAGTAAACATAACCTTTGTACATTATGAAAATCTTCAAGAACTTATTTGCAAAAATTTATAAAATTTATAGTCAAAATATAATTTTTTTAAAAATGAGAGGTTAAAATGTAATTTTTATGCCCCTTCTAATTTTAAAAAATTACAATTTGACTCAAGTTTTGAAAAAAAAATTTACAAAAAGTTCCCTATCTTAATAACATAACACCAAATACGAGATTGTATTAGCTAAAATTTTATTCTATCTTTTTCAATACAATCCAATCCTTTAAGACTATTATATTCAATGCTATCTTATCTAATACATCAAACAGACCTTAATAGAATTTAATGAATATTAATGGTTAAGAACTGCATGATACTGATGTTTACATCCTACCAAGTTTGGTCATTGGTGTGGATTTTTGGTATTCTCATAATTGCTATAATGCAGAGTCCCCGCACCATGCTTTTTGTATCTTCGTTGTTTGTTGTTAGTGGTTTATTTCTATATTTTTTTTTTGGTTAATTATTTCTTTTGTCGTTATTATGTCTACTGTGAATTGGAACCTCTCCACTAAAAAAAACCTTTTTTATTTTTCGTAATCCAGACATTTATGAACGAAACAAAAACAAAGTTGAAATCAATTTGGTTTCATTGTCATTTCTTATCAAGAATTTTCTGCACTATATCGATTCTTTCTGGAATTTATTGAGTAATTCTTTTTTTTTTTTTTTTATATGAAGTAAAAGGTTTATCTCGCGGCTGACACCATAAAATACAATTTATAGTCTTAAATACTACAGGGCTTGTTTGGATTCTTTGTTTTGTTTTTTTTTTGTTTTTTTAGGAGGTTTTTTTGGATTCTTTTAATTAATTGACAAAACTCGACGTTGTTTATTTATTTATTTATTGGTAGTTAACTCGGCGTTGTTTAATTGGACTTTAGCACATGCTGCTGCTATTTTTTTTTCTTTTTTGAGAATAAGAGATTAGTTTTATATATCTCCTCTAAAAAAAACATCGTTATAATGTTTTTCAAAATTACTTTTATATATGTTGCAGTATCTTTTGCAATATTTTATATCTTAAGATCTTTTACACTTAAATCGTATAACTACAACCTCGGTTTAGAATAACATATATACGTACATACAAAAAACTATCAAGACATACATGCTTAAAAACTAGTTAAATGTATACGCATAATTTATTTTAAACTTGTTGCTGAAGATTTATTTGTAAGCGGTATCTATTTCTATTTTCACCATTCGTCCACCGCTCGCCACTATCCATCAAATGTTGCTAATAGATATTCTTACCTGCAACATGAACATACCTAAATAAGCTTTTGCTCAGCAAGTAGGAACTCATAGTCACAAAACATAACTTAAAACATTTATCAAAACATGCATGAGCTTATTATGCTTTATTATAAACATGTCTTTTGTATCTATCTTATCATACTTAATGGGCTTGAGTGTTCGTGCCAATTGTGTGTGATCACTGGGAAGTTAGGTTCATGAAGGTCACCAACGATACCGAGATCATGAAATAAATTGAACTAAATGTCTCCTTATAAATCGAGTGGTTGATACAGCACCTTTAACTTAATTAGTTGTAACACCTAATCATTTTTACTATATTAAAAATGCAATAAGTTAAAGATTATGTTAAGACAAAAATACAGTTTAAAGAAAAATATTGTATAACAATATGAAAAATTATACAATATTAGAATAATGAAGTATAAGGAAGTATACTGACAGAGTAATGTTGTGTGAAAATTACACTGCAAAATTAATGCAACGTAGGAATTTGACTGTTTAAGGTTAAACAATACAAGAATTTGACTATTTAAATTAAAGCAGTATAGGAATCATACTATTTGGAGAATATGGATGAACAAAGAATGTTGTAGCAGTATAGAAAATATACCGACAATATAAGAAAAATATTGTTAGTATAAATTTAGACTGTATAAAGTCAGATAATATTGGAATTACATTATGTGATAGATGTAAATAAGTATAGGAGGTTATAGGACCTCATGAATAGTACAGAAAGGAATACCAACAGTATAAGAAATACTATTAGTATAAAATTATGCTGTGTAAAAGAACAAGGGGGACACCTTGCTAAATTTGATTGGGCCACCACACATCTTGATGTGGCCCAATTCCACCATGCCAAATTGCCTAACTTTTTTTTATCACAAATGTTGATAAGTGATTAGTCATCAAATTTAGTTTAAAAATCAAGTTTTATATATATATACACACACATATTTATCATTGTTTTACGAGGAAGAGACCAAAATGTTGGTCTCCACGGTGGGGAAAAAAGAAGAAGAAAGAAACGTGAAAAAGGAAAGAAAAGGAAAGAAAAGAAAGACAGAAAGAAAGGAAGGAAGGAAGAAAAAAAATGCTCCATTTTCCTCAACCAAAACCAACCCCTCTCATGAGTATTCTCTCCATAATTTTTTAAGCACAAACCTTCAAAATCATGTTTTGAAGCAAAGTCAAGAGTATGGAGGAAGATTTAAGGGTTTCAAGGTAAAAATCCAAGTCTCACCTATTGTGCTTAAGAGTTTTTATTCATGATTTGGTTGAGATTTTTATGGGGTTGCTATGAATGTTATCAAAGGTTTTGAGAAGGTTTTTAAGCATTTCAAAGGAGGATTAAAAGGCTTGGTGAAGTTTAGGTAAAATTCTAAACTTTATACTTGAAAAGTTTATGTTTTTTTATGTATATTATATGTTTGATAAAATGTTTTGGACTATGACATGTAAATGGACAATATGGCATGATTGTTTTATGTTATATGTTGATCATGATGATGATGGAAAGAAGAAAGTATGGGTTTTGGTGAAATTTCAAAAAGGAACTAAATTGCAAAGAAAAGTGTATTTTCGGCATATTTGAAAATCAACCAAAAAGTCCTCCTAAACTTTAGAATTTTAAAAAAGTTACAACATGAAAGTTGTATAACTCGTCGAAATTTTTAGGACAGCATGAACAGTTTTACAAAATTCTACTCGATTTAGAAGTTATGAATTTTACGAAATTTTGGGCAGAAAATTTCGTAAAATGAAAACATTATGAAATGTTTGGAATTCGACCACGGTGCTTTTGTAAGTTTTATTCCCTATGAAAATTGAACATTTTGGTACCAAATTATTGTTTTTGGTTTCGGGGACAAAAATGTAAATATTTTGTATTTCAGGTCAAAACCGTAAAATCTAGTGAGTTTTCATTAGGGAACGTTGATTTCTTACACTACTGTAGGCAGTCAGTAAGTATAGATGCTAATTTTTAAAGAATTCAAAGTTTAGGCAAGGAAAGAATGAAAGAAAAAGAGATTAAGGGCAAAATGGTCATTTTACAAAAAGGCCAAAACAAACTCGAAACGCTTGATGTCGAGAAACGTTTCTTAGTGGAAATTTTTTCGTAATATGTAGGTAATAGAATAGTAAAGTTAAGCAATGGGTTTTATAGAGTTACAAAGTGGACGAAAAACCTGTTAGAGGTGAAATCGTCATTTTTGAAGAAACGGCTAAAAGAAGGTTGACCGAACTAGCAAAACGTTCTTAGATGGAAAATATTCTATAATAAGTTAAGTAACGAAATTGCCAGTGAGACGAAAAATTTAACTAAGGGACGCTTAAGAATAAAAGTAACCCGATAGGTTACAAAGTCAAGTAAAGAAAGAAAGGTAACCTGGTGGGTTAGAAGGTTAAAGGGAAAGGTGACCCAGTAAAGTAAGGTAAGCCAATAGTATATAAGTTAAGTTAAAAGGAAAGAATAGTTAATGTTTACGTTATATTATCAATCAAGTAGATTGATAAAAAGGAAGTTAATTAATGAGACGATTGCGTTTGATTAGAACACAGAGGCTGACTAATGAAAGGAAAAAGAATGGAATAGAGAACACTAGAGCGTAGTCTAGGTAAATTCAGACCTCATCTACAACATGAAGTAAATAATTTTTAAATGTATATATATATATATATGTTTGCAAATGTGTTTGCAATTGTTATACAAGTTGTTTTTAAAAGTATGTTTGCATTTGTTATGCAAAAAGTTTTACAGTTTAAATCAAGATTTGCAATGTATTTGCCACTATTGTGTTAAAGCATGATTGCATTTGATATGCATAAAGTTTAAAAGATCAAGTAAAGGTTTGCAATGTATTTGTAATTATTATTTTCTAAAGTATGATAGCATTTTGTTAACGCACAAAGTTTTACAGTTTTAGTTACAACTTTATTGATTGCATTTGTTATGCAATAAATTTTAAAGAGACTAATCATGATTTGCAAATGTGTTTGCATATAATGTGTTAGCACTTGAAATGCTCACTAACGTTAAAAAGAAGGTAAAGTAAAGACGATTAAAGAAAGTATCGTACCAGCCTTCTTGTTGTGAGGTACTGAAAGTAAAGTTAAAGTTTGACCTCCTTGATGTGAGGTACATGACCTCGGTGTTCGATGGTCTTAAGTCTTCCACAAGGGAAGCATCATGTTCATGATCTCATAATTAATGATGTTAGTACGAGCACTAAAGTTTATAAGAAAAGGAAAGTCAAGGAACAAAGATAGCAAGTTAAAGTAAGAAAAGAACGTTCATAAAACACTCATAATTGAATGATCATAATTAAGCATAAATGGAATCATGCATTCTGATTTTGCTTGAATTCCTTTTTATGAAATATTTATATGTTATGTTATGAAAGACATTTTCAGAAATGTTTTACAAAAAACATTTTCATGTTTTCAAGAAAATGTTTATGAAGGACGTTTTAAGAAAAACATTCAAGAAATATTTTACGAAAAATGTTTATGAAAAACGTTTTCAGAAATGCTTATGAAAAATGTTCTTGAAAAACGTTTTAAGAGAAAGGTTTTATGAGAAAAGTTTTTAACGCATGTTTAAATGATTTGTGAGTTTATGTTTCAACTTACTGAGTGAAAGCTCATAAAAAGTTTCTTCATGCTATAGGTAGTTTTATGGGTGACCAGTAGGACCCGTTAATAGAGCTGAGTGCTACGGAGGATAGATGCAAGGATTTGGGTATGGATACCACCACCGTAAGTTTCTATTGTTCAAAAGAAGTGTTTTTTTCACTATTTAATATAGTGTTATTAAAGTTTTAAGAAACTCAGAGAATTATGAAATGTTTTCAAAATTTTAAAATTATGTATTTTACGGAATGTTTTATACAATAGTAAAAATAAGTTTTAATCAGTGATTCAGTAAATGTTTCTTAATAAGTTTTAAGAAACGATTTGAAAAGGGTTTAAAGTCAAGTGTTGAGCAATGTCTTAATTTGAAATGCAACAAAAGTCGTAACAGCTTGTAAGTATGTTTTAAAGTATGCTAAAGGAAAAAAAAAATTATTCAGTATTTTTCTTACTACTAAGTAAGTAAGATTAATATTTAAGAAATAATGTTTAAGAAAGTTAAGTGACTGCCCAAAAAGGTGGGTTGGCACACTTAACTTATCTGATTCATTTCACTTGTCATATTGTGTATATGCAGTATGACCTGTTATTACATATCATCACGTAACATAAAACATAACTATTAACATAAGGTAAGGACGCAAAATAATTTAATATGCATAACATCATATATAACATATAATAGAACATAAGCATGGCATAACATTAACATAATAAGTCATAGACATGTTATATCTAAACATAGCAGATCATGACATAACATGGCATAACATTGATCATGCATTTTTATAGTTTTCATAGAACATGTAAAAACATCTTAACTTGAAAACTGTAGCTTTCATGTTGTAGGCGAGATTCCTACTAACCTAGTTTCCTAAAATAGGATTTGCTAACTTGTTATGTTCTTATCCACTATTCTTAGATTCTATGGAAAAACACTCAAAAAGAGTGTGAGCTTAAGTTCTTTTATGCTAATTATTTTAACATCGTAAAAGTCTTCTTAAGAATTTCCTTTTATTAATTAACTGGCCACTTGGGTAGTTAAAAGATTAATTAAATTTAAATCCTTATAATTTAGATTTCTTGTCTACATTATTTTTCTTAATTGCCTTTAATTGTTTGTGCTTAGCATTGAATAATTAATTAATTAATTAATTACATTCTTCTTATGATCTTGGCTTAATAACTTCTTATACTAGCTCATTTTTTATATGAAATGTCTATTTGAATATAAATAGCGTTATTGGGTCCTCAAGCCCAGGTCTAAATACTATTCATTTCAATAGGCTTAATTTGGCCCACGTACACTAAAGGTGTTGTATGATATTTGAGTACTAACTATAAAAAATTTGGATCCGAGAATTGGCTCCTACACTTACATAGGTATTGGACCCAAAATTGTCATTGTAACGTTGCGGACAACAACTTAGGCTTCTATGTTTTCTTCTTTTTTAAATTTGAAAGCTTTGTATCTATAAGTCTAAAGTTTCATGACAAAAACAAAATCATATGTTAAAGTGGAGTCTGAATTGTGAAAACTGCGAACTGTAGACTTGTATAGTTTTTTTAGTGCTACACTTTCTTTGTTGGTCATAATCAGTGATTCTGCCACTAAACAAGTGCTTTGTTTTGAAACTAATATCCAAAGATGCCTTTTGTTAGTTTTAAAAACCACTAAACAAGTGTTTTGTTTTGAAACTAATATCGAAAGATACCTTTTGTTAGTTTTAAAAACCATTATAAACTGTATTTTAGAGATAGTTTTAATATATATATATATATATATATATTTACAAAAGTTTCTTGCTCTGACGAGGTTTAGAACTTTCGTATTTTCCAAAAGTTTGTTTTCTGTATTTAACGTCTCCGTTTGTAGTGATTTTGTAAATTTTACTAATTAGATCGTTTTTATAAATCTATTTTAAAGTCCACTTTAGGGGCAAAATTTTTAAAAATTTTCTCCACAAAAATTCCTCATCTCGTCGAGAACTAAAACTTTTGTGTTTAACAAAAATCATGATTTGGACTTTTTAAGAGTTGTTTTTCCCAATAACATAAACTCTATTATAGGTAACGCAACCAATATTGTTGCAACAGCTTGTCAGGCACATCATAAAAATAATCTCAAAATTAATCATAGACTATACTACAGTTGCTGAAGCAACCTTGGCATACTATAAACTGAGGAATTTATCTTTTGAAATAAAAAACTAGGCAGTTTGAAATTTGTACTATAGGTGTCGTACAATATGTTGCAATACCTCATGCAAGACATAACAAAGATAGTTCTAAAAATAGCCATAGACTGCATTTCTAAAATTAGCCATAGACTGCATTGTAGTCGTCGTGATAACCTTGGAAAACAATCAACTAATCATTTTCAACCTTTGAAATAAAAAAACTAGGTAGTGTTGAAATTTGCACTACAAGTGTTTGTATAGCGTGTTACAACACCTCCAGCGACACTAAGTTGGACAACTTAGAAAAACACCTGAAACGTCATTTTAGAGTTGAAATTCAAGTTTCTAGCATTTCACATAAAGTTGTTCATATTGTTGAGACAAAAAAGTCTCGTGTTTAAAAAAGTTCAAAATCGATTTGTAAAGTTCCATTTTCAAACTCAAAGTAAATAAATTTTTTTTTAAACATAAAACCATAACTTAGTTCTAACTTATCCATAACCAAACTTACATAAACTAAAACTAAATCAATTTAAACTTACAAGGACTATAACATATTCACAAATAAAACCTTAGTACATGCCTTAAATCTCCATAGCCAAAAACTAAGTTATACTTAAAAATAAAAGGGTAAAAAATTAGAGTAATATGCTTGAATAATCCACCAAGTCTCCACCTTTTCTTCTTGATCTTGAGTGGTTTAAGTAAGTAAGAGAAATGGAAGATTTTGAGGGGAAAAAAACTAAGGGCCATGGTTTTGAAGAGGGTGTGGAAGAGCTTGGAGAAGGTTGATTTTTGAGATAACCCGCCTTTTTGGGCCGTTACTTAACTTACTTAAACATTATTTCTTAACTTTATTTCTTACTTGCTAGTAAGAAAATACTGGTTAATTTAAACAAAAAATACTTAAAATTGTTGCAACTTTCATTGCAACATAAACTGAAACATAGTACAAAACTTGACTTTAAAATCATCTAAAATATTTCTTAAAATTCATTAAGTCAACTTTTAGTTTCTTTATACTCTTTAAAACATATTTCTAAAATAGCAAAAAACTTTTTTTTCAAAACAGCAGAAACTTTTTTCTTAACACAATGAAAAACTACTATAGTGGTATCTATACCTAATCATTACACATGTCACAGTAACATCAAGTTCTTAACCAGTTTTACTAGTATTTTATAAAACTACCTATAACATGAAAGAACTTGTAATGAGCTTTCGGTCGTAAGTTCAAACATAATCTCACAAAAATAGTAAAAACATTTATCGTAAAACTTTGCTCTTAAACTTTTCTCATGGAACTTTCTTCATGAACATTTTCTTATAAATATTTTTGTTATAAAATTTTTTTCATAAACATTTCTCGTAAAGCATTTCTTATAAAACATTTATCACAATACATTCTTTATAAAATCATTGCTTTGAAGAAATACAAGCAAAATCATAATACATGATTCCATTTATGCCCAATTATAAAAAAATAATAATATTAAAAAAAAACATTGGTTTTCTTTTTGTGAAAACTCTTAGTTTTACAAAACTTTACAATTTTGATACGTAATGTAAAAATCTTGACGATTATGCCTTTAATATACTTTTCTTAGAAAAATCCCAAATTCTTTTTGGGCTTTTAAACATAAATTTAATTTTAGTTCATAACTATATAGGCAGCCCTTTTTACATAGTGAAAATTTCATTCCACACGGTTTTATGCTTTTGACCCAAAACACAAATTCTTAATATTTTTGCCCCCGAGATAAAAAATTAACGCTTTATACCAAAATGTCTAATTTTTCATAGGAATAAACTTACAAAAACTTCTGGATTAAACAAACAGTTTCAAAAAAAATTTCTCATTCTACTGTTTTGAAATTTTGTGACTAAATCTTGTTAAATTCATATCTCATAAACCATGTTGATAGTTTCGACAAGATCTAAAACTTTTATGTTTTAACTTTTCTCAAATTCCAATGTCAAAGTAGAGTTTTTTGCTGATTTCTAATTCTACTGAGCTTTAGACAATTTTTCAATATAATATAATTGGAATTTCACAAAACTTTGATCATGAAAATCATTTATCTCGCCGTTTCTAATAAAACTTATGTTTGACTTAGAAAGTAAATCAACTTCCAACCTTGTCAAAACCTCGATCCTTTGAAAACTCTTAAAACTTTGCATATTAGCAAAGTTGAAGAAACTTTCTCTTTTTAAACACTTAAGTCCTAATATCTATTATTTATTCATATCATCATGCACTTAACACATAAACAAATCAAGCCATAATTTTTTTCATACATGCCATAGTCCATAATACACATCAAACAGTAGGTATGCATAATAAATATAAATTTTAACTTAGTTCCAAAGGCTAGGAGTTTACCTAACCAGCCAAGATGTTCATCATCCCTTTTTGGCTCTTGAAAACCTCTCAAAATCCTTGATATCAAACCCATAACATACCATCAAAATTCCATCAAAAACTTAAACAAAAACCCTAGTACACAATAGGAAAAGTTTTGAGTTTTACTATAAAACTTCTTAATCTTTCTAAAGAATTCTTGATCTTACTTCCTTTGACTATTTGAAAGCTTAGAATCATCAGAATTTTGAGAGAGTAATGCTTAGGGGAGGGGCGCTTTTCATGGTGGTAATGGAGCAATTTTTATGATGATTAACTAAACTTTTCTTTTAAATAAGTCCTCGGACTTATAAGGACTCAACAAAGGGACTCATTTGAAAAAAAAAAAATTATTCCCCCACACATATCATAATTGGTTTCCAAGGGGAGATGTGGACACTTTTTCCTCCTTTGGAGTGTCACTTTTTTTCTTTCTTCATGGCTCATACAAAAGATGACAACATTTAGTCATCTTTTTCACTTAATTAAAACTTGGCTCCACCACAAATCCAAAATCAAGTATGTGATGGGCGAGGTGGCCAAATTTTCTACCTTCCATGTGTAATTGGTAGGGTCCGTCATCATCATTTGACAGCTCAATTTTACACTGACACTATTTTTCTTATATTGTCGGTATATTTCCTATATTGTTATAAGCTTACACAGTATTTTGTATGCATCCATATCCTCCACACAATATAATTCTCATACTGCTTAACTTTATATAGTCTAAGTTTCTTACTGTTTAACTTTATGTGGTATAATCCTTATACTACATAATTTCTTTACTGCTTAATTTTTATATTGTATAATTTTCATATTTTTACACACTATTTTCTTTATACTACATAATTCTTATGTTTGTTATGTAGTATTATTCTTTTGCCGTATTTCCACCTTAAATTTTGTTGCAATATATTTTGTAACAATTAAACTTTCTATCTTATTTTTATGTCATTCCTTCTTTGTTTAAGACTATGGCATGATGTTTAATCTAAAAAAATCCCATATTTATTCTCATTAAATTTATAACAAACATTGGATTTAAACAATTATCCCTTGTGACACTAAAATTGCTTTTAAAATACTTAACAAATTTTTGAGCATAAACTTTAGCTCATAAAATTTATACTTAAATTACTTATAATAATTCCTTAAATATTGCCCATTTAATGAACTAGAAATTTCTCAGGTATTACAATTTTTTTATTAAGGAAATGTAGAGAAAAGAGCAAAAATGGCCTCTTAAAGAATAAGAGTCCTTAAATAGACTTTGTGCGAATGATACTTAAGTTTTTAACATGATTTGCTAAGCTTCTAACTAAGCTTTAAGAAGGAAATGTAGCGTCCAAGGCTTAAAAAAAATTAGGCAATTTTTTCCATCATTAAAATAAGTCATTTCATCTTTTGGTGAGTAGTGTAAAGTGATATCTCTTTAGGAGACAAGATCTACTTCATTTTTTACTTTGATAATATTGACTTCAAGATTCTCTAAAAACAAGCTTTTTTATATTGGCTGGGAAAACTAGCTAGATGATAGGAGAATTTTGGTTCCTGTTGGGTCCTCTATCCACGCTTATCACAGTCTAAAACTAACCTCTAAATCTATCGGTAATAGTGTTATTTCTAAATTGCGTACTACAGTTAGACTGTTATTGATCTTAAAGCTATTCCTTGACTGCATAATACATAAATGTAACTTTTCCTGCACTTATCTCACAATTGACAGAGTTTTTAACAGTATCAATTTTGGAGTCCAAGTAGCATTTTTTTTTATCGAAAATGCTATTTGTGTAACTCTATTTCTAACTAATAAGTAATTAAAGACATCTTATGCATTAGAGTGTTTCTTTGAATACCGCTAACATCATACTGTACTCGAAAATCTTCTAAAATGAATTTTCAGGTAATTTTTGGTCTAAATTTTCCACAGCCTTAAATCGTAGTGTAAAATCATAAAGCAAATTATTTTGCTCTTATGAGCCATGCAATTTAGCTTTAATATTTAATATAGAATTTTAGAATTTATTTTATAATTCTATAAATTCTCAAATCATAAAACTTGACATAAGATTTTTCAGGAAAGTTCTCGATTTCAGTATTTAAATTCCAACATAAATTTTGAGGGTTTTTGAACTTAAATGGATTTCTATTAACATTCTTATAACGCGTATCAGTATTTATACTATCAAATTCACTTTAATCATAGAATCGTAGAATTTCATAAATCTTTATATAAAATAAGTGTTTAGGTTTGACTTGAATACTTGGATTCTATTGGTATACTTGAAAAGGTGCTTAATAATTGGACCAAACTTCTGCTTGGTCCATTAAGGTTATATTGATTTGTCTTAAGTCAATGTTTTTCTTAAATTTTTGCACTCTTTCCTACTCGTTCATCTTTTTATCTATTATCTCAGTTTACCGGCTTTCTAAAGTTCGTGGTTATTCTTAAATAGGTTCAACATGCATAATACTGTTATTATCCTTGTAATTCTTACCAAAACTTGTGTTTATAAGTTCTAAACTTATATTTCTTATGAGCTTAATGGTGTAATTATATAAAAATCTTTAATTAATTATACTTATTAATTATTTAGATTTTTTTCAGACATTATTGTTGGATGGGATGACTTTAGCGGTGCGTGTAAGACGTACTTCATTGATGAAGTAAAGAAGGGGTTAGGCCATCCTCGTACAAATTGGTCGGGAAATGAAGTTGTTCCATGATATCAAGGCAATTCAAAGCTAATGACATTGTACTCTAAATGTGTTTGCTAATGAAACGACTTGCCTCCATGATGGAGATGCCGTGCAGCGTCTAACAAGCCTCTCAATCAGCCCATGATTATTTTTTACTATACTGACATCCTTTTAATGAGTTTTTATGTGCGTGTTTTATATAGTTGAAAGATTGACCCTTTTTTCAAAGGTGAATTAGTTTTGTTGGATGCTCTAGTGGTAAATTTAATTTTGGAAGTGACAATGAGATTTGAAGCGGTTCTTATCGATCAAAACATAGGATTTCTCTTTCAAAGACTGTCTCCCTAAGAGTTTCCTTTTCTTATGCAGTCTCACTTCCCTTTTTTGGCAGGTTGGACTCTCGTGCTGCCTGAAAGGGGTGTTGAGGTGCATGTATAGTCCTCTGTTGATGAACGATGGTGACTATGTCTGAATTATGGGTTGATTGTCGACGTACTTTTAGGGTGTGGACATCGTGTCTTTGGCTTCTACATCTTGGTGTGTCACGGGAGGCCTGCAACTCTAGGAATTTGGTCCCCCCTTACATCGTTAAGGCGTTGATGGGGTGGGTGCATTGATTAGAGATTGGCGCCAATGGTGGGTTTCCTCATTGGTTGGTGGGTTGGTGGTTCGTTGTTCACTTTTCTTGCACCTTGTTTTGCTATTCGCTCAATCCCCTACGACTCACAGGTCGTTTCATCATCGGAGACTTTTTTCATTCATGTAGTTTCTCTTGTCTTTTGTACTCATTTTGTTTAATAAGGCGCTGTTGAATTTGTCATTTAGGGTTGTTGTGTGTTTTTACACTGTTTTTGGTTTGGTTGTTTAATGTCGAAGGTCGTCTTCTCACTTTTCAATGTAGGTTGTATGTCTAGTTTACTAGATTTGTTTATATGCGGTATAGTGGGTGGCTTTAGTGTTATTGGCCTCTTTATCTCGATCGATTGGCTATTTCACTGATTGTAGAGGTGGTGTTGAATTAGCTATATTTGTGCTTGACAATTAGCGTGCTGATTTGATTTTTTGTTTTTGGAGTTCAGTACACAGTTTTTCTTTTAGCTTTATCCAAATTTGTTAGTAGATCTGTCTTTAGTCGAGATTGAGTCTGCATGTAGTATTAATATTTATATCTATTTCTTATTGAATGCAATTTTCCTTTAAATAAAGAAAGGGGATTTGAAGACTCGTAAGTTTATAAAAAGAAATCAGAAGTCTAAAAAGAGTTTTTAAGTTTGAGCATTTCCAACTTTTTTCTTTCTTTCTTTCTTTCTTAGTTTGTGCGAAAACTTTCTCAATGGCTATATATTTATTTATATTTATTCATAATAAAAGAACATAATAAAAGTGGCACGTGTTATAGTCTTATTAGGGATTGGATTTTATTTGTCGTTGATTATCCAATTCAGAATAATTTTTTCAAACAGATTATTTCACCTTTTTTCATTTAATTTGCAGCAGAATCTACCCAGGATTTTCGTAAAAAAAGGAAAAGCATATTCATTGGCGACTTAATTCCTTGAGAAAACATTACTCAAGTCGGTCCAAATAAACCAAAGTACGTGAACATTGATTTAAGACAATCGTCCGAGTCTCAACATTACGTTATGGATAAACATACCAATTTTAAAGGTATCAAAATAATTAATGAGAAAAACGGCCTAGTTTGGCTTCGAGTACAATCCACTTAGAAGATGCTCAAATTTTCTATCAATTAATTAACAAAAATCCACACTTTAATTCAGAACATCCCAAACTCTCATATCATCATATCCATGACCAATCTCACTCCTCAATATCCCATGTTACCTTCCCATTAACTCTTTACTAAAATCCAAAAAATCCTTTAATTCTCATTCTCTTTTCATTTTTTTTTTTGGGTTTAAGGGAAAAAAAAAGGCAAAAACAGAAAGAAGGACGCAGAGAGAGACGAACAACCATTGAAGCGTGAAGCGTGAAGCGTGAAGCTGCCACATACCCAAACTTGCATGCTGATCCCTAATACCATCAAGCCACGCTTGTGTTTGCCCATACTTCCTCTCCATCCTTGTCATCCTCTTTTCTCTCTCTCTCACTCACTCACTTTCTCTCTCCCCAACGACCACCCCTATATCTCCAACCCTTGTTCTATGTTCCCCACCTCATCAACACACCAACCTTATCAGCTTCTCTCTCTTCTCCACTCTCCTCTCCTCTTCTCTACCGACTACACGGGTATATATATATATATATGCATACACAAATACACATATAACAGCAAAAGTTGAGCCATTTTCTGAGAGAAATCGAAATCCCACCAAGAAAGCTCCGCACAAGCCGCCACCGCCAGGATTTCTCCGCTGCCGACATGTTTTCCGATGAAACGCTCCTGCAGAAATACCTCCCCTACAACAACTCCGGCGGTGATTCCGACTCCGACTCAGGTGAAGACCCGTACTCGTCGGACCACTTCCGGATGTATGAGTTCAAGGTCAGGTGGTGCACGCGCAGCCGGAGCCACGACTGGACCGACTGCCCGTTCACCCACCCGGGGGAGAAGGCCCGCCGACGGGATCCCCGCCGGCACCACTACTCTGGCACCGTCTGCCCCGACTTCCGGCGCGGCAGCTGCTCCCGCGGCGACTCCTGCGAGTTCGCACATGGCGTCTTCGAAAGCTGGCTCCACCCGGCCCGGTACCGGACCGAGGCCTGCAAGGACGGCAAGAACTGCAAGCGCAAGGTCTGCTTCTTCGCCCACTCGCCCCGCCAGCTCCGTATCCTCCCCTCCTCCGACACAACGTCCTCGCCGGATCACCTCTCCTCTCCTCCCACCAAAAAGAAATTCCACCACCACCATCACCATAACCACCACCTCATGACTTTCTCCCCAACATCAAACAAGAACCATTGCTGCGTCTTCTGCTCCGGCGGCGGAGGCGGGAACTCCTCCGTAAACTCTTCACCGACATCGACTCTCCTTGGACTGTCCCACTTGTCGCCACCGATGTCACCTATGGGCGGAGGCGGCGTCATTGGCGGCGGTAGCTACAAGGACGCCCTCACCGACCTCATGAGCTCCTTGGAAGCTATGCATCTCAGCTCAGAAAATAGTGCTAATTCCCCGGTCCTTTCGCCGATACCGGGTTGTTCGGTCGGTAAGATTAAGAGGAATTTTATCAATACTAGTTCTGGCCTCTCTTGGCTTGATGTTAATTCTTCTCTTAGTGATGATCAACAACAATTCATTCTTTCGCCTTCCACTCCCAATAACCACCAATCCTTGTTGTCCGAGAACAACTTCTTCAAGAGGCCGTACACCAGTACTAACAGTACAGACACTACTAGTACTGCCAATGAGAACAGGGCGGTTATAAATGCGGGTGAGAATTCCGGGTCGTCTTCGGATCCGGATCTTGGGTGGGTCAACGATCTGTTGATGTAAAATGGGGATAAAGTACTACTAACGATGCAGAAGAAGAAGAAGAAGATGGTGATTTTGGAAGTGTATATATATGCATGCACCAGCCACATATATACATGACTTTCTCTCTCTATATATGTATATATAATAATAATATTTAGGATGTTATTTAAGGTGTAAAATATTGATGATGATGATTTGGATTATTGCTATTTTCGTTTGTCATTATTGTTGAAATAAATTAGTTGTTTTCTTTGGGAGTATGTTTTTCAGTTGATAAGTTGATTTCAGAGTTAGTCTGATAATCAGCTGAGTGACTCTTTGGGAAGTTGTCTTTAATTTGTACTTGTACTGAGAAAGCTAGTTCTGATATTTGGTCTTTTGCTTTAGGATTGTAATTGGGTTTATTGAACAATTTCTGATAATGGGAATTCTGCTTTTCTTTGCTTTTTTCCAATTTCTTTTTTTTTTTCTTTTTAAATTTGTGAAATACTTGCTTGTTTTGTGCATGCAACATTTACGTGATAAACCTAACCAAATAAGTCATAATATTGGTTGGAGATCGTTTCAATGAGATTTTGGTACTTGGCGTGTATAAGCTGGCATGTAGATGTACTCATGGTTCACTTGGCAAGTGTTGCATTGTCTATATACTTTTTTTTTTTTTTTTATGTTGGGCTTATTGTTTGAAGATCTATAATTCTGAGGATTTTATGATGAAGTGACTACTTATTTTACGTATATACATGGCACGTTACTAATTTCTTTTGTTCTTTTTCAGTCGGACATAATTATATTTCCCATTAGCTAAGTTTAGCTAGATTCCGCTGAGAAATATTCATGTAAAAGGAAAGGGCGTCTGATGAGTCCTAAACATACTCAAGTATCCTTGATAGGAATAATAGGATATGTGTCACTTGAATATTTGCATTCTGCAGTAATTAATTCACAATTTTTTCTTTTTCTTTTTTTGGGCCTTTTTGAAATTTTGAAGGGGAAATATCACAAATCTGCGAGGCAGCAAAGATAAACGAGAGACATCCATAATTCTTTCCGGGCTCGTGATAAGCAATGTTAATTCTAGTTAAGAATGAATACTGATTAATGCCAATTTCTGAGTCTAGAAAAAGAAAACATGAGTGTTTTGAAACTAAGTTTAAACTCTAAGGTTTTAACTGTTATATTATAAGATTCACACATGTTACCGTGTAAAATACATGTAAAATAAAAAACATGTTACCGTGTAAAACAAAAATATATTACAGTGTAAAATTTTTATATAATATGCTATAATGTTTAAGTTTCATTTTAAGTTGTAACTTTATTCTCAACTTTGTACTCAAACTTTACAAAGTAATTATAAAATAAAGGCGGTGATCCTTTAAGCGCAAAGCAAGTTTTCATAATAAATATGGCAGGTCATGAATTAGAAATTATATCCAATTTCTCAATCGTTTCCAACTTTTTCTTTTTGAAATGAAATTACCAAATCCCTATCTTAATTATAAAATGAGTTTTATAACGTTATAGGATTTTGACAGTCTTACAATATGAAGAGCTTAAGCACAAAGCATTTTTCAATATAGTGGCTCTTTTAAAGTATTTCTATTAGGATAAATGAGAGCATTTTCTCCAGTGGTCAAATGTATTTGTTGGGATACAACTTTCTTTTCATTTCCACCCGTTTCCATCCTCCTAAATTTACAATTTCAACACACTCAATGTTTGAATTATCATGATTTTCTGTTTCTGTGACTTATCAGTTTTTAAGCATTCTCTAGATCTATCCAGCCACATGATTAAAGTTACACCTATTATATGGTTTGTATTCTTGTTGACAATAATAGAGAACTCTCCAGATAATTCTAAGCACTTTATTACTAGAATTATTCTGGTGGATGCATGAAAGTATCATAATCCACGAATCCATGTATATTAAAAAAAAATTACTTCTCTTTAAATGTAGTCATTCCCACATAGAATTCAGAATAGAATCTTGGCATTATTCATAAAAAGGTTAGATGTACGTATAAATAGGACCCGTTTGGTAGAATTTTGATCATGTTCGTAGTAAATAAAAAAAGAGAAGTAAAAGCCATATTTTTAAATAAGTGTTTGTAACTGTATTTTTAAAAGGGTTTAAATAAGTCAAAAAGGTTTTGAAATTTTTTAAATAAATAACAAATAATATTATAATAAAGGTTATAGTATCTTATTAAAACTCAGATGAAATAAAGTTTTTTTTAGAATGCATATTCTGTAGTTTTAACTAAAAACTCTTAGATGATCCATACAATTTTTTAAAATAGCTTTTGTATTTAGAAAACAAAAAACAATTTTTAGAAAACCTCGCCAACAAACCCACAAGAAGAAACGACTTAAGCCATGAAAAATAATGAATAAAATAATGTCACTACCACTTGAGAAGAAAAAATGTTGTTTCTTTTCATCTAATATGAAGTACTAGAGGTTTTTTTTTTTTTTTTTCCACTAGAGATTTGAAATGTACATGCACTTCAAAAAAAAAAAAAAAGAATCTACTGTAGTCTATGAAATGTACCCATTCTATAATGGCATACCATTGTTTCCTTGGAGGGGTACTTATCTGGTCAAATACAGCGAGGATGGTTGGGAAACGACCCATGAGCCTGTGTTTGGGAATAACTTCTTTTCTCTCTTTCTTTCCCTTTTTCCTTTCTTCTTTTCATGGTAGGGCTTGTTTGGCTGGGTTAGGTCGTGATTTGTCCGAGGGTCACAAGGAATGGTGCGGACTGAGGGAGCAGAGCAGCCCATGCTAAAACGACCCATGATAGCGTTTTTGGAGGGGTCCCCTATAACTCGTCCTACCCTTCTTGACATCTTGGTATTTTGGGCTCACATTTTTCCAATTGCTTATTTAATTTTGGAGCTTTCTAATCGAATTTTTTACGGTGACGTACTCCCATCAATAGTGCATATTCTTAGACATTAAATCTAGTTAAATTTTTTATTAAAATACAAAAAAAAAAATTAACAAAATAACAAAATCTAATCATTCAGATCAGATAATATAAAATAGAGCTACATTGATTTTTTTTCTTTCATATGCTACCTTAAAATTTGTATTAGGAGATATCTTCAATGGGTATATGCTTTAGCCATCAGATCTACAAAAAAAAAAAAAATGATTTCGAGCAAAAATGGTTTGAAAATGCATATTGTCGGTAGGAATGACCTTATTAATTCCGAACATTTAAATTTGCTGTGATTTTGGACAAGAGGCCCATGCCTTGGTAATATGCCTATGACAGTTGCTCATTCTCTGACTTTACCAAGGTATGGCTGACATCTGTGGATAGAGGATGTAGCAGATTCTTGGGTCGAACCCGTGACTGTATATGATGATGATATGCATCTAAATACATTACTTGGGGGACTGCATTTTTTTCAAAGCTTTGCGGTCTATTTTTCTTATCAGCAAGATATAATGATCCCCAATGTGGGACATGCACGTTGAATCCCAAACAACCCCTTATGGGTGTTGTTTTGTTTTTTGTGTTCTTTAGGAGGGTGAATATTTACTTTTCAAATCCATGTATGTAGAAAATTTCAAAAACACCATCCTCTGTTTAATAAAGGTAATAAAGAACCCTTCAATTAAAAGAAGAAGATCTTAACAAGATCAGCAAACAAATTTTCTTAATTTCTTTACACTCATACATCAAGTACAAATCATTAAGTTCTACTATTGACCAACTGGAAAACAAAATAAAACAAAACAAAAAAACCAAAAAAAAAAGGTGTGGACATGATAATTAGCCTCTATAGTGGGAAATAAATCTTTAGTTTAGCGAAAGAAAAATGATACAAGTAAAAGAAAAAAAAAAAGTTCATAATACTTCATGAAATTACAGTATAACTTATTAGAGATAAAAATGATTAAGACAAACAAGAAAATAAATATTTCAGTTTTAATTACATAAGCTACAAAATTTTGAAACTTTATGGTAAAAATTTTTTGTTGACAACAAGTAAGATTTGCTGGATGCGAAATTATTGGCCGACTTTGGGTCCAGACTTTTAGCTCAAGTAGACACACCCATTGCTGCCATACCAACCAACCAATGGCTCTTTAAATCTTTTCATTTTATCGTTGGGTGGAAGCTAAGACTTGATTGCCTCCACATAACTCCATAAATAGTCCTCTTTCCCTTTCCATACTTGTACTTTTATCCATACGACAATAAACAACTAATTTCTCCGACCTACACTCCAATTCACTCTATTCATTGGTCCTGCTTTTGGCACAAACCACTTGTTCCACTCCTTTGACCGTTAAAACTGGATTGAATTGTCTTTAACCTCTACTTTAGCCCAGAAGACGAGACACGCCTGACTGCCTAAAAAAAAAAAAAGGAGAGAAAAAAATAACATTTCAAAGTACAATTATTAAGATATTTGACAAATATAGTTAAAACCAATTTTATAATTCAAAACATTATAACATATTAAAACTTTACATTGTAACGACTTTTTACCTTTTATTACAACATGTGAAAATTTTATACTATTTGATAACTAAAAAATTGATTTTAATGTAATTATAGACATAACTTAACAGGAAAACCACATTCAACCCTACTTAAAGGTGAAGAGCTCAAATTCCTCATCCTAATAGCAACGCAATCATCAAATCTTCATCAGTTTCCATCCAATTCATCTAATTTTTTTCACACCATGTATTAACTCTACCATACACATACATATTTAATTCTGACGTGATCTAGTTGAAAACTACGTGACGTTGATAAATTTAAAAGGTGATCAACTGCTATTGTCTTGCATTTTCAAATTCAACAACTTTCCATAAAAAAATAGTTTGAATTTTTATGAGATAAAATATTATAGCAAAAAAGAGGCTTGAACTTTAGGGTACAAACCCCAAAACAGAGGGTACTTCAAGTGCCGAATAAATTTTTAAAAAAATGGTCTATATGAAATTTTGTCATTTATGCCGAACCAAGAAAAAGAATTATTCAATTACGAAGAACTAATTTCCTAGTAACTCACAATAAACTACACGTATGTTACTAAATACAGTGCTGATTTACATCAGGAAAAAAAATTACACCAGAATTGTATTCTTCCACCTATAATCTGTTTCCGTATGTAGCTCAGTTATCCTTACAATTTCTTGAGTAGCTGGAAGAGGACAGTCTGGACTGTGACTGGAAAAAATCAAACGGAGTTCCGGCTCCGAAGGATCTTCTGGTGGCATTTGGTGAATCTGATAACAAGGGTTCGAAGACTGGATTTCTGTTCCTGGATTGAGTTATGGACAACGGAGAAACATCTTTCTCCATCGATCTCGCTTGCGGCTCAATGTTTCCCAAGGATAGGATAGGCCCACCCAAACGTTCAGCCTGCTGAAGCGTGTTGATTTTGCTTGGTCTATACGTGTACCGGAAGAACTTTAGAGCAAGAATCGGACCCATTCCGGCTGCTACTATGAGCTGTAATGGAATGGAAGTTTCTATTAGTACAGAGAACCATACACCATAAAGAACGAGCTTGAATTTCACATAGAAGCCCCACATATCATACAATGCTATATAATTCTTCACAAGAGAATTCTATGGTAGGGTAGGTGGGGTTCTGTTTTAAACAGTTAGATTTATATGTGGTTTTGTTAGTTTATGTGTCTACATTTTTTGATGTGATTTCAACTAGAATTTAAAACCTAAAATGGTACAGAGAGATAAGCCAGAACCAAAGATAGCAAAGAGAAACTTACAAACACAGTAAACCAATAAGACGGCTGTCTACACAGGCGAAACATAATTGTATACATCCCTGAAGATGGAATGGCACTGAAGATCCAATTGATGATGTAGAACGCAATCAAATTACCCCATATTGCAAGATGTTGTAGTATAGTAAAAGAACTGCAGGGATCAGTCAAAAAGTAAATTCAGACTACAATCAAGACAAATTAAATAATATTTTACTGAAAAAAACGCAAAAAAATATTTAGCTGAGAGCAAATCAGAGAATAAAGGCAAGCAAGATAATGTGGACAACTTGCTAATGTTATGCCACATGTCAAAAGGTAAGTGGTGCGGGTGGTAATAATAAAGACAATACTTTTTGTACAAGTAAGAGAGTGTTTGGGAACCAAGTTCCAAATGATACAGTATAAAGCTCTTCTATACTACAATGTAAGGCCAAAATATGCTACAATGTAAAGCTCTCACATACTATCGTGTTTAAGTTCAAACTTGGTGCCCAAACACTCTCTAATAAATAGAATAAACAGTCAGCAACTGAAAGAAAAATAATCAAGACGGGCAGTCACGATGTGAACAACACTTCCTATGCGATAGATAGTATTATATTCATAGTTTCACGTGCACCACTAATTTTTTAACATGTGGCGTAGCATTCGTAAACTAACCACGTCATATGCCTCAAAAAAGACACTTATGCATCAAGTTGAGGCAAGGGCAAGGCAGTACAAAAAGTCAAATTGAAGCTACAAGCTTAAGAAAAAGGAAAGAGGAGGCTTACTTTGTCTCCAATGTCATAACGAAAGCCTGCAACCAAATACATCCAGAGAGAGCGACCAACGAGACCTCCTCCATTTCACTTTTTTCATAAGCGTATGCATGTATGCTGATAATGAATACAACAATTGCCTGGACATCAAGCATGGAATCAGTATCGATGGAATGATAAGTAACAGGCATAACATTTTGATTAAGCAAATCACATCAAATTATTCCGCGGACTTGGGATTGGACCAAGGGAGCAAAACAATTGTCAAAACGAATGTCAAAAAACTCAACTCACATGGAAAAGTGATCGTCCAAACCATCCAGCAAACGTACTAGGATTCAAAAGCCTGTCACCCCAAAAGAAAAGAAAAAAGAGGACATCATTATTTAGGTGATAGAGAAAACACCCATCAGGATATGTCTCACGTATACATTACATATATACATATTGAGTAGAAAAGATGGTAGGAATGATGAAGTCTTACCTTCCCGCTTGACAATAAAACAAAATTTGCGGATGCTGCATGACTGTTTCTTCACTAAGATCTTTGTCAAGGACACTGACTACAACAGGAACACTTGTGTAGAAAACATTATAAGCCATCAAGCTAACAGAATTGAAGAGACTGGTGCCCGAGACGCCTGAAATGAAAGAGAAACTGAAAGTGTGCTAAAGTCAGTGCACCAGAAACAACTAAGATATAAGATCTTAAAGGAAGAATGTACAGTCGCTAATTAGTTGAGAGTAGGTAACGTTTTTTAAGGAACTCACAAAATCTGGATGAAGCATATGACCAGGGACTTGTAAAATGAGTACTGAGATAGAAAAGCTGTGCGGTTGTAAGAGTAACGCCCATGGACAAGTATCAATCTTTTCAAAAACCTAAATTCTGCAAACCAGAAGAAGCAATTAGCACATTCCAATACACATACCATATATTTAACAGAATCAAAACAACGTTTTTAGCATTGGATAGATGTATTAGTATAACAACTCACTCCCAATACTATAATCAGCCGCCCTTGCTGCCTGCAGGCCCTCTCTCCCGCTGATGCCAACTCCAATATCGGCTTGCTGTATCATCCTCACATCATTCCCACCATCCCCAATGGCCAATGTTCTATAGTCGCATGATTTTAAAATCTCCACAAGCTGCAAAAGGAAACATGATACACACCATATTGTTATCCATCTCTTCTTTCTCTATCAAAAAAGGATTGAGGAAAGAAAAGAAAATGCATTATGATTAGTTACTTTTTGTACACCAGACATATAAACTGACCCTCTTCAAATTACACTCATGGCATCACATGATTATGTTAACTACTTATATTGTCGTACAGCACAAATAAAAACCATCAGAAAGAATAAATTAGCTTCTTGCTCTAGCGAGCACATCAGAATTAAACACAGAACGGATACCCCTTAAGACCACTGAAGACGAACTAAATTCTTTTATAAGAAAAAAACTCTTTATATTGATAATAATCAAGTACAAAGATTAAGAGGACAAGGAGTCCTCAGATATGAAATAACATAGACAAAGACCTATAACATCTTTCCAACTTATAATAATTAAAGTGAAAGGGTATCATTTGAAACTAAATTAGAAGGAAAAAAAAAAAAAGGCATCAAGGCTAATTGAGTTATAAGCACCTGCTTCAACAATCAATTTTGCCACTGCTGTAGCATTAACTGTTACTCAAAAATCCACTATCTTTAGAGAAAAAACTTGATTGAATCTAGGTTTCAAGGTTCAAGATTTAAAATATTTTAACGTTTCCTGCTTTTAGGTATACTAAGGATACAAACCATTAACATGCCTTAAGTTTGACCTTTTTAAGGACTTCCCTCTAAAAGATTATTTTTGGCTCCCGCAAATAAGAGAATAACGGAATAAGCAAATTTGTAATCACAAATTCACAATGTTTGTCAACCGTAGTAATAATACAATAGCTAGCT
Source organism: Artocarpus heterophyllus (assembly GCA_025403435.1). Lineage (NCBI taxonomy): Eukaryota > Viridiplantae > Streptophyta > Magnoliopsida > Rosales > Moraceae > Artocarpus > Artocarpus heterophyllus. The sequence continues at coordinate 419,400 of JAJQZP010000401.1, forward strand.
AGCTGCTAATATAATCAACAAATAGTAATCCATAAAGGAAGGTGAGAAAAAGAATAATACTGATAAATAAAAACTTGAAAACAAGAAAAAGGCTTATATGTGTCTGCGTTTGTTTGCGTATAAATAATGAAAAATCATATTACAAAATTATTTAAAACGAAAAAGACTAATAAGGATAACCTGTGCTTTCTGGGATGGTGTTACACGACAACATATAGCAGTCCTTGACAATATTGCTAATTCAGTAAATGTTTTACGATAATGCTTGAGTGCAATTTCAAGAGCCCAGCCATCTACGACAAAGGCCACATCCTGCAAAAAGAACGGGAGAGAAGGAAAAGAAACAAATAAATATATAAAGACCAACTTGATTATAAATCATATTAGGAGAGAGAGAGAACCATAACTTCCTAAAAAAAGATATCCAAACATTTCAAATTAACATGCAAACACACAATTCTTGTATAACCTTATCACACATTAATCACAGCAACTGAAAATCTAGTAACGAAAATGATCGATGTTTGCCATATGTGAATTGTTTAATATGACACCTTTTATATATTTTTACAGTTGTTGCACGCGGATAATAACAAAGGAAACAATCACTTAATCAGACTTTCATATTGCAATCAGAACTATGTAAATTTACCTTAGGCTCTGAAGTTGTAATGCTCATTGTAAGTAAAACTCTCTCTAAGCTTGTACGAACTTCATCTTCAGTTTTGCCATCAATCAAGAGAAGTTGTCCTTTTGGCTCTGTCAAGCCAGAGAAGACAACAAAAAAAGAGAATAAATGCCCAAAAAAAATATGATTATAAGGGGGAAAAAACACCGATATCTCGAAAAATGTAAGACAAATACCCTCGATATATTACCAGTAAGCTAAGCAGAAGTACCAGTAGAAAACACAATATTGATAAACACTGCTTGCTAATAAAGCCCCATTGCAACAGAACACACATATTCCTATTTTCTATGCTGACGTATAGAAAATTGAAAACAAATGTAAAATTATACGGGCAATCAAAACAAGCGTCCAAAAAAAGGAGATTGATATAGATGATGGTGCTCTGGATCAGAAATGACAAGATAATTCAGAGTCTACAAGACAAGTTTGCTAAGAATTGAAATGCTTTAAATTTCCACGCAGAAACAAAATAAAAAAATAACAATAAAAAGTTGCTAATCTTTTATACATGAATACCTGGTGAAACAAAATTGCAAGAAAGAGCAATCTGTATTGCTGTATTCTGCTTGTCACCAGTAAGCATCCAAAATTTGATTCCTGCTTTTCTTAGTGTCTCAATTGTTTCTGGCACGCCATCCTAAAAGTTACAATGCAAAACATCATAACAGATAGCAGTACCTAGTAAACTTGAGACAATAATATTCAATATCTAACTGAGCTTGCTTTTCTCCTGACCACAAATCTGCAATTAGTAAAAAATTGACAAAACCTACATTTATTTTTAAGATCTTTGGAGTTTAATACCCTACAGCAATATCTTACCTGTAAACGATCCTCTATTGCAGTAACTCCAAGGACCTCAAGATCATGTTCTAATCTTTGACAGACCTCAGCTAGTCTCCACTGCACAAAATAATGAATAAATTGATAACTGATGGTATATCAATGCATTTTTAAGGTGTAAGCATGATTTCCACTTTACCTCACGATCAACCAATGTGCTACTGGCCTCTTTAAACATCAAAGACCATTCCCGATACTCGTCTTCCTCCAACTCACGCCAAGCGAGGCATAGCGTTCTCAGACCCAATTGAGCATATTGTTCCACAGCTTCAATAAATGTCCTTGTTTGCTGTCCTGAGGTATATTGCGAACTATTAAACACATAATACTCATATGCATTAATCATAGATTTGTAGCTAACTAGAAGCGGTGTAGGAAAGGGCATTGAATAGCCAAGGACTAATATTATTCTACCAAAAAAAAAAAAATACGGACTAATGTTTATAAAGCTGATTAAGAGACATGCACACGTCATACACTAGCTTGCAAGATGAAGAGCATAGGCAGGTCAAAATAAAAAATACTCTGGTGGCTAGATCGGAAAAACCTAAAAAGTAAGAGTTCAATCACCATAATTGCAACAAGAAATACAACCTAAGAAAAAAAAATTCTGAGCCAGGAAAAACTAACATATTTCACCAAGGTTTTAATAGTCATTTGCAACTATAACCAAAAGGAAAAACTGGTATTACCGGCACGTGCGTATGGAAGAATCGCTTCATCTGCACCCTTTGAGAAAAGAATAATCTTTCCCTTCTGGCAATCGTTCACCACAATTGACATTCTTTTCCTATCGGAAGTGAACTCCAGAATGTCCAAAACCTCGTATCGAATTATAGAAGCATTGAACTTGATCTCTGCAATACATTGGTCGAAACTAAGAAGATAAATATAAGATTAGAATACAATAACTAAATAGCCAAAAATAAATCATTTTACCAAGAATATTTCCACTTTTATTGAAGAAAACCATATGCAATTGTGCAGCAGCGTGGACAAGTGCATCCTCATCCTGCGACTGCGCCTTGTACACAATATCCCCACTTTTGCTACAAAGAATAGAAGAAACATACAGAAATTAAAACACTTACACAAGTACACCTTTTTTTTTTTTTTTTTTGCTTCCATGTATTAATCTGAAAGTATAAGACTGTTTGATTGAAAGGAATTTCATAGAATCTCAGAAAAAATAAAATGAAATAAAAATGTGAACAGAAGCAAGAATCACCTTTGAACAGGTATTACTGTATTACATATTGCCATAACTGTAAGGAAATGTATTACACCGGAAGCGCCACTAGCAACGGCATTGAGTAGCCTTGCATCTTTTTATCAGAGTAAAACAAATCAGGAACTATAGTCAATCCAAAAGAGTTCCTATACTTGTAGAAGAAAATAAATCGATGCCACTTTGAAAAAAACACGGGCTAATTAACAAGCTCATCCTCAAGCCGTTCATTAACTGGTAATTGAACATCACGTCCATCACGAAAAATTGTTCATAACAAATGCCACTCCATCTAAAGCCACTTTTTTTTTTATTATTTTAACTACAAAAACACTTAGGCTTGAGCATCCATAATCAACAACACCCATTAACAAAGCTAGAGATGTTGTATCACAATAATTCTCTAATAGCAGCATTCATTCCCATGGCATCACAAGAACTTTTGCAGCTGAATTAACCATAAGGGTATATACAGGTAAATCATCTATTAAGTAAATTAAAAAATGAGGTCCAAACAAGTGCAACCTTTTAAATTTTACAATAAGCACATGTGACCAAAAAGACAGGGTGACATGTTCATTACAACAAGAAAACAAACCTTTCAAGGCATCTCCTGTCTCATTTCCATAGTAAATGCCATTGATACAACACCTTCTAAAGATCATCCTATTTTCAGTTAGGGTACCAGTTTTGTCAGTCAAAATGTACTCAACTTGTCCCAGGTCCTCGCTAATCGCTGTACTGCCACATAATAAATACACCATTTATCATATATTCAAAAAAATTAACATACATGAAATCATTGGCATTTACACCAAAACTAAATAAACTCACTTTGTTGCATGGGCTGGAGTACCAGACTCAAAGTCGATCATTTTGTTATCCCACTCAATGAACTTTGCATACAATCCCTTCACAAGATCAAGGGATACCTGCCAAAGATTTAATGGTTTACGTCTTTAGAGACTATAATGGAGACAGAAATTTGAGAAATTTAACTTTTATTAATAAAAAAAAATGATCCTATCTTGTTCTTATAGTTGTTATATATAAACAAAAATTTCCTTTTATATTATATACACCACAATATACCTTAATTGATATGGGTATCATGATGGAACAAAGCAATTCAAACCGAAGAGGGATAACCAAAAGTTCATACCACGGACCTTCCTCGGGATACTGGACGTACCATTGCTGCAAACGAGACAATAACGAGATAAGGTGAAAGTACACTAGGGGAACAAAACAAAACAAAAAACGAAGTGATAGTTTACAAAGCTGAGCACAATGTGATTCCTTTTTTCCTATTTTCCTTTGGGATAGTTAAAGATATTAAAAACACCACAAAGTCACACTTGAAGGAGGAAAAAGAAAAGCCCACTCACCTTCCTTGCTTCTGTATCCTTCCATACATTACCAGCTATACCGAGAACCATAACAACAACAATTTGAAATACAAATATAGCTCCAGTCAACTTGTCTATCATGGCATCCACGGCTGTAAGCTTCGGTTCAGGTATGCCCCTACTCATACCCAGCTTGGTTTCATTACCTGATAAGAAGAGTAGATAGATATGTAAACTTGTTAAGGATGAACATATGTAATAATTATACATTAGCTTTATAATGTCCCTCGAATGGTGGATACTTCCGACACTGAAAATGATCAGAATGCGCATAAGGGCACAAGATCCTAGCCGGCAATGAAGCCACACAACCACATGACCGCCTTTTAAACTCGGTAATTCAAATTACACCATTCCATCATGTTACTAGGAAGTTCTTCCCATTTATCTTTCCTTATAATACTTGCACATGTTGGGAGGCCAAAGGGTAATCTCCTCATTGGCATAATTGTAGTGATTTATGATGTATTAGTGAACGATTTCATCATCATGTGTCATGCATTACGAATTTTGACCTTTCATAAGTTCTCAACCCTCTGCTTCTCATTGTTTGGAAACACACACACACACACAAACACAAAGATATGCATGAAAAGCAAACAAGTATACAGTTAGCTATGTGTCCTCAACAAAATGAACAAAGGGAACTTGCCTGTATAAACAGCTACACCGCATGCCCACTCTGTATTCCGCAAGTAACATGACTGAAGAATTGTATTGTTAATGGTTAATGGACACTGATCATTATCAATAAATGGAGGAAACAGCCTCAAATTTGCATCAAATCTTCTAATGTCCTTGTCAGGAACAGGGCACTCAATCACACCCTGCATGGGAAGGAGAAACAAAAATCATTACTTTGATATAAGTGGAGAAAGAAAAACAACAGAAATCTCCGCCAAAAACCTTGCCTTGATTTTGTGCAAAAGTTCGAGATCAATTCCCATGCAAGCTGAGGGAATGACCCTAGTCTTTAGATCAGTTTCACCGTCTAGAGCAGCAGTCTGCAAAAGGTTATATTCAAGAGAACATAAAGGTCCAGAAGGATACACACCTATTTTAATAATTTTGGAATCCAATAGGGTGTTTGGCAAGCATGATGAGAACCAACTTTTTGGTTCAAAACACTACAGCATGTGTGTTTACACTATTTGATAAACAAAAAGTTGGTTCTAACCATGCTTGCCAAACACCCTATAAGAAAGGTTATGCATCGAAATTTAAGAGAATAAACAAGTTTCTGTAACTTCAGAATTTCAAGGTGAGAGAAAAGAAAACCTAAATTATCTAGGTTTTAAATAGAAATGAACTTGTTTAATAACCTAGGTAAGGTCTTGGCTTGTAATACATCTCTTGAACATTTGCTCTGTTTCATTATCGTTTTTAGCAGTATAGAGTATACCATACTTTTTCTTGTTGCGACCTTTTTTTGTTGTTGAACAGTATAGTTTACTTGAGCAGCATTATCGCCTACCATTGTTTGAAAAAAAAATAAATGGAAGGAATGATACATAATTTCTGTTTACCGTACCGCACCTAACTTGGCCAATTCCCTATCAAAGGTTTGATATTTACCTCCACATAGCACAGGCCTTGTGGATCAGAAGTCCCAATCAAAACAAGATCACATGGCACTTCATCGTTCTCTCGGAGCCACACTATGTTACCTACACGAATATCCTGTGCTTGAATCTACAAAAAATACCACCAATAAATGAAAAAAGACAACAATTTGGTTACTCAGGTCTCAGTGTTGAAGACAGGCCAAACATGAAAAGTAATTAATCCAAGAGAGAGGGAGATTAAAATTGAAAAAATAAAATAAAATAGAACAAAGAAGAAAAGAGGGTTTAGTACATGTGTTTTTATGCCCTGCCTCACAACCCAAACTTCTTTCTCATTCGCTTTCTTGTCTGAAAGATATCTATGGTAATCATCCCATGCCTCTTTCGTTGCAGAGACCGCAAAAATAAAAATAAGTGGACCCCATGTACTAGCAGGATTTACTGGAGTAATAAGAGACCACAACTGAAGGCAAGCTATCAGCAAAAAGTACTGGTTCATGAAGCGGCTGACAACAGAGATACAATTTGTTATAGACATTGGAGAAAAGGAAAACAACAATGCATCTCAAAATTTATAATAGATTCACAACATAAGACTGAAATGCCATTGAATAGGATAGCACGCAAATATATATATATATATATATGCTAAAACCAAATAATCAACAGCATCAAATAACAAATCACCTGAACTGTTCCCATAAATTTTTAGGGAGGAAGTTGAGCACATTATATTTTGTGTTTGATATTCGATTGGCGCAGTACAGATCACACGAAGATTCATTGTCGTTGATGTAGACGTAACGCTTCATTGTTGAACTAGAAGAATGTGACCGTGTTCAAGTACTTGTTCCAAGTTCACAACAACCCTAACAGCATTTAGAAATCCGCCACAGGAAACCAGGCGCAATGCTTGAACCCTAAAAATATTTTAAAAGAATGAAGCAAATTAGATATTCCACATTCATATTGCTTATTGTCCAAACTAGTAAAATTAAAATCACACAAAAAAAAAAAAAAAAAACAATAGAGGCCTAGCATAATAACAACATTTGAACCACATCCAAATATGTTCTTCTACTACTGCCCAACAACTAGAAAAGCATTATAACACAAGAAATATCTCAAAAAACGAGTGATAATAATGAAAAGTAAAAGCAACCTAAATATTCAAGTTCCCAGCTCAAAATCAGAATCGAGACCAACAACTTAATCAAGAAAACAAAGGCAAATCGGAAATTCTATTATGCCAACAACCATGATCGAAAATCAATAACCCATTAAATGAAACGCCGGTTTCTTCACTGGGTCATCAAAATTACATTAAAAAAAAAAAAAAAACACAATTCCACTGGCATGAATTTTACAGAAATGTTCATTTCATTAGAGATTCAAAAGAATTATACATACATATACCGATTCAGCATATTATACGAAAAGGGTTTTTCGATCTTACCTGGGTTGCTCATCAACTTCTCTCTCTACCTCCGTCCTCGCTCCTACGGCGCCTCTCTCTCTCTCTCTCCCGGAAGCTTCTTCTCCGTTTGAAGGAGATGACCATTGGTGATTACTGATTGCGTGCGTCCTCACCGGTTGACTCTGTGTGGATGCGCGATGTACCGTTCGACGTAGGAATAAAGCAATGTGTTCGGGCCATGTCAGCTGGGCCCGCTTACTTATGACGTGTCACGACTCCGTTGGAACGAGATAGTGGAGTGTGTGCATAGGAGGAAGAAAAACGTGAAGTTCAAAAAATTAGGCCGATCCCACTTAGTGTCTTGGCCCGGTAAACCTGTTTTCCGCAGTAGTGTTTAAGGTGGGGTCTAAAAGAACAAACTTTTTTTCTTTTTTTTTTGAAAAATAGGACAATATCAGTATCATATATGCCATACTAATAATTTTTTTTGAGAGCATGTTTGATTCGAGTATTTGAATAAAATTTTAAATTTTTGTAAGAGAAAATATTGTAACAAAATAATTTAAATAGTGATTTAAACCACGAAACAAATGCAAGTATAAATATAACATTTGTACACATCAAACTTTTTTTTTTTCTTAAGGTATACATCAAAGTAATTTATGTGTGTGGTATATGCAACTTTGACAAGGCTTTTCATAAATTTCACGGTTGAAAACTTCACCAACCATAGAATTCTTTTTCAAGTATAGAAAATTGCATTGCATGTTAGATAAATACAAACAATAATGCCGCATGAATAGCTCTAAAATACAACCCAAAAAAAAAAATCTTAAACATTAAACGGTGCCATCGATAATTGAAATAAACCGCATAAAAGGTTGAAACGTATGTTGGGTTTAAAAATCGAAAAAACCAAATAGGCATGCCACATGACACGGTAGTAATTCATGCTAGCACGTCGGGTATGGGTTTTGAATCAGGATCGGGTTCGGATTGAAGGTTAATTTTTGCATAAATTAACTCGGCATTAACCCGATCCATGATACAAATTAGTTAAGAAATCTTAACACCAACCTGACCTGTTTAGACAAGGGTTGACACGAACATTATACGTATTAACCTGTTTTTTATGCAACCTATAAAAAGCCAATGTCCCGCAACCCGCCAATAACCCGTAGTAACTCGCACTAATCTATGACTTTTTAGCTTTGAATTTACATTAATATAATGTAAAAACAAATATAAAACAAATTACCTCAAAATCAAATGAGTTTCATACTACAACAACAAAAAATGTCCTAAAATTTTTTGTTGTTGTCCAACAAAATGAAAAAGCCTCAAGTGATCAAGCCAAAATCATCTTTTTTATTGTTTAAAAGTTTAAATCAATTTAGTTTGAAACTTGGTATGATATTAAGTGAGTTAGAATTTTGTCTTATAGGTATATTTGATGATAGGGAAAATATTTTAAAAAAATTTAAATAATTAATCACAGATCAGACATGTCATTTTAATGTTATGTGGTTTAACCCAAATACGACCTGTTTTTGGACAGGTCAATTTTGGGTTGACACTAAAATGACCGTGGTTAATTTTTTACCCTAATCCGTAAAAAAACGTGTTGGGTTTGTGTCATGTTATCATGTCATAACCCACACTACAGGCCCCATACATAAATAGCTCTTTCAATAAAACCGTCACAATTAATGGAAAAGTCCGATCGATCGAGATCAAGATACTTATAACTATTAAAGCCACCAACAACATCATAGAGTAATAGATTAAACAAATAACCTGCATCAAAATTCTCCTCATTATTTTTTATATTTAAAAAATTACTTGAATGTGTGATATTTATCATATTACTTTAACATTGTAGCATCTTGTTTTATCTACCTCTTCTTAACCTAAAACAGCAGGAGCACCTTACATCCTTGAACCGATAACCGTCTTTTGGCTAACTTAGCCTTTTCCATCCCTCAAGAGTAGTAAGGGAAATTCCTTCTCGAGCGAACTTAATTATAATAAATCACTTTGGCAATTTATTTTTTGAAAAAAATACCCAAAACATCTCATATTTTTTTTCGTAAAATGCTATATTTGTCTTTCTTATTATTAAAATGCTTAAAACACCCATGTATTTTTGAAATCATACTTAAGAAACAGCCTAAAACAATTAATTTTTTGAAAGTTTAAAGATTACCCTTTCCAATCTATATTAAATGTTATATTAAATATGACTTAACTGGAAAAATAAATAAAATACAATTTAAAATATTCAAATAAATGTTTTAATTAAGTAAATACTTCAATTATTTTGAGAGTTTTAAAATTTTTAAAATTAATTTTATTTAATATTTTGGTTTAATAATATTTTAAATTGTATTTAATAAAGGTTAGGAAGGGTAATTTTAGTTTTTAAAATTTTTTTTTTTTTGTGGAAATGCTCCCCTAAAATTGTCCCTTTTAGGATTTGAACCTACAAGGCCCTAACCCCCACCCTACCTATGTTTCAAAAAGTTTAATTGATTCAGGGGGGATTTTTGTATATGATTTTAAAAATACAAGGGATCTGTTGGATATTTTTATAATAACAGAGGTAAAAGTGAGTTTTAGGCAAAACATAAGGGGCGTTTTGCATGTCTTTCCTTTTTTTTTTAATAAATAGGATAAAAAAACAATTTTATGTCCCTAAAAAAGAAAGAAATAAATTCTAACCACTACACTTTTGCCCCTAAAAACATTATACAACCAAGTTATCAACTTATCTTTAGGGCCAAATTCCTTTTTTTATCCAATATTATCTATGTAATGACTATAGTTAGTATATTACTTGTTATGTTATTATGGATAGTATTAAATAACTTGTTTTGAATGGAATGATTAGTTCGAAAGAAAATAAAGACTAGTTTAATTTCTTTCTATCCTTTTTCTTTTCATGCACTTTAATGAATGCATATGTGGGCGTATAGTTGAATGTGATGTCTTGCAACCAAAAAAAAAAGTCGAAATTGTTTGTTACAAAATCAAGGAAGTACATAGAGAAAAAGAATCTAAGGTATGAATAATGTGGACAAAGGTAATATCAAAATACTAAAGGGAGAAAATTTGAAAGAAAATAAAAACAAATAACAGTTTTGAGAAAATGAACTTAGGGGTGTTTGGTTATACACAGAAATATTCTATTAGATTTTTATGAATAATATATTATTGTGTTTGGTTGAAATAGGAATCTCGTATAATTGACAAAAATAAATTGTGGTATTAACATTAAATATATCAATATAGTATGTTAGTATTAATATTAAATAATTCCATTTATATTGATATTATACTATTAAATTGTTATTATTGTTAATGTTATTACTGTCATTATTATTAAATAATTATTATTTTATATAATATAATATTTATATTTATATTATATAAAATTATCAATTTATAATAATCATAGGATTAATATTTAACAATATATTAATATTAAAATGTTGTATATGATATATAATATTGATATAAATATAAATAATAAAAAAATATAATTTTTAATAATGTATTATTGTTTATATTAATATTTTTATAAAAAATATTATACATAATTAATTATATTTTATATTTGTTAGTATGTATTAATATAATTTAATATTGATATTATTATGAATATTACTATTATACTATTCATTGATATTATACTATTATATTTTTATTATTATTGTTAATGCTATTACTATTCTTCTTATTAAATTATTATTATTTTATATTCATATAATATTTTATATTATAAAATAAATAGTACTAAATTATTTTTATTTTATTTTATATTATAGTATTTATATATGTTATATACTAGTTATAATTAATAATATATAAGTTAAATATTGCATATGTAATATATTATATATTTTATTATTATTATTGATGTTATTATTATACTTATTATCAAATTATTATTTTAATTATAATATAATTATGCTAAAATATTATATATATATATAATATATTTTTATGATAAATAATATGTAATATATGGATATAAATATGAATATAAATAATAACAAAAATATAATTTTTTATAATATATTATTTTATATTATTATTAACATTAAATAATAATATTAAGTTATGATAATATTATAAATATTTAATAGTTTTTATATTATTTTATATTATTTATTTATTTATTATCATCATAGAAGAAAATGTGAGATTTTTATGGTTTAAAGATTTCTAGGAATATAAATATCATCTTTTTTGGGTGGGATTTAGATTTTTAGGGGTAAAATGAATCTAATAAGGTTGAGTTTCTTAGGAATCCAAAATCCATAATTCTTGTTCCAAACGGGGGAATCATGCAGATTCTCATTTCACCCTCACCTTTAATGTATGTATGCAATCTATCATCCTAAATTTGTAGTTTTTATACTACACTTTGTTTTCACTGTTCAAATAAAATCCAACGGTCCAAACTTTTATAGGGAAGTTTATCGGCCATAATGATTTGTTCTGGTTTCCTAGTTTTTGTTGGTGTAATTATTACACCAACTATTTGATATGACAGCTATGTAGGCTTTTGAAATCTAAAGAAATCTCTTGAGTTGGCAAAAAATGTCGCATTACCGTAAAATCTCAAACTAGGAAAAGTAGTATCTTATATATGTTAGACATGCATGCTCTAAGGAGTAAAAATGTAATAAGTTTTTTGAGACATTTTTATCAATAAAGAATTTATTTATTGTTTATATACCAAATCTTGCCCTCTTTACGTTCATATTTGTTGAATATATGTTAAGCAAATAATAGTCTGAGACTGTCGGTCTAAACCTTAAGAATTGGGCATATGATGGACAGATTATGCGGAAGACATGATTCTTAAGGTGATGGTCTAAATCATAAGATCCACAATCGAAGGAATAAAGTTGGGCACTTTATTCATGTAAAGATTGTTATGTTATCTATATCTATGTTGGGAGATGGTTTGTCTTGACCATCAGAGGTGGACTCCATAAATAGAAACATTGGCACGTTGTCATAGGTGAGAATGTATTGGATTGGGACATAAAGTGAATTGATTTGGATTAATAATTCTGTCTCAGCAAATCGATTCACTTTAGACAATCATTTGTATTGTATCTTAATCTTGAAATGAATAATGGGCCCATTGTCTTGACTTGTGTCTTTTGATATACCAAAGGGTGACACCTACATCTTAATAGTGGTATGCATGCTGGTATGTTGGAGGCATGACTCTTGATAGCGTAGACCTATTATTCATAGATATGGAATCCATAGCTCCTCTTTAGGAGTAGTGATATCTTATTATATGCGTTATCCTGTAATTGGAAAACTAGAACGCTCAACCATTTGGATACATAGGTGTAACCGAATGGTATACTGTCTTTGGATGGTAAGTTTTTTGATGGTGAGATAATGGAACGTAAGATAAAAATAATCGGTAAGGTAAGACAGAACTTGTCCTTAAACCGATTATGGATAATTATATGGGGATACGATACACTATGATATGTCATGGAGACTTAGTTATACGGACTTCGTAATTCTATGTAGTACGAGAGTACAGCTCTAAGCTTTTAGTGGAGTAGCGTTGGAGTTGATAATTATGAAATATATATCTGGGATATTGGGTTTCATAATTGTCAGGAGCTTGAACTATATAGGTCTATTTGGTCCCCTTTGCTAGCTCACAACATCCTGTAACGATACGGCGTGCTTTTCGAATAATTGGTGACTTATGTCAGATTTATCATATTGGTTAAATTTTGAAAGAATCAGATAATTCATGTTTGTTTATCGGTTGAATTAATTTTGTGATAAAATTGATTCAAGATAAATTTGTTGAATAATTAGGATTAGATAATTTTTGTATGTTTATCAGTTGATGTAATTTTTGGATAAATTAGATCAAGATAAACTTGTAAAATTATTGGGAATTCATTTATTTTCTTAGAGATTATCTAGATAAAGTTGTTTTAATCAAATAACTTTTCTATTGGTTATTTAAATTAAAACTGAGACTTTATCTTATAAAATCTCAGGTGGAAAATAAAAGATTCACTGAGATTTTTATTCGGCAGTTCGATATGCCGATTCACATGTTCGGTCTGCCGATTAACGAATGATAAGATCACGTATTTTTACGCGGATCTTGTCAGATATTGATCGAAATTTGATTCTGATTCGAATTTTGAGACCTAATCTGATAAGGACTGACCTTAGACCCAACCTCTATAAATAGGAAGTAAGTCACATAACTTATTAAGATCAATTGAGAGATTAAGAGTGATACTCTGCTGGTGAGAATCTGAAAAACTCCCTAAGAAGCTCTTGTTCACAAATCACGAACATTAGCTTTGGGTTCTCTCAATTAGTTGGAAAGAGAGTCACCTAGTGGAAAAGTTATACGTGTGAGCCCACACTCACTCCAATCGTAGATAGAGAATAGCAAAAAAGACCAGTTAGTTGAGACTCTTTTGGAACGTTACTTCTCTTCACTGATTGCAGGAGCTTTTTGATATTCAAAGGTTAGTAAGATATGATTAATTTATGCATATAGCATGTCAAACTTGTGTTTTAGAAAATACTCTGATATAAAATTTTTAAAATTCCGCTGCATACTATTTTTCTAACAATATACATACGTGATTAATTGACACGTGTAAGGAGTCGTTTCTTTTTAGTTGGTCCTTTACATATAATGATACTTGCAAATCAATAAGGTGTATGACAGGTGGATGAAACCGTTGGTTAGAACTGTTTTTACTGTAACATGCGAAAGCTTTACATTATAGTGATTTTTTATTGTTATTGTTGCATGTGAGAGCTTTATACTATTTATAACTAAGAGAGTTGTGACACCCATTATTTTCTTAATAGGTAATATGGTAATTAAATTAATTATTAGTGTGCTAACTAAAATTTATTTCATCCTATTTATTTATATCTATGTCAAAATTTTCTAAAATCTTTCTATATTTATTTAGTAAATTTACCGAAACGCTCTTGAAACATCAAATTAATTATTAAAATGTCATTTAGCATTATATGAACTAAAGTCTCTGAAGGAGACTTAACACACTTAATGCTTTACCTACTTGTCTCTCACTTCCCATTATTTTCCTTCAATCGGACTCTCCAACAAAGAAAACCATACATTCATTTTATTTTCTCCGTGCAACACTTATCTTTCCCTTCCTCCTTGAAATGCCTTCCTCTCATTCTCTTCTTCTTCTTCCTTCTTCTGCTCTCTAAGCCTGAGAAACCCAGCTCCATGTCATTCAAAAATCCCAATGCAAAAGTTGAACTTGAGCTTTAATCTCTTGAATTGATGACTTAAAGTTTTCAATGAGATTTTAAGGTAAGATTTTAGAAAATTAATCTAGTCTTATCTACCATCTTTACTTTGAAATAGCAAATTTATTTTGCTACATAATTTAGATTTTATGGTTTTAAATGAGAAATTTTAACATAAGCATGTTTTCACCCTTATTTGGAAAAAAGGCTAGAGATATGGTTTGATAATGATTTTGGTATAAAACTCATGAAAATATGTTTATTGTGATTATATAATGCAAGCTGCATATTTTGGAATGGTTTTAAGATTTTGAACAAGGATAATATGTTTTGGGTTAAAGAAAAATTTGACATTCCATAAACTTTGTAATACCTCTATCGATAGTGGCTATTTCTTGAAATTCTGGGTTTAAACTAAAATGAATTTTATAAATTTGTTTGCATATTTAAAAAGTAGACATCCTAAACTTTCTAACGAGCCATCATAAGCCTAAATCAAAGTTGTATTTTATTTTCTATGAATTTTTTAATTTTCAGATTGGAAACTAGTAAACCTGCCAGTTTGTCATGGTATACCAACTGCTAACCTGAACCAAGAACTCATCTTTGCTCACCACCTAATTCATTAAGGTCTTGCAACCTTTCCAATATTATTCTAAGTGATTGATGAATCTTATTAGGGACTAAAACATATAGATTACTTGTTTAATTTTATATCGTGTTAAGACAAAAATTGTTTACTATGGTATTCAAAAAGGAATTTGCGTAAAAGCTTTAATAACATACTAGTAAGATGGATTTACACATGATTTATTTATGAATATGGTTGTATGTTGTGCTTTAGTTTTAATTGTCCTTATGCACACCTTAGGATCAAGGGAGTGTGGAGCTAATGTTAATTGATTTCGGGATTGAAAGATTGTTGATAAGCTTGGAAGGTAGGGATTCTATTACTCATCTTTTGTGAGGTTTTTATGAAATTAAAATTGATTGTTTTACCGTAAGTTATATATATCTATGTTGAACTGATATTATATGAGTATCACATATGAAACTATGACATAGAATCGTCTTGTATTGTACGGCGAGGAACAAAATGAATTGACACACGTTATAAATTGAGAAGCATGGTTAGAAAACCTGACTCTATTAATAATGATTGAATATAGAGAAATGATGAAACGTGAAGAGGGCGGCGGTTACGTCCTTAGGCACGAATACCCTAAAAGGTAAAATAGGGGGAAGGTGATGATGCTTCATTGGGTTGAAAGTCCCAGAACACACTATACAGAAATCAACTTGGTGAGGACTCGGGGCTTGATATCCCCTCACCGGAACACCCTTGGAATGTTTAAAGGGTGATCAAGCATTCCCATTTGGGTTTCAATGAGTTGAGTGATACTCTATTGAACGTGGATACCTAGGAATAATGATGAACTGTAATATTTGTATATATGTATATGTATGAAACTCGGTAATGATTTACTATGGTATCTACGAAATATGATTATAATAAATCTCATAATCTGGATAATGATAAGTATTAACTAATGTTCTCACGTCTATTTACGTATTCTAAACTAACCCCAAGTATAAGGTTGTCTCAAGTAATATTTACTCGGTGAATCCGAGGTCGAATCCACGGGGAATGATTTATTCAGTTCCAGTACATGTATTATATTAACTTTTTCTTTTTATTTAAGCTGAAAAATTTGAGGATTAATATTTATTATTCATAGAATGTATTTACAATATTTACACATTTTTACAACATTTTTCATCTTTAAATTTTGATAATTTGGAATTTTAATAACAAGAAATGCAAATAATAACTTAAGCAGAGTAACAACAATAATAACGATAATTTAAAGAAGTAAAACAACAATAATAACAGGACTGGGGTTCAAAGATTCTATTCTGACAATTATCTTCAACATATTTTAGTTTCTCTTTTTATTTATTAGTTGGTTTAAGTATACACTATGTCATCCTAAGTCGACAATAAATCAAGATTTACCAAGTATTTACTGTGTCATTCCATGTCTATAATGTAGCAAAAACATAACTTAATAAATAAGCAGCATTTCAACATAACATAACCAAAATAACAACCAAGATAGTAAGTTAAGCATTTACCGAGCCTGTGACACCCGTTATTCTCCTAACGGGTATTGAGGTAATTAAATTAATTTTTAATGTATAAAAAAAAAATTGCTTCATTTAAATTTATTTTATAATATTTATTTTTATCTATTTTTAAATTTTCTAAAATTCTCATATATTTATTTAGTATGATTACTAAAAAGCCTTAGAACTTCTAATAAATCTCAAAAATGTCATATTGGCATTATGTGTGTTAAAGTCTTTAGATGAGACATAAGGATATCTTTTCCAACTACTCTTGACCCTCATTTTCTTTATTTCCTCCGTGACATGCTTCAACATGTCTCCTCTATAATTGTTTCTATCACTTCTCTTCAAAGACTTCATCTTTTCTTCCTTTCTCTTCCACGGTTCCCACACTCTTCTTCTCATTTCTTTGCTGAAGCAAAATACTTAGAGAACTTCTTCAAGGCAGCCATAAAAATCAGCCACGATCACCTCCATTTGAGCAAGAATTTCAGTCATACCGAAGTAAAGGAACCTGTTTTGAAGCCATTTCAAGCTTCCAACTAACCATAATCCGAGGTTAGAATCTTATGAACAAATTTAGTCTTTCATTTATAAATTTTCTTTTATACTAAAGGATTATTCAAATTTGCGTTCTTAAACCTAAGTATATGTTTGTTGCTATTTTGGAGCATATGTATGAAGTCTAAGTGTATATGCCCTAGACAGAAAATTTATATTGTTAAACTTTGTAATACCTCTATGGGCAGTGGTTATTTCTTGAAATTCTAAGATTAAATTAAAATGAATTTTATGAATTGGTTTGCATATTTGAAAAGTAGCATCCTAGGCTTTCTAACGAGCTATCATAAACCTAAATCGGAGTTGTATTTTATTTTCTAAGAATTATTCAATTTTTGTATTGGAAACTAGTAAATCTGCCAGTTTGTTATGGTATACCAGCTGCTAACCTGAACCAAGAACCCATCTTTGCTCACCACCTAATTCTTTAATGTCTTGCAACCTTTCCAATATTATCCTAAGTGATTGATGAATCTTATTAGGGACTAAAACATATAGATTACTTGTTCACATTTTATATTGTGTTAAGACAAAAATTGTTTACTGTGGTATTCAAAAGAGATTTATATAAAAGCTTTAATGGCATACTAGTAAGATAGGTTTACACATGATTTATTTATGGATGTAGTTGTATGTTGTGCTTTAGTTTTAATTGTCCTTATGCACGCCTTAGGATCAAGGGAGTATGGAGCTAACGTTAATTGATTCCAGGATTAAGAGACTGTTGATAAGCTTAAAAGGTAGGGATTCTATTACTCATCTTTTGTGAGGTTTTTATAGAATTAAAATTGATTGTTTTGCCGCAATATATATATATCTATGTTGAACTGATATTATATGATTATCACATATGAAACTATGACATGGACTCGTCTTGTATTGTACGGCGAGGAACATAATGAATTGACACATGTTATAAATTGAGAAGCATGGTTAGGAAAACTAACTCTATTGATAATGATTCAATATAGAGAAATTGTGAGACATGAAGAGGGCGACGGTTACGTCCTTGGGCATGAATACCCTAAAAGGTAAAATAGGGGGAAGGCGATGACGCTTCCTTGGGTTGAAAGTCCCAGAACACACTGTACAGGAATCGATTTGGTGAGGACTCGGGGCTTGATGTCCCCTCACCGGAACACCCTTGGAATGTTTATAGGGTGATCAAGTGCGCCCATTTGGGTTTCGATGAGTTGAGTGATACTCAATTTAACATGGATACCTAGGAACAATGATGATTGGTAATATTTGTATAAATGTGTAATTATGACACTTGGTAATGATTAACTACGGTATCCATAAGATGTGATCATAATAAACCTCATAATCTGGAATATGATGTGACTTACTAACCATGCAGATTTTAATGTGGTAATGATAGAGGTGAGTAATGGCTTTCTCTACTGAGCATAGTGTTGCTCATTCCCTTTTGTTTATATCTTTTCAGGACTCACTAAGTGTGAGGTGGCTACGAGAAATATAGTTGATGAAGTGATGTAGCTATATTACATTGGGACTGCTTCAATCGTTGAGAATGTTCTTCATGATAATGTAAGCATCAATTGTTACTTTCTGTGACTGTATTATAATGTGTTGAGGGTTAAAATGATGATGACAACAGTTTATATTATTAAATTAAAGGTGCTACATTAAAACTGTGGTTTATTTGTCGTTTATATTTTTATTTTTGAGTTGAGAGTTTTCATTTAAGTCCCGGGCAAATTTTATTTTTAAGGTTTTACTTTTATTATTTATTTTTATTTTATCTCATTAAAAACTGTTAACCCCCATATAGGGGCGTTACAGAATTTTTGGTATCAGAGCCTAGGTTCGGTTAACCTAGGGAGTGTAGCACCACTTTAAAAAAATATATTTTTGAGATGGTTTTGAAGCTGAATTTTTATTGTCATCATCAAAATGAACCTTCACATTGATTTATACAGTCTAGAAGGATGTAACATGGAAAGGCCATAGAATGAAAATATCAATAGTTATATGAGTACAATAATTATATAGAAGGAAAGTATTAATAGTTATAAGGGAATGATAATTATATGGAATGAGTTTATAAGTAGAATGCTTATGAGAGATTCGTATAATATTTGGATCTATAAGCATATCTAATTCGTATAAACGATGAGAAATTCGTATAGATACGAGGATTTAAAAGCCTTTTGTCTCGTGAAAAACAATAAGAAATATAAGGCTTGATTTATTGATATTAAAGTTTGACATAGATATGCCAAATTTTTCGTAATTGATTCAAACCTAAGTAATGATTATGTGTGGATTCGATGGAGCACATAAGTGTCAATGTCTTTTCTTAAAAGTTCTATATATTTGAGGAATATGATATAAGTTGGGAATCATGGTATTGAATCTTGAGAGAGATAAATGTTAGACTTTTGGTCTGTTGAGACTGTGTAAAGTCTAGAATGCATGAATCTCAAAATTGGAATATTTTGTTACGTACATTGTATTTAAGTGTATCAGTGAATCTTTTGGTTACTTAAGGTTTTGTTATATGAGGAAATTATATATTGTATGAGTAGAATTGTGGGGATTGTAGATGTTCTTAAGTAGTAACATCTAGTGTCTTTGTTCATTGATATGGTCTACGTTGGAAGACGTAAATCGTATTGATTTCAAGGTTAGTCACATTCTAAACCCTTGGTAGTAATGATGATGAATCCATTGATAGATGTTGAGTATTAGGAATAACATATGGGTGTATGCATTGTTCAATAAGGTTTTGATTAAAACAAAATTATTTGAGTTGCTGGATCATTCAGGAAGATCCTTGTTGTCGTTAAATTAGATTTGTTGTTTATAGTCAACTTTATCTATAGTGGGCTTTGAATTGGGTTTAAGATTCATACGAATTGGTTTTCAATTTTATGTTTGTTATTTAACTCGTTCTAAATGTGTTAAGGCCCGAAACAACCTGACCATTTTCAACTAAGAACATTTGGGCCTAGTTTAAATCTTAAATCAGTTTGATTCACACTGTCTCTCCCACGTGGTTTCTATACGTGTCATATACAGTGGTTTAATCATTGTTTACAAATACGTTTACTGTGCATAGGAGCTTATTTCTCCGAGTTCACTTTTTCTCTCTTAATTTGTTATTTTCTCTCTAAATCGCAAATCCTCTTCTTTTTCATTAAAAATTCTTCTTTTTTCTCTAAAAGAAGAAGGAATTCTAGGATTCTGCAATTTACTATCTTAATTTTTCCTTTCTATTTACTCTTCTTTCATCTCATCATGGACCCAAAGTACCAACACATGAGAAAGTATTTCCCATCACTCTCCCAAAAGATTCTCAGAAAGAAATATAAGGCTAGAATTACTCGGTTGTGGATTCTTATGCGTTTTGGTATCCCTTGTGATGTGAGAATGTTAATAGAGGGGAAAATCCGTCCGAGTGACTTTAGTCAAGATGTCGGTTTACCAGGAACAGGTACCAGTCGTAGTGCAATGAAAAGAAGAGCTCGTGCCATCGTGGTCACTTGTAACAAATGTGGAAGACAAAATTGTAACGGTAAATGTACTTCACCTGGTTATATGTCTACGAATAGAGAGGATAAAATAAGGTTTTGTAGGGATGGACTTTCAAAGGAGAACTTGGATAGCATTCATCCTCCTCTCCACGGTCACCCTAGTGGATATGTTCAAGGAGCTATTTTTAAACTCTGGCCTAAATTTTATACAGAAAGACAACGCCTCAGGAATATGGTATTTCTAGATCCTGTTTGTCAAGCCATAAGAAAACTGGATGGGGAATAAGTCATCGCTCTATAAAGGTTATTTAGTCTTTACTTATTTGAAGCAGTTTTAGCTGATGTTCAACAGTTTGTGTTTTTCTTTTACTTAGAATATTTGCTTTTGTGTTTGAAATAATTGTGATTATTAGATTGATACAGTAAGTGTTAATATCTTATTTAATTTATGATTTTCTTAAATATATATATAATAAAATATATTATCTTATCAGACACGTTACATACGGTACAGTAATATGTTTGAATTTTGAAAAGCTTATCCAGATATTTCAAGATTTGTGTCTCAAATTTCAAAAGTTCTACAGTATTTGTCGTTTATATTAAATTTCTAGACTTGGTGTATATTTGTCAAAAAGTCTACAGTTGTGTCAAGAGGGTCTTCTGTCAAATTGTTCTCAATTGTCAAAAGTTATACAATTAGAGTCTAATCTTTTTCAAAAAGCGAATCATATTTTCTGTAAACTATCAATCACCTTATCTTACTTTCTTATCCGCACAAGATTTTGTTTAAATCTTTGGATTACCTTTTCATTACCTACTCGTCTATCTCTTTAGCCCTTTTTGTATATTTCTCATCTTTAAAAACTCATGTAGAACCTGAAGTCTAAGTGGAGCAGACATTAAGCAACCACTTCTATAAACCAAATATGTCTACCTCCCAGTCCACGAAGAAAATAAAGAATGTCTGTGTCTTTTGTGGTTCCAGCTTTGGAAAAGATAAAGCTTATTTAGAAGCTGCAAATCACTTAGGGCAAGTCCTAGCACGCAAAAAGATTAACATAATCTATGGGGGTGGTAGTATAAAAATGATGGTAAATATGGCACTAGCAGCTAGGTCTAGCGACGCTACTGATGTAAGAATTTGGCCTCATATTCTAGTTGAAGGAAACCTTTGTAAGGAAGCCATAGGTAAGGGAGAAGGAGTCAGGAGTATCCCTAAAAATTTTAAAGACATAATCTATAATTCTGATGCTTTTATAGCATTACCTGGTGGTCTAGGTACTCTTGAGGAAATATTTATAGTTGCTTGTGGGCAATTGTTGGGCTTTTATTCCAAACCTTTGGGACTGCTGAACGTAAAGGGTTTTTATGACGGTCTTTTGAAATTTCTAGATTACGCTGTGGAAGAAAACATCACTACAGAATCGGAGAGACAAATCTTTGTCACTGCTTCAACAGCTGAGGAATTGATAGATAAAATGCAAATCATACCTCCAGAATCCGACACTGCAACATCCAAGCTTGAATGGGAAAGGGAAAGCCGGGAGCGGCCAATTGATTTGAATCTCCATCTGTAATCTTTTTGTTTTATCTTTGGCATGTAGGCATGTGTGTCCGTATTTCGTGTGTTACGAATAACCGTTTGCCTTGTATTCTGTGTTTCTTGTGGTACGTTGTTGTTCAATCTTTTAGATTCATTGAGCCTAATGCCGGGATGGCTGGATACGGAGTACTTGATGCTCTCGAAACGCATCCTTCTTAAGGTCCGATCTTTTGTTTATCGATGTTTTTGTATCCTCTAAGCATGCATGATATGGATAGCTGGTATACGGAGTGTCTTGTACTCTCGAAACGTATCCGTATTATGTTTGTAATGTGTAATATTCTGTTAATATTATGTGGAAGTACCAGAGTCAGTTATGAGGATATTCCATATGAAATATGGGTATATTATTTGGATTGAATGTTTGTGTCATGAGGATAGCTGTTTAATGAAAAATATGTCGGGTATGTTTGCAACTCTGAGATTCCGTTTAATATCTCTATGAGTAAGTTTAATGTATAGTTTTGAATAAAAGCGTTTGTGATATATGTTTTATGATTATGTTTTAGTTTATTAGTTGAGGTATGAAATCAAATATATTTGACTTTTCCTTACTCAAAAAGGAAAAGGAACCTAAAGATTAAGTATATAAAATTTCTCTGGCAATCTCCTTAAATGTGATTGTAAATCACAGTCCATGGACAATGAAGGACTGGAATCATGGTATGGTAAATATGTATGCCTGATCAGATTCTTAGACTATTATACGGTGTTACAAGTTGAAACTTGTCAGAAATACTCTCATTGAGGGATTTAGGAGTAAGATTTATTATGCAAGTAAATAAGTGGAGGACAAACAACATTAACGGTTTAGACTCAGAATTGGAATCATAGTGGAATCATAATTTTTACTAGTATTGCTAGAATTGAAATTTCGAGGACGAAATTTCTTTAAGGGGGGTAGAGCTGTGACACCCGTTATTCTCCTAACGGGTATTGAGGTAATTAAATTAATTTTTAATGTATAAAAAAAAAATTGCTTCATTTAAATTTATTTTATAATATTTATTTTTATCTATTTTTAAATTTTCTAAAATTCTCATATATTTATTTAGTATGATTACTAAAAAGCCTTAGAACTTCTAATAAATCTCAAAAATGTCATATTGGCATTATGTGTGTTAAAGTCTTTAGATGAGACATAAGGATATCTTTTCCAACTACTCTTGACCCTCATTTTCTTTATTTCCTCCGTGACATGCTTCAACATGTCTCCTCTATAATTGTTTCTATCACTTCTCTTCAAAGACTTCATCTTTTCTTCCTTTCTCTTCCACGGTTCCCACACTCTTCTTCTCATTTCTTTGCTGAAGCAAAATACTTAGAGAACTTCTTCAAGGCAGCCATAAAAATCAGCCACGATCACCTCCATTTGAGCAAGAATTTCAGTCATACCGAAGTAAAGGAACCTGTTTTGAAGCCATTTCAAGCTTCCAACTAACCATAATCCGAGGTTAGAATCTTATGAACAAATTTAGTCTTTCATTTATAAATTTTCTTTTATACTAAAGGATTATTCAAATTTGCGTTCTTAAACCTAAGTATATGTTTGTTGCTATTTTGGAGCATATGTATGAAGTCTAAGTGTATATGCCCTAGACAGAAAATTTATATTGTTAAACTTTGTAATACCTCTATGGGCAGTGGTTATTTCTTGAAATTCTAAGATTAAATTAAAATGAATTTTATGAATTGGTTTGCATATTTGAAAAGTAGCATCCTAGGCTTTCTAACGAGCTATCATAAACCTAAATCGGAGTTGTATTTTATTTTCTAAGAATTATTCAATTTTTGTATTGGAAACTAGTAAATCTGCCAGTTTGTTATGGTATACCAGCTGCTAACCTGAACCAAGAACCCATCTTTGCTCACCACCTAATTCTTTAATGTCTTGCAACCTTTCCAATATTATCCTAAGTGATTGATGAATCTTATTAGGGACTAAAACATATAGATTACTTGTTCACATTTTATATTGTGTTAAGACAAAAATTGTTTACTGTGGTATTCAAAAGAGATTTATATAAAAGCTTTAATGGCATACTAGTAAGATAGGTTTACACATGATTTATTTATGGATGTAGTTGTATGTTGTGCTTTAGTTTTAATTGTCCTTATGCACGCCTTAGGATCAAGGGAGTATGGAGCTAACGTTAATTGATTCCAGGATTAAGAGACTGTTGATAAGCTTAAAAGGTAGGGATTCTATTACTCATCTTTTGTGAGGTTTTTATAGAATTAAAATTGATTGTTTTGCCGCAATATATATATATCTATGTTGAACTGATATTATATGATTATCACATATGAAACTATGACATGGACTCGTCTTGTATTGTACGGCGAGGAACATAATGAATTGACACATGTTATAAATTGAGAAGCATGGTTAGGAAAACTAACTCTATTGATAATGATTCAATATAGAGAAATTGTGAGACATGAAGAGGGCGACGGTTACGTCCTTGGGCATGAATACCCTAAAAGGTAAAATAGGGAGAAGGCGATGACGCTTCCTTGGGTTGAAAGTCCCAGAACACACTGTACAGGAATCGATTTGGTGAGGACTCGGGGCTTGATGTCCCCTCACCGGAACACCCTTGGAATGTTTATAGGGTGATCAAGTGCGCCCATTTGGGTTTCGATGAGTTGAGTGATACTCAATTTAACATGGATACCTAGGAACAATGATGATTGGTAATATTTGTATAAATGTGTAATTATGACACTTGGTAATGATTAACTACGGTATCCATAAGATGTGATCATAATAAACCTCATAATCTGGAATATGATGTGACTTACTAACCATGCAGATTTTAATGTGGTAATGATAGAGGTGAGTAATGGCTTTCTCTACTGAGCATAGTGTTGCTCATTCCCTTTTGTTTATATCTTTTCAGGACTCACTAAGTGTGAGGTGGCTACGAGAAATATAGTTGATGAAGTGATGTAGCTATATTACATTGGGACTGCTTCAATCGTTGAGAATGTTCTTCATGATAATGTAAGCATCAATTGTTACTTTCTGTGACTGTATTATAATGTGTTGAGGGTTAAAATGATGATGACAACAGTTTATATTATTAAATTAAAGGTGCTACATTAAAACTGTGGTTTATTTGTCGTTTATATTTTTATTTTTGAGTTGAGAGTTTTCATTTAAGTCCCGGGCAAATTTTATTTTTAAGGTTTTACTTTTATTATTTATTTTTATTTTATCTCATTAAAAACTGTTAACCCCCATATAGGGGCGTTACAGAGCCATTCTCTGTCTACGAGTAATCAAGGTCCTCCCAAGCGTTATCTGTGCCTGTCTATGTCGTCGATAAATCAGAACCGTAATTTTGGCAGAGTTCTAGTTAAGAAAATATTGAAATTCTAAGCTTTCTAAGAAAATATTTTGGCATTACAACAGCTTAGAAAACTAAGAAAAATAAAAAATATTTAAGATAATTTTGCCAGAATTTTCCCCTCTTTCCTCAGCTAAAAAGAAATTTAGAAAGACATAATTAGTAAAGTACTACTGATATTATTGAGCATAATTTTTACAACATAAACTAGAAAATATTTTATAAGAAACTAGATTGAAAACTAAAATAAAAACTAAACTATAACTATTACAGTAGTATTTTCATACTACAAGAGGGCTGCCAAGACTCAAACGATGGCTTGGTATTTATAGGCATGAAAGGGGTACTATTCTTCAATCATTTCTACTATTTAAGCGTTGAAAAAAAACTTTTCCCCCTTCTTTTCTGCGCGCTGGCCTCTCTTCAGGATGTGAGAATCTCGTTGAGATTCCCTGCTTTGCGATAAATGGCAGCACTGAAATAGTGTAATCTAGTCCGTTTATTTTGTGATCCAATGGCTTCTAGATGCAGATGAGAATAGGCCTAGGTGGGACCAGTAGGACCGAGATTCAAGGCCGTCAGCTTGGTCTTTGTTAGCTGATCGAACGGCTAGGAAGACATATGCATGTGGAATCGACCGCATGAGATCCAACGCGGCCTGAGATGCTCCTCTGACGCGTCTGCAACATGTCGGCGCATGTGATGCACACGCCAATTAGAAAATGACACGTGGACAACACTGCGAGATTCTGCTGACGCACCAGATGACGTATTGACACGCGTCCATACTCTGGACGGTCACGATTAATTTGGTAGTGAATCCACGGTCAAAAAATTGCCACTTGTCCCATTTAATTTAAATTCAAATTTTTTTTTATTTTTTTTATGCATTTGATGTCTGATTTTATCCGTTTTGGTGTCGTTTTGCTCCGTTTTTCCTCCAGATTTTAAATCTAAAAATCACAAACACACTAATATTAATTATTTTACAAACATAATATTTACAAAAATATTAAAAATATTTATTTTACATTAAAACACATAAAATTAAATAAAAACTCCTAAAATTTCCAGTCTCTTACGGTTTGACACAGATATAATTTTTATGACTTGGAAATATTTTTAGAAATTACTAAAAATATAATAAGACATATTTATAAACTTAAAACACACTATCAAATGTACTAAAATTCAAAATAAAATAACCGTATTACTTTTACGGTTTTAACTATTTACAAACTAAACACACATTTAACACTCCGAAATGACTCTAAAAATTACTAAAAATATTATTAAACATAAAAACATACTAAAAATATATTTTTAAACACATTTACATACTAAGACATTAAAACACTTTTTATCACTGAATTGCTATAATTGATGAGTTTTATGAGAAATATTAATGCAAAATGCTTAATTTTATCGTTAAAAAAAAGTGCATTTTTTAAGTCTCATCAACTAACCATGCAAGTTTTAATGTGGTAATGATAAAAACCTAAAGATGAGTAATGGTTTTCTCTACTGAGCATATTGTCGCTCATTTTCTTATATTTTTATCTTTTCAGGACTCACAAAGTGTGAGGTGGCTACGAGAAAAATAGTTGAGGAAGCTATGTAGCTATATTACGTTGGGACTACTTCAATTACTAAGAATGTTTTCATGATAATGTAAGCATTAATTGTTATTTTATGTGACTGTATTAAAATGCGTTGAGGGTTGAAATGATGATGACAGTTTTATATTATTAAATTTAAGGTGCTACATTAAACTGTGGTTTAATCGTCATTTATATTTTTATTTTTGATTTGAGAGTTTTTATTTAAGTCCCGGGCAACTTTATTTTTAAAGTTTTACTTTTATTTCTGATTTTTATTTTATTTCATTAAAAACTGTTAACCCCCATATAGGGGCGTTACAGAATTTTTGATATCAAAGCATAGGTTCGGTTAACCTAGGGAGTGTAGCACCACTTAAAAAAAAATTTATTTTTGAAATGGTTTTGAAGCTGAATTTTCATTGTCATCATCAAAATAAACCTTCACATTAATTTATACAGTCTAGAAGGATGTAACATGGAAAGGCCCTGGAATGAAAATATTAATGGTTATATGAGTACGATAATTATATAGAAGAAAAGTATTAATAGTTATGAGAGAATGATAATTATATAGAATGGGTTTATAAGTAGAATGCTTATGAGAGATTCGTATAATATTAGGATCTATAAGCATATCTAATTCGTATAGAATGATGAGAAATTCGTGTAGAAACAAGGATTTAAGAGTCTTTTATCTTGTAAAAAAAAAGAAATATAAGGTTTGATTTATTAATTTCAAAGTTTGGCATAGATGTGCCAAATTCTTCGTAATTGATTCTGACCTAAGTAATGATTATGTGTAGATTCGGTGGAGCACATAAGTGTAAATAACTTTTCTTGAAAGTTCTATTTACTTGAGGAATATGAGATAAGTTAGGAATCCATGGTATTGAATCTTGAGTGAGATAAACGTTAGACTTTTGGTCTGTTGAGACTGTGTAAAGGCAAGAATGCATGAATCTAAAGGTTGGAATATTTTGTTACGTACATTGTATTTAAGTGTATCAGTGAATATTTATGAATACATGCAATGTGAAAATAACCAATAGGAGTTTCCTTAAGTAAATTATAATACTTAAGGCACCTATAATAATTTTGCATAATTACGATAAAAGGTTTAACTTCTAGATGTTTAGATGTGAATCTTTTGGTTACCTAAGGTTTTGTTACATGAAGAAATTAAATATTGTATAAGTGGAATTGCGAAGATTGTAGATGTTCTTAAGTAGTAACATCAAATGTCTTTGTTCATTGACATGGTCTATGTTGGAAGACGTAAATCGTATTGATTTCAAGGTTAGTCACATTCTAAACCCTTGGTAGTAATGATGATGAATCCATTGATAGATGTTGAGTATTAGGGATAATATATGGGTGTATGCATTGTTCAATAAGGTTTTGATTAAAACAAAATTATTTGAGTTGCTAGAAGATTATATTGTTATGAAATGATTTAAAATACGATTCAGGAAAATCACTGATTGTCGTTAAATTAGATTTATTGTTCATAGTTAATTTTATCTTTAGTGAGCTTTGAATTGGGCTTAAGATCTGTACAAATTGGTTTTCAATTTTATGTTTGTTATTTAACTCATTCTAAATGTGTTAAAGCTCGAAACAACCTGACCCATTTCAACTTAGAACAATTGGGTCTAGTCCAAATCCTAAATCAGTTTGATTCATACCATCTCTCCCACGTGGTCTCTATACATGTCATCTCCAGTGGTTTAATTATTGTTTACATATACGTTTACTGTGCATAGGAGCTTATTTCTCCGATCTCACTTTCTCTCTCTTAATTTGTTATTTTCTCTCTAAATCGTAAATACTCTTCTTTTTCACTAGAAATTCTTCTTTCCCTCTAAGAGAAGAAGGAATTCTAGGATTCAGCAACTTACTATCTCAATTTTTCCTTTCTATTTACTCTTCTTTCATCTCATCATGGACCCAAAGTATCAACACCTGAGAAAGTACATTCCATCACTCTCTCAAAAGATTCTCAGAAAGAAATACAAGGCTAGAATCACTCGGTTGTGGATTCTTATGCGTTTTGGCATCCCTTGTGATGTGAGAATGTTGATAGAGGGGAAGATCCGTCTGAGTGACTTCAGTCAAGATGTCGGTTTACCAGGAACGGGTACCAGCCGTAGTGCAATGAAAAGAAGAGCTCGTGCCATCGCGGTCACTTGTAACAAATGTGGAAGACAAAATTGTAACGGTAAATGTACTTCACCTGATTATATGTCTACGAATAGAGAGGATAAAATAAGGTTTTGCAGGGATGGACTTTTAAAGGAGAACTTGGATAGCCTCCATCCTCCTCTTCACGGTCACCCTAGTGGATATGTTCAAGGAGCTATTTTTAAACTCTGGCCTAAATATTATGCAGAAAAACAATGCCTCAGGAATATGGTATTTTTAGATCCTGTTTGCCAAGCCATAAGAAAACTGGATGGGGAATAAGTCATCGCTCTATAAAGGTTATTTAGTCTTTGCTTATTTGAAACAGTTTTAGCTGATGTTCAACAGTTTGTGCTTTTCTTTTACTCAGAATATTTGCTTTTGTGTTCGAAATAATTGTGATTATTAGATTGATATAGTAAGTATTAGTATCTCATTTAATTTATGATTTTCTTAAATATATATATAATAAAATATATTATCTTATCAGACATGTCACATACGGTACGGTAACATGTTTGAATTTTAAAAAATTATCCAGATATTTCAAGATTTGTGTCTCAAATTTAAAAGTTCTATAGTATTTATTATTTATATTGAATTTCTAGACTCGATGTATATTTGTCAAAAGGTCTGCAGTTGTGTCAAGAGGGTCTTCTGTCAAACTGTTCTCAATTGTCAAAAGTTATACAATTAGAGTCTAATCTTTTTCAAAAAGTGAATCAGATTTTCTGTAAACTATCAATCACCTTATCTTACTTTCTTTTCCGCATAAGATTTTGTTTAAATCTTTGGATTACCTTTTCATTTCCTATTCGTCTGTCTATTTAGTCCTTTCTGTGTATTCCTCATCCTTAAAATCTCATATAGAACCCGAAGTCTAAGTAGAGCAGACATTAAGCAATCACTTATATAAACTAAATATGTCTACCTCCCAGTCCACCAAGAAAATAAAGAATGTCTGTGTCTTTTGTGGTTCCAGTCTTGAAAAAGATAAAGCCTATGTAGAAGCTGCAAAACACTTAGGGCAAGTCCTAGCACGTAGGAAGATTAACATAATCTATAGGGGTGGTAGTATAAAAATGATGGAAAATATGACGCTAGCAGCTAGGTCTAGTGACGCTACAGTTGTAGAAATTTAGCCTTATATTCTAGCTGAATGAAACCTTTATAAGGAAACCATAGGTAAGGGAAAAGGAGTCAGGAGCATCCCTAGAAATTTTAAAGCCATAATCAATAATTCTGATGCTTTTATAGCATTACCTGGTGGTCTAGGTACTCTTGAGGAAATATCCGTAGTTGCTTGTGAGCAATTATTGGGCTTTCATTCCAAACCCTTGGGATTATTGAATGTAAATGGTTTTTATGATGGTCTTTTGAAATTTCTAGATTACGTTGTGGAAGAAAATATTATTGCAGAATCAGAGAGATGAATCTTTGTTACTGCTTCAACAGCTGAGGAATTGATAGATAAGATGCAAATCATACATCCAGAATCCGACACTACAACATCCAAGCTTGAATGGTAATGGGAAAGGGAAAGCCGGAAGCAGCCAATTGATTTGAATCTCCATCTGTAACCTTTTGGTTTTATCTATGGCATGTAGGCATGTGTGTCCGTATTTTGTGTGTCATGAATAACCGTTTACCTCGCATTCTGTATTTCTTGTTGTATGTCGTTGTTCAATCTTTTAGATTCATTAAGCCTAATGCCGGGATGGCTGGATACGGAGTACTTGATGCTCTCAAATGGCATCATACTTAAGGTCCGATCTTTTATTTATCGATATTTTTGTATTCTCTAAGCATGCCTGATATGGATAGCTGAATATACAGAGTACCTTGTACTCTCGAAACGTATCCGTATCATGTTTGTAATGTGTAATATTCTGTTAATATTATGTGGAAGTACCAAAGTCAGTTATGGGGATATTCCATAGGAAATATGAGTATATTATTTAGGTTGAATGTTTGTGTCATGAGGATAGCTGTTAATGAAAAATATGTCGGGTTTGTCTATAACTATGAGATTTCGTCTAACATCTCTATAAATAAATTTAATGTATGGTTTTGAGTAGAAGTGTTTGTATTATATGTTTCATGATTATGTTTTAGTTTATTAGTTGAAATATAAGAATCAACTATCCTTGACTTTTCCTTACTCAAAAAGAAAAGGAAACCAAAAATAAAGTATGTAGAAGTTCTCGAACAATATCCTGAATGTAATTGTAAATCATAGTCCAAGGATAGTGAAGGACTGGAAAATGGTATGATTAGCATGTGTATTCTCTGATCAAAATGTTAAACCATAATACGGTGTTGTGAATTTGAAACAAGTCAGAAATACTTTTGTTGAAGTATTTAGTATTGGAGTAAGGTTAATACTCCAAGCAAATGAAGGGGGATACAATAACTTGCACTTAAGGACAAACAACATTGACGGCTTAGAGTCAAAAGTGGATATCATTACAGAATTGTGATTCTTACTAGTATTGTTAGATTTGACTCGAAATTTCTTTAAAGATGGTAGAGTTGTGACACCCATTATTTTCTTAATAGGTAATAAGGTAATTAAATTAATTATTAGTGTGCTAACTAAAATTTATTTCATCTAAAATTTATTTTATCCTATTTATTTATATCTATTTCAAAATTTTCTAAAATTTTTCTATATTTATTTAGTAAATTTACCGAAACGCTCTTGAAACATCAAATTAATTATTAAAATACCATTTGGCATTATATGAACTAAAGTCTCTGAAGGAAACATAATGCACTTAATGCTTCACCTACTTGTCTCCCACTTCCTATTATTTTCCTTCAATCGGACCCTCCAACAAAGAAAACCATACATTCATTTTCTTTTCTCCATGCAACACTTATCTTTCTTTTCCCCCTTAAAATGTCTTCCTCTCATTCTCTTCTTCTTCTTCCTTCTTCTGCCCTCTAAGCCTGAGAAACCCAACTCCATATCATTCAAAAATCCCAATGCTAAAGTTGAACTTGAGCTTTAATCTCTTGAATTGATGACTTAAAGTTTTCAATGAGATTTTAAGGTAAGATTTTAGAAAATTAATCTAGTCTTATCTACCATCTTTACTTTGAAATTGCTCATTTATTTTGCTGCATAATTTAGATTTTATAGTTTTGAATGAGAAAGTTTGACATAAGTATGTTTCACCCTTATTTGTAAAAAGGGCTAGAGATATGGTTTGATGATGATTTTGGTATAAAACTCATGAAAATATGTTTATTGTGATTATATAATGCAAGCTGCATATTTTGGAGTGGTTTTAAGATTTTGAACAAGGATAATATGTTTTGGGTTAAAGAAAAATTTGACATTCCATAAACTTTGTAATACCTCTATGGACTGTGGCTATTTCTTGAATTTCTGGGATTAAATTAAAATAAATTTTATAAATTTATTTGCATATTTGAAAAGTAGACATCCTAAACTTTCTAACGAGCCATCATAAGCCTAAATCAGAGTTGTATTTTATTTTCTATGAATTTTTCAATTTTCAGATTGAAAACTAGTAAACCTGCCAGTTTGTCATGGTATACCAGCTGCTAACCTGAACCAAGAACCCATCTTTGCTCACCACCTAATTCATTAAGGTCTTGCAACCTTTCCAATATTATCCTAAGTGATTGATGAATCTTATTAGGGACTAAAACATATAGATTACTTGTTTAATTTTATATCGTGTTAAGACAAAAATTGTTTACTATGGTATTCAAAAAGGAATTTGCATAAAAGCTTTAATGACACACTAGTAAGATGGATTTACACATGATTTATTTATGAATGTGGTTGTATGTTGTGCTTTAGTTTTAATTGTCCTTATGCACACCTTAGGATCAAGGGAGTGTGGAGCTAACGTTAATTGATTTCGGGATTGAAAGATTGCTGATAAGCTTGGAAGGTAGGGATTCTATTACTCATCTTTTGTGAGGTTTTTATGGAATTAAAATTGATTGTTTTATCACAAGTTATATATATCTATGTTGAACTGATATTATATGAGTATCACATATGAAACTATGACATAGACTTGTCTTGTATTGTACGGCGAGGAACAAAATGAATTAACACGCGTTATAAATTGAGAAGCATGGTTAGGAAAACTGACTCTATTAATAATGATTGAATATAGAGAAATAGTGAAACGTGAAGAGGGCAATGGTTACGTCCTTAGGCACGAATATCCTAAAAGGTAAAATAGGGGAAAGGTGATGACGCTTCCTTGGGTTGAAAGTCCCAGAACACACTATACAAGAATCGACTTGGTGAGGACTCGGGGCTTGAAATCCCCTCACCGGAACACCCTTGGAATGTTTAAAGGGCGATCAAGCGCGCCCATTTGGATTTCGATGAGTTGAGTGATACTCTATTGAATGTGGATACCTAGGACTAATGATGAACTGTAATATTTGTATATATGTATGTGTATGAAACTCGGTAATGATTAACTATGGTATCTACGAAATATGATTATAATAAATCTCATAATCTGGATAATGATGAGTATTAACTAACCATGCAGGTTTTAATGTGGTAATGATAAAAACCTAAAGGTGAATATTGGTTTTCTCCACTGAGCATATTGTCGCTCATTCCCTTATATTTTTATCTTTTCAAGACTCACTAAGTGTGAGGTGGCTACAAGAAAAATAGTTAAGGAAGCTATGTAGCTATATTACGTTGGGACTACTTCAATTGCTAATAATGTTCTTCATGATAATGTAAGCATTAATTGTTATTTTCTGTGACTGTATTAAAATGCGTTGAGGGTTGAAATGATGATGATAGTTTTATATTATTAAATTTAAGGTGCTACATTAAACTGTGGTTTAATCATCGTTTATATTTTTATTTTTGATTTAAGAGTTTTCATTTAAGTCCCGGGTAAGTTTATTTTTAAAGTTTTACTTTTATTTTTTATTTTTATTTTATTTCATTAAAAACTGTTAACCCTCATATAGGGGCGTTACAAGAGTGGTTCGAACCACAACTGCCAAACACCCTCCAAGAAAACCATTTCTCCTATTGTAAAATTTGAAATGAAAAAAAAATTACAATAATTAGACACATTTGTGCCTAATTCATGAATAGTCTTAGTTGAAGGAACCCAAAAGCTGCTTAATTTTTACATATATTGGGTTCTAAACATGCCAAAAAAATGGATGAATTATTTAGAGCCAAATCATTAGCTGGTTTGCTAATCTCAATCATGGTACTACTGACTATTTAGCTTAATTAATAACAGACTAGTTGTGAATGACCTTAATGTCATAATTACCACATTCATGAACATCAATACTCATGTGTAGCTCAATTTCCCCATATTTTTGGCAATTTGGAGTGTGTGATGCTCCTTTTTGACTTGAATTGAATGAATCTTAAGTGTGTGTTCTAATTGTTTTCCTCACATACCATAAAGCTTTCAGTTCAATCTATTCGTTGCAACTTATTTGCAAAACGGCCAGTAAACTATTATAGACCTTGTGGGATAATTTAAAAGTCCTAAAGTTATATGGACTAAGGCTACATAGTTACAATCTTGGTCACCAAAATATACATATAGTATTTCATTAGTACTACATATATTTAATTAAAAAGTTTTAATTAACAAAGACTAAGTGCGGTATAATACACGGTATCCATTATCCATCTCCATGATCATTCGCCACTATACCATCGTCCATCAAACATTACTAACAGTTGTTTTTACCTACAGGATGAATATACTTGGATGAGCTTTCACTCAGCAAGTAGGAACTATAACTTGCAAAACATTTAAGATTATGTATAATAAAACCTGCATGAGTCAGTTATACTTATTTATGATCATATCTTATGAAACTAATAGGCTCGAGTTTACTTACATGTCGTGTGCGATAAATGGGAAGTTAGGGTTTGTAAGGTCTCCAACGACACGTGATCTTAATTATCTTTACTATAACATAAACATCCCCATAGGTTGAGAGGTTGGTATGATACTTAACTTAATCTTTTAGGATTTACTAGGCTTATTAACGTTATATAGTATGGCATGGCAACACATGAACATAACCTGTATTAATGATTTTTATAAAAGACATAGAGTATTTTATTTGAAAACTATTCACATTATAGGTGAGATTCTTCCTTACCTAATTTCCACTAGTAGAAATCACTAACTCACCAAAATAACTTATCCTCTATTCTTAGACTCTGGTAGAGAACACCTATTGAAAGTGTAATGTTAACTTATCTTATGCTATTAAAATTAGCATAATAGTAAAGGAATCAAATCCTTTCCTCATACATATTTTCCTCTACTGTAAAAGATCGTGTTATTACCGTATTTATTGCAAGGATTAATTGATTCAGTCCTTATAATTTAGTTTTCCTTAATTGCCTTTAATAATCATACTAAGTTAATAACTTAATTAACCATTTAACTTTTTTATCCCTCTATTATCATTGTTGGGCTCGTAGTTAAATAAGGCCCATTGATATCTAGACAAGTCTATGGTATTCTAAATGTTAAATGATCGAAAATTTGATTTGAATATAGCTTTTCAAGTGGCAGGGGTGTTGGACCCGTATATGGTGTTGTAAAGTCATGATCTAGCTATCGGCTTTTATAACTCATTTTAAATTTAGTTGATTTTAAAATCACTATGAATTATATGTGAGAAACGGTTTTTGTAAACTTTATCAATTAGATGATTTTTATAAATTTGTTTTAAAGTTCGTTTAGAGATAGAATTTCTAAAAATTTTTTCATAAAAATTTTTCGTCTCGCCAAGACCTAGAATTTTCATGTTTTAAAAAAAAAATCATGGTTTTAAACTTTTCGGGGTCCGTAATTCTCAAAAACAAAAACTAGACTATAGATGTTGCAACCTTGTTGCAACATCACTTACAACATCACACAAAACATCCAACTAAACAGTCTTGAAACTACCATAATTTGCACTACATTTATTATAAAGACCTTTGGAACACAATAATTTGAGGGTTTATCAAAATCTAGGTAGTTTGAAATCCATATTATCGAGGTTGCACATCACGTGCAACATTAATGAAATATTTTCAAAAATCATTACCTATTGCATCATAGCTTTCACAAAATCATAAGGCACAATAAGCTAAGTGGTTTGAATTTTAAGAAGCGAAAATCGAATACATTCTACATAATTGAGGTTGCAATCATGTTACAATTTCACGTACAATACTTAATGAAAACATGTTGGTAACAACTGTCGATTATACTACAGTTGCTATAGGGGTCTTAATAATCAATGAAATAAAGTTTCTAATCTTTGAAATAGAAAAAAATAAAAAAAAAAAAAGAAACATGTAAGCCATTTGTACCGCAGAGATTGTAACTTCTCGACAACTTAAAAACAAATGCCAAAAATATCGTTTTAGAGTTAAGATCTTAGTTTTTTACATCTTACATAAAATCATTTATGTTGCTATGACCTAAAAGGTTCCAGGTTTAAAAATACTTTAAAACAAATCCTTAAAGTGTCCATTTTAAAGTCAAAAAAGTAAACAATCCTTCTAAATACAAAACCATAACCTAGATCTAAGCTTTCTTGTACCCAACGTGCATAATATTAAAACTACATAAATGAAAACTCACAAAAACCATAACATAAGCATAAATAAAACTTATTACATGCCAACAACACTAAAATAATATCATAAACTATTTTCTTAACTTTCAAAAAAATTTGGATTGTATACTTTTGAAAATTTACTCCTTAAGGGATTTTACCAAAGTCTCCTCCTTAGTTTTAATTTTTGGCTAGTGATTTTCTAGTGGGTGGGAGAGAAAATTTTGAGAGAAATTAAGAAAGAAAATCGGATTCTTTCTCTAGAGGAAATAGAAGAGAGAGGAAGAAAAATGAGCCAGTGTTATGGAGAAACCTATTTATAGACAAAAGCTTAATCTTGGTTAATTTTTCACTTAATTCTTAAGGTGTTTCCTGGACACTTAAGTGAGACAAAATTTTGTCTTTCTTTGCTAATTGCAGGCGCCAATTTCATGAAAAAAATGGAGGGAAAATTAGCTTATCAATTGCTCACTTTTTATAGCCTTAGCCTTTTTACTAATGAAGATCATATTTTGTCTCTTTGTCATAGCACTTTACCCACAAGATCCTTTGACTTAGGAAATGCAGATAAAATTTCATCTAGTTGAGAGAGACTAACTAGCTGTCAAGAAATTATGGTGCTGATGGGTTTGCCCAATACAGTCTAAAACTAATCTCTGTATAATTCATTACCAGTAAAATTCTAAATCCATAATAAAATTATTTTTTTAATTCTAAAATTATTCCTAGACTGCATAAACATAAACTTGACATTTCTTATACTCTACCTCATTATTGACATATCCTTGACAGTGTCACTTTCTAAACTCGGATAGTGTTTTTTAACCGAAAAATGCTACTCACGTAACTACAATTTTTTAACTAGTAGGCAATTAAGTAGGCAATTAAGGATTTATTTTGCATTAGAGTGCTTCTCAGTATACTATTAACATCGTATTATACTTAAAATTTCTTTTAATTTAAATTCTCAAGTTATCTATGAGTTGAAATTTCTTCCGTCTTAAATTGCAATGGAAATTATTAACCAAATTATTCAATCACGAAAGTTAATAATTTAACAAAAATATTTTCCATAAAATTTTGGAATATTTTTATTAATTTCATAAATTCTTGACTTAAATCTATAAATTATATTATTTAATTTTAAGATTTTCTCGGTCATTACACTCCACACTTTCAGTTGTACAAATGACATTCCAACACTTTTGGAATTTATTATTAAACACAAATAAATACCACTTTATAAATGTTAATATGTATTCCACACTGAGGAACGAGGTTTTTTTTTTCTTTTTTTTTTCGTGCTTTGTACCCAATCAGCGTAATTAGATTCCAACCCATACCTTTTTAAAAGATGAAAATGGATACCTAAATGACCGATGAATTAAATTTCTCATATTAGGGCAAGATTAAAATAAGGATAATGGAATTTAGATTAATGTTACTCAACTATATTACATTGTACTAGAAGAATTGCAAATTAACTTTTTACAATGTGTCATTCGTTAATATGGGAAAATGTTTGGTTCATTAACCATTGAAATCCATACAATTCAGCATCACTGGCTTATAGTTCCACCCATTTGAGGTAAAAATGTGGGAAAGTAGAAAATGCATCTTGACTGTGCATGTCTGAACAGCCGTCTGTATAGATTTCGTTGCCTTTTCAAGAAAGAACAAGATATTGAGAGTGTTTTATCTTTAAGAGTCAAAGCAAAGACTCGATCTCAAATTGAGGGCAAATCCAAATCCAAATCGTTGTTTGTTAAGGTTTGAATTCGGATATAAAAATTAGTCTAATAGAGGTTTAAGTGTAATACAATTGAATTCTACTCTCCCCTTTAATTCAGATATAGAACTAAGAATGTGGTTTTTGTAACCTCCAAACCATTTTTAGAAAAAAAATATCATTTATACTTTACTTTGTATTCAATTGAGACAAATCTTCTCTCAATGCATTCAGAACAAAGATAAGAATTGTTTGCTCCACCTATATTAGAAAATCTAAAATATGACTATCAGTTACAGATGTTACGTTAGAGGTTTTGATTAACCAATTATATTTATCTACAAATCACTTTTTTCATTGTCTATCTATGTACAGCAAATATTTGATTTAGATAAATATTTGCTCAAATTCCAAGAATAATTTAAATTGCTACTAGAATAAGCACTGGAGTTTAAAAAGACGAAATCCTAATCTAAGTTGAATTCAAATACAACTTTAAGTAGGATTCGGTTTTTGACTATTTAAAACCAAGAGATTACTATCTGATGAAGGATTTATTTGCTGAAGAATTTCTGAAGAAAAGATCAGAAAAAATAGCATTTGAAGATCCACATTTGTTTCAAAAATCAGAGTTGAAGCTTAAATAGATAATGTTGCAATAGATGTTATAATATTTAAATTTTGAAGACCTTATCTGACATCAAAATGAGATTCTGGTGTTGTTCTATATAAACCTTAACTCAGATATATCTTGGCACATCTAGAGAGTTAAAAAAACATAGGGGTTTTGACCAGGTTTTACTTGGCATTCTTTTAGAGAGGAATTCGAAGTCTTTAAGAGGAGACAATTTCCAAGGTGAAAGGATTCAAATATGCAAACATTCTAGATGAGCAGTGCACTGAATAGATCCAAATAATTGTTACAACATAGGGCTGACAATCATAAGAATGAGTCTTAATATTGTTTAAGTCATATCGGTGTTTGTAATTTTTCATAATTAATGGATTGTTCAATAGCTGGGTGTGGCCATATGGATATAAGTGTTTACTGAACCACATAAAAATTTCTTGTACCTGTTATTTACTTTACGCTTATAAATTTAATTAATTGGGCTTCAATTAAATTTGAAAAATTCTGAAGTCAGATCTTTCAGTAGCCACATAACATTGATTACGCACAAAGCGCGTTAATTGACTATGTCATACCTTTGTGCCATTTCTAAATCCAAATCCCATGTAAATCAGACCAACGGTCAACAAATAACATGTGAGAAGCTTGATCAATGTAAATCGTCCCATGTCAGGAGCTCCACCATGGGTTCACAGAAGGCAAGGTAAACGATCAAGCTTATCACAAATTCTCTGTTAAGTGTTTGAGAAAAAAATCCAATTTTAATAGTGTCTTTTGATACATTGTTCAAACTAAAACACTAAAACATTTAAATTTTGTAAGAATACATACTATAGTAAAATTAGTTTGAGCTATATTGTCAAACAAGCTGTAAATCATTGTTTATTGAGAAACATCTTGTAAATACAGATAATCATGTTCTTGTTTGTTGTTGACGAGTTCTTCGTCAACAACGAAC
Organism: Artocarpus heterophyllus; assembly: GCA_025403435.1. Taxonomy (NCBI): domain Eukaryota; kingdom Viridiplantae; phylum Streptophyta; class Magnoliopsida; order Rosales; family Moraceae; genus Artocarpus; species Artocarpus heterophyllus. The sequence goes on from JAJQZP010000401.1 coordinate 459,728, forward strand.
AGGCCCTTGTCAAGTTGGCTCTCGTGTTTTTATTTTCTTTTTTCTCTCCTTAGTCACACAGCTTTGGAATTATTTTATTCCAATTCTTTTTTTGCAGTCACTAATTGGAGGCCGGTGATTGGTGACAGAAAAGTAAAAGACGACGCAAAGGATAGATTATGGAGTCAACTGATAGTCATGTGATAGTATTATGGGTTGCTTAGTGATGGTTACATGTTACAATTTTATTTTCTGGACACAAAAATGGGAATATAATCAGGAGAAAGGTCTAAAGAATTTGGGTTCCTTTTTCAGAGAATGCATTTCAAAAGGTCTAAAGAATTTGGGTTCCTTTTTAAGAGAATGCATTTCAAACGCATCATATTGATTGCTTACTAAATGAAAATATCAGTTTACTCCTCCCACCGAAGTTAAAATTTGCTTGATACCATCTATGTACGTTTGCGACTTGAGAGTTGAGACTTCGTATTTTCAAATCTCGACCAACTAAGTCTATGTAAAGGGAAAAGGATATAAAAGACATTTCATGTCAAAATAAAAGCCATCGGATAATATGATATATATATATACACGCACACACACATATATTAAAACGTAAGAATATGCCATTTTGATGCTCTCAAAAATCCGATTTACCTTTGTCATAATTACGAAAAACGTCATAGAGTCGTCTCCGTGACAACTAAGCCTCGGGCAGTTGGCCCATTTATCTAATTTTTTGAATTGTTGTTTTGGGTCACTTTTGTTTAATGTTTAGTCCCTTTGAATTTTTTTTATTTCCTATGCCACCCATAGTATTTTAAACTTTTCCTTTACACCTCTTATTTGATCTCAAGTTTATCAATTTGCCCCCTAAAAGTTTCTAATTTAAAATTTTATACACTATTTTAAAAAGTTTCATTTACACCCTTGATTTCGTGCTTCTAATTATACTATATTACTCCACATATATATATATATATATATATCAACTTAAATTAATTGTTATAAAATTTGACTCTAATCAAGTCCCATAAACTAATTTTCTAGCTTCTTTACTGAGTACCAAAATGGTTTTAGTCCTTTTTTTAAAAGGTGTAACTTCCCTCGAAAAAGAGTTTTCTATTTATTAAAAATGAACCAAATATAAAGAATTTGGGCTGATTTTGTCATTATTCACCTATTAAATTGCCTTTTCCTTTGAGATTCTTCGGCTTGACCTCTTTGCCTTTTGCTGTTCCGCATAAGGTATTTGGAGAAAATTAGGTTCAATACCACTTATTTAATACTATTAATGCTTTGTATTTTTTTTTATACCTTTGATTCATCTACTTTTGATGTACAATATATCTAAATTATTCTTATACAAAATCACACCACACAGCTCTTCCTCTCTCTCTTGGCTCACTTTATGTTTCACGCTCGTCCCTCTCTCTTCCCATGCCCATTTCTCTCTCCTCTCTCTCTTTTCATTTCTTCAAAGTAATATGTTTTAAATTTTTATTATAAAAGTAATAGGAATAAAAATGGTACCATGAAAAGGGTGTTTATCAAATTTACCTTGGTATTTGTAAGTTTTTAGGTTAACTCGTGGTTTGAATTTGCTGTGGATTCCACATCATTACCTTACTTTTGAAACGTCCCAAATTCAATCCCTATAGCCTTTATAATCAATTGAGTATTAAAAAAAGAACAAAATTTAGTTAGTGACCTCTCATTTGTTCCATTTTTGTGTCAGATTTCACGTATATATTATGCGTTTTATTAAAAAAATGTTCCTTTTTTTCAACATCATGGGTCTATTCTATCCTAAACTAAAATTGAGTTGAAAAGATGACCAATATTAAATTTGGGACGTTCTAAAAATTATGAAATTTGAGGATGAAATTTTGGGATCATTTGTGAGATTATTTGAAAAATCTGTTATCATTAAAACTGAATTGTTAAATATCCATCAAAGTGATCACCAAGTTAAGAGAAGATCAATTCATTTGAAAAAGAAAAGAAAAAATATAACTACCTGGCACCGCGGCTTGTGCGATACACACACACACACTCAGCTAAGGCTGAACTACCCATAAAAATTAATTAAAAAATAATTAAAAAAACACTGAGCTTGAACTTAAAAAAAAGCTTAGGTTAATGATGAAGTGAAAGATAGGGATTTTGAGCTTGTATATTTCGTTCATGTTGATTATTTAGAGGCGAGGCCAGTTTTGTTCAAATAACAAACAATAGGCCTAATTTAGCGAAGTTCCAAATCCATAAGCCATCCGGGATGTTTTGACAAAAAAGCCAAAAAAAATTTTGAATCGGACAAATGGTCTCTTTTTTTTATTAAAAAATATATTTTTTTATGTAGTAAAACTACTCCAGTTTTTTACAGAAAGATAAGAAAAAGACTTGTAGCAAGGAAGTGAATCTCAACAGAGTGAAAAAAAAAATGAAGCAGTTTTTATGTCTAAAAAGCTTGTTTTTTGATGTTAAAAAACTTTAAAAAAAAGGCCATTTTGCTAATAAGGCTTTTTCTTAAAGCCAGTTTTCAAATTCTTCCCATCCATAATGGGCGAAGTTTCTTCATTTGTAGAGAGACCATATAATTAAACTAAAATTATTGTTCCTTTTCATAGGAAAAAAACTAAGGGCCCGTTTGATTCGAGTATTTGAGTAGAGTATTTGAATAAAGATTTAAATTTTTATGAAAAAAAATATTGTAGTAAAATAATTTAAACTGTGATTCAAATATTCAACCAATCAGACTCTAAAATTATTGTTAATTTTGATCTTATACAGTTTATTTATACACTCTGTGCGGCTACATAAAGCTGGTGAAGCCCTCAGCATGAGCAATTGGGAATCCAAAGAGAGAGAGAAAAAATGTATTATACAGTTTATTTACACACTGTGTACGGCTACTTGAAGCTGGTGAAACCCCCTGAAAAAAAAAGAAAGAAAAAAAAAAGGAGAGAGATAGATTGTAAGCAAAGCGACAAAAGTGCCGGTAAAGCTAACAAGCAAAAGCAGAAGTATTATTAATGCGACACCGCTCCCGGGCCAGGACACATAAATTGAAAATTGGGATTTCTCCTCGGTACGCTAACCGCGGGCGGTGGGGTTAGCGGCACTTGACGCCGCCCAAATCCAAAACTTATTGGGAACAATATTAATGCGTTGTTTAGGAGCGTGGGTTCGCTGTGTGTAGGTTTTAAACGCCAAACGATTTAACTTATAAAGGTGATTTAAATTAAGATTTGATAAAATAATAATTAAGATGATTTAAAACTGGTTGTAAACCTATTTTAATATCTAAAATTTAAACTTTATCTCCTCAAGTTTAGATTTTTTAGACCCTTTTTTATTGTAAGACAATCATTATTTTCGTTTTTCTTTATAAACTATAGTTTTTCAAGTATCAATTCTTATTTTAAACTATTATTTTCATTTTAAACTTTTATATTCTAAACGCTATTTCAAAACCATTATTCAAACTACACAGTTTAAAATTCATAGGTCAACTATACAGTTTTAAACCAAACCATTCCAAACATGCGGACCAATCAAACCTTGAATTAATTTTAGTTAAAAATACAGTAGTTTTTTTTAAATTATAATATATAAGAGCTTTATATTATAGCAACTAAAAGTTTTAGTTGAACCATTTTAAAAAAAGCTTTAATTGAAACTGTAATTGTAAAACAACTTGAAAAATAATTAAATAATTATTTCATCTGGAATCAAAATAAAATTAATTACATAATTATGCATTATAATTTTAACTTTTTTTTATTAATCTCTTTGTACTTAAAAACTATAAAGGTATTTTAAAAATTTTAAAAATTATTTCAACTTCATTCTTATAAATAGAAAATTTTTTTGAACAACATAACTATTCTTAAACAATTATGAAAAATATTTTAAAAATTTTAAACCATAAAAATACTAAAACAAAACTTCAAATTTCAATCAAATATTTTAAGTTTTATAGCTTTTTAAATAAAATATTTTAAATATTTTTAAAAATATATATTTTACAAGTAAATTTGATCTAATTAAAAGTATATTTGTTTTATCTTTATTTTTTCTATTTAAAATGTTTTAAACTTCATCTTTGATCTGCCAATTTTGTTTCATTTTATTTTCATCGTTTAGGTATTAAAAAGGAACAAAACACGATGTTCAATAAGCCTAGTATCATTACATTTTTGTGTTGAAACCACGTACATATTTTGTATTTTTAAAAGGAATAATTCGTTAAATTGTTTGGAGAATGTTAGTTGTATTTTTTTTTATTTTTTTTATTTTTTATTTATTATCTGACACATAAAAAGAATATAAAAGAGAAGCGAAAAAAAAGTGTCGTTAGCTTTAATAATTCGTTAAAAACTGTATTTATTTAATTAATTTTCAAGGAATTGTGTCTTCCTAAAGTAATTTTCTTTGACTCTAAAAATTCTCCGAATCATTTTGTCTTTATCTAGGAGAGAGAGGGAGTCTGGTTTGTACGGACGAAAACCTCGACACGTGGTGAGAGCATTAATTGAAATTAGGAATAAGGGACCCACCCATCACGAATTCCACATGAAAAGGGCTTTTTGACGATGCCAGCACTGGCGGCGGTTCGCTTTTTGTCGCCTCCTTTGGACACGTTATCACCGACTCTCCCCTCTCGCGGCCTCTCTCCGCCGTACAACCCACGTGCTATGATGCTTCTTTTGTTTGTCCCTCATTCACAGTTCTGACCTATTTTCCACTCGCCTTATATATGCGTGCATTCCAGGTTCCAAAAGAAAACAAAGAAAAAGATATAGAACTATTTGTTTATTTATTTATGGATCTTTTGAAAGAATTTTTACCTCCATTTTTTGGATTACATGTTATGTAATTATGCCCTTTTTTTGGCAAATCAAGTTGTCGTCTATCAGACACAACTCTACATATTATCATGCGAGACTTATATACTCTACTGTCCGCACAACATTGTAAATTATTTTTTTTTCCTTCTCTTCTTTTTTATTATATAATTTCAAGGGTTACCCGCACCTAATACCTTAATATAGTGGGGGCAAGAAGTTAGCTAACAGGATGTTTGGCAAAAATTGGTTCGAATCACTTTTTCAGTTAAAAACAATGTAAAGCTGTTATATGCTATAACAACAATTTAAAAAAATGCTATAGTGTAAAGCTCCACGTGCTACAGTAAAAACAGTTTTAGCCAACAGTTCTAACCATCCTGTCAAATACCCTATAACAAGTAATGGGATTAGAGACAGGAATAGAAACAACTTTTTGCCTCTGAATAAAGGAAAGGAGCAAGACGAGAACATCTTCATACATACATATTCTCCACCAAAGAGAGACTGCTTTTGGCCCATTAGATCTTAACCGAATGGTTAAAAATTTGAGCTCACAATAAGTTAAATAAGCTCACACATATCAAATTTATTACATGAGTTGAAGAGAGGTTGAAAGAGAGACACTACAGCACTTGAATGTTGGTTTGATTGGAAAATATTTTATGAAAATATATAGAATGCAGCGGAATGGATTTTAAAATTTTTTTCTCAAACCATTAGGATCCATCTCATGTTGTTACAAAAAATAATCATCAATTACTGTTTGTACCTATCTGCCAAAACAATTCTAGAAGATCAAGCATTCTGAAACTTTCAAGTCTTTCTTGCTATCTTGCTTTTTTTTTTTTAATCAACTGGTGTATGAGCACTAGTGAATTCTCTCAGAAGATCCCAATTCTCCTTCCAATCTCTCTTGGCAAAACAATTCTAGCTTAATCAAGCATTCTGAAACTTTCAAGTCCATCATGCTATCTTGCTTTTTTTTTTTAATCAACTGGTGTATGGACACTAGTGAATTCTCTCAAAAGATCCCAATTTTCCTTCCAATCTCTCATGGCATACGTAAGACTACCCACTGCCGAAGCATAAGACACATTCTTCATGTATTCTCTTTCTTCATAAGACTTTGGAGAGTCTTTATTAGAAAGAGTAATTTCAGACCTAGATGGTTGCCCACCTTTCTTGGAATCCTGCATTGCAAACCTCTTGAGAATTTTGTCTATGTAGCTGGCCTGGGATAAAGTTATCATTTTGTTCCTCCTATCCCTAAAGATCTGAATACTAAGAACAAAATTAGTCTCACCCAAGTCCTTCATGTCAAACTGCTTGGTCAACCATAATTTGATCGATGATAATGCCCTAATGTCATTGCCAATTAGTAGAATGTCATCTACATAGAGCAGTAGAAAAACCGTCTTCCCATCCGTAATGTGTTTGTAAACACATGGCTCATCCACATTTTGTGAGAACCCATAAGTCTTGATCACTTGGTCAAATCTTATGTTCCAAGAATGAAAAGCCTGCTTAAGTCCATAAATTGACTTTAGCAGCTTACAAACCTTACCATCTTGACCCTTGACCTTGGACCCATCTGGTTGTACCATATAAATGGACTCATAAAGATAGCCATTCAGAAAAGCCGTCTGACATCCATCTGCCAAATCTTGTAGTCGAAAGCGGCAGCTATGGACAAGAGAATCCGGATGGACTTAAGCATAGCTACAGGCAAAAATGTTTCCTTATAATCAATTCCTTCCTTTTGCATATAACCCTTAGCTACCAGTCTAGCCTTAAAGGTTTTGACCTTTCTATCCACTCCTCTTTTTTTCTTATAGATCCACTTGCACCCTATGGGTTTTACCCCTTTGGGAAGATCCACAAGCTCTCAGACCTGATTAATCTCCATAGACTTCATCATCTCAATGTTCATGGCCTCTGTCTAGAATTTTGAATCAACATCCTTCATAGCTTTTGCATAAGTATAAGGATCCTTGTCATGTTCATCCGGTTCAGCCAAAAGGACATCCCCATTAAACATATACTTCTCAGGTTGACATCCGATCCTCCCACTACGTCAAAGCCCCTCAGGTTGTTGTTCAGGTTTGTTTGGTTTTTCTACACTGATCGGACCGATTTCATTCGAAATCTCTGGAATGATCGGATCACTCCTTAACTCCTTAAGCACCAATTTGCTTTGAGGTTTAAAGTCGTCCATGTAACTCTCCTCAAGGAAAGTTGCATTAGTTGAAACCATGACTTTATTTTCCTTTGGGTTATAGAAATAACCCCCTTTAGTCCATTTTGGATATCCTACAAACACACAAACTTCCAAACGTGCTTCCAACTTATTTGGATCCTTAAACAGGACATGTGCTGGGCATCCATATATGCGAATATGGTTTAAGGATGTCTTCCTACCTGTCCACAACTCGTGAGGAGTTTTAGGGACCAATTCTGAAGGCACATTGTTCAAAAGATAACATGTGGTTTGTATTACATATCCCCAAAAGGATGACGACAATGATGAATAACTCATCATGGACCTAACCATGTCTAATAAAGTCCTATTCCTTCTCTCCGCTACACCATTTTGCTGTGGAGTGCCTGGCACAGCCAAATGGGATAAAATCCTATTCTCCAATAAGTGTCCCAAGAACTCATGAGAAAGGTATTCTCCACCTTGATCAGATCGAAGTGCCTTTATGGATCTACCCAATTGCTTTTCCACTTCAGCCCAAAACTCCATGAACTTGTCAAAAGTTTCGCTTTTGTGGTGCATCAGGTACACATACCCATATTTTGAGTAATCGTCAATTAAAGTGACGAAGTACTCATACCCTCCTCGTGCCGGATGTTCATCGGTCCGCAAACATCACTATGCACAAGTTCTAGAACCCCTTCAGCCCTATTGCCCTTAGACCGGAATGGTCTTTTGGTCATTTTACCCTCCAAACAAGATTCACATTGAGGTATAGATTCCACCTTTAAGTGACTTAAAGGTCCATCCCTTTGCAATGTAGGATTCCAAGATTGCACTTCGGATTCAACGACGGAGGCTGAGTATATGGCAGCTAGTGATGCTTCGAAAGAAGTAGTGTGGCTCCACAACTTCCTTAGGGATCTTAAGGTAGTTCTTGGTATAGATAAGGAGGTATCACTGTACTATGATAACAGTGCAGCGGTAGCTAATGCTAAGGAACTAAGATTTCACAAGAAGAGTAAGCATATTGATCAAAAGTATCATGTGATAAAGGATTTCGTTGGGGGCAGGCATGTCACGGTGTGCAAGATCACGTCAGAGGACAATTTAGCTGATCCATTTATGAAGACACTTACTGGGAGAGTCTTCGAGAGGCATGTGGAAGCTATGGGGATGCGAGATTTGTCATATTTACTCACTTAGTGCAAGTGTCACGCCCCGGAGTACGGGAGGTGACGTGGCGGATTATTTAAATTAATTAAAAGAAGAATTTAATTAAAATCAAGAATTTAGGGGTTAAATTAATTGTAAAAATATGAAAGTCTCAAAAGACCATTGCATGAAAAATAAATAATAAACGTAGCGAATATGGGTCCCACTGACCCACAACTTGTGCACACACATCGTACTGATAATATAATAATACAACTACAGTCCAAGCATAAAGAAAGTTAAAATATTACATGCCTTGTTTAAATAATACAAATAACCTACTAGTCCTTCTACTGCTCTTGGGTCCTGTCCGTTGAGTCCTCTTTGAACCTAAATGAGAATCCACCTAGAGGGGGAAGTTAAAAAAAACAAATAAAATATGAGCGAAAGGCTCAGTAGGACTATATTTAATAAACAATCTAATTTAAAGATAAGTCTCATTATTCAGGGAATTATTTAAAAGAAATCTTGACTAAATAAGTTTAAATAAAACCGTTCTTACCCAAAACAGTTTATTCGGTCGACCAAAAATGCATTATTTTCTTTTCCTAGGCAAACCACGTGAATATCACCACCTAGTGGCCCAGTTGGGTTTCGGGACCTGCCCCCAAGGTTGATCGCTACACGACTCGATCTCTGATATGACATCACGCCCTTATGTTTATTTTCATCATTAATCAAAACCCATTTACCGAGTATTATCATTTACATTCATTATGAAGTTTATTTCAGTTCATGGCTTATTAAAATATATAACTGATAAATTTCATTTTCAATCAACCGTTGAAAACATTTTTATAAAAACCCTTTTCAAAGCCAAATCATTATGAAACTAGGTTACCAAAGAAAGGGTAGAAGTCCTACCTCGATACTCGTGTCGATGCCCCTCACCGTAATCCCGGTCCGCTATACGTTAGTTTCGCGGAACCACGAATGATCTTAGATACACACTAAGTCGATCAATATCTAGTTCGGGACATCCTATATTACTAAACCATTTCATGATGTCCTAGTATGCCATTTGTATCTTTAAAATCATTTTACAAGGTTAGAATTTCAATCGGGGTTTAAAACAGTGAAAACGGGTGAAAAATCACAAAATTTTCCCATGCCCTGTCGGCCTGCCAAACGCCCTGCTTCGACCGGCTGAACTATGCAGTTCTGCCTGCCAGAAATCAAGTACGGTTGGCCAGACAAATGAATTTTGGCCTGCTGATCCTTTGAATCTGGCCTACCAAACTAGAAAAACCCAAAAATCCCAGCCACGGGTTTTGGGTCTCCCAAAACCCAAATCTTGATTCTAACCTGTTTTTCTTAATTCTCAGGCATGAAAAACATTCATAGGTGATAGAAAAACATAATAGAACACTTTTAAACTCATTTAAACAAGATTTAAACACAAAAATCCCAAAAATCTGAAAATGGGAGAAAATGAGAAAAAATAAAAAATCTTGAATCGAATCTGTTTTTCTTCAAACAAAGCTTAGATTCTAGGTGTTCTAAGTTCCTTTAACTCAAATCAAGGGTTTTCTAAGCTCAAACGAACTTAGATTTCAAAAATGCACAAAAATTAAAAATTTTGAAAAAGTTTAGAAATTTCAAAACTAACCTCAAATTGAAGCTTTGTTACATATTTTTGGTTGCCAAATCATGTCCCTGAGCTTCCTACTCACTAACCCGAAGCTTGGATTCAAATTTGGCTTCAAAATCTTGAAGAAATTGAGAGAGAAAGAGAGAAACCGAGAGAGAACAAGAGAGAGAGAGAGATCACATGGAGAGAGAGAGAGAATAGAGGGAATGAGAGAAGGAGAGTGAGAGAGGGAATAAATAGAGACAAATGGTGGGCGGTTTCACTGTGCAAAAACTATGTGCTGCCTACGGTTTTGTAAAACAGAATATTTTTTAACATTTTATAAACTGTTGTATTTTTAAAACTCAAAACAACATTTTAAAACAATAAGAAATTATTAGAATTTATTAAATTAACAAAACAACCTAAAATTTAAAATTTAACCAAATGATCTAATTAATGTTGAAACATTAATTATGGCACACTAATTCATCATTTTACATTACAATAACATTAAATAAATCTCAGGGCGTTACAGCAAGTGGGAGATTGTTAGACATGTATGCCCTATGGAGTAAAAATATAATAAGCTTTTGAAGACATTTTTATCAATAAAGAATTTATTTATTGTTTATATATCAAATCTTGTCCTCTTTACGTTTATATTTGTTAAATGTATGTTAAGCAAATAATAGTTTGAGATTGTCGGTTTAAACTTTAAGAATTAGGCATATGATGGACAGATTATGCGGAAGACACAATTCTTAAGGTGATGGTCTAAATCACAAGATCCGCAGTTGAGGGAATAAAGTTGAGCATTTTATTCATGTAAAGATTGTTATGTTGTCTATATCCCTATTGGGAGATGGTTTGTCTTGACCATCGGAGGTGGACTCCGTGAATAGAAACATTGGCACGTTGTCATAGGTGCCGATGTATGTGGATCGAGACATAAAGTGAATTAATTTAGATTAATAATTTTGTCTTGGCAAATTCATTCACTTTAGACAATCATTTGTATTGTATCTTACTCCTGAGATGAATAGTGGGCCCGTTGTCTTGACTTGTGTCTTTTGATGTACCAAAGAGTGACACCCACATCTTAATAGTGGTATGCATACCGGTACATTGGAGGCATGACTCTTGATAACGTAGACCTGTTATTTATAGATGTGGAATCCATAGCTCCTCTTTAAGAGTAGTGATATCCTCTTATATGCGTTATCCTATAATTGAAAAACTGAAGCGCTCAACCATTTGGATACATAGGTGTAACGGAATGGTATACTGTCTGTGGATAGTAAGTTTTCCGATGGTAAGATAATGGAACGTAAGATAAAAATAATCAGGAAGGTAAGACAAAACTTATCATTAAGCAGATTATGGATTATCATATAGGGATACGATACACTATGATATGTCATGGAGACTTAGCTATATGGGCTTTGTAATTCTATGTAGTTTGAGAGTACAGCTCCAAGCTTTTAGTGGAGTAGCATTAGGGTTGATAAATATGAAATGTATATCTGGAATACCGGGTTTCATAATTATCGAGAGCTTGAACTATATAGGTCTATTTGGTCCCCTTTGCTAGCTCATAACATCCTGTAACGATATGGCGTGCTTTTCCATCAATTGGTGACTTATGTCAGATTTATTAGATTGGTTGAAATTCGAAAGAATTAAATAAGTCATGTCTGTTTATCGGTTGAATTAATTTTGTGATAAAATTAATTCAAGATAAACTTGTTGAATTATTAGGATTGGATAATTCTTGTCTGTTTATTGGTTGATTTAATTTTTGAATAAATTAGATCAAGATAAACTTATAGAATTATTAGAAATTCATTTATTTTCCTAGATATTATTTAGATAAAGTTGTTTTAATCAGATAACTTTTCTATTAGGTTATTTGAATTAAAACTGATACTTTATCCTATAGAATCTCGGGTGGAAAATAAAATATTCACTGAGATTTTAATTGGCAGTTCGGCATGTCGATCATCAAGTTCGCCCTGCCGATCATCCTGATCGGCCTGCCAATGAGCGAAGGATAAGATCACACGTTTTGACGCGGATCTTATTAGATATTGATCCAAATTTGATTCTGATTCAAATTTTGAGACCTAATCTGATAAGGACTGACCCTAGACCCTACCTCTATAAATAGGGAGTAAGTCACATAAGTTATTCAGATCAATTGAGAGATTAAGAGTGATACTCTGCTGGTGAGAATCTGAAAAATCCCTAAGAGCTCTTGTTCACAAATCACAAATACTTGCTATGGGTTCTCTCAATTAGTTGGAAAGAGAGTCACCTAGTGGAAGAGCTATACGTGTAAGCTCACACTCACTCCAATCGTGGATAGAGAATAACAAAGAAGACCAATTGGTTGAGGCTTTTCTAAAACGTTACTTCTCTTCACTGATTGCAGGACCTTTTCGGCATACAAAGATTACTAAGATCTGGTTAATTTATGCATATAATATGTCAAACTTGTCTTTGAAAAAATACTCTGATGTAAAATTTTTTAAAATTCTGCTGCGTACTATTTTTCCAACAGTAACGAGAATGAGTAAGAAGCTTACATTTAAGTATAGCATTCCAAGGATGGAATGCCAAAACTTTGATGAATGGGAACTACGTTAATATGTTAGAAGATATGAGTTACACAACAGAAGCGTGGTAAAGGAAGTATGCCAATAGATGAGGTAGATTTGTAAAGTTTTAAGTTGGGGACTCATTTTTTAATAAGGTCACCAATGAAAGGGGTAAGAAGATACGTTAAGAAAAGAAAAGATGAAAACAAATAAAAGCATACCTCTTATCAAGATTTTGTGATGGCAACATAAAAGAAGAGGTAGTTATAGGAAAGAAAGAAAAGGATATGAAGATAAACTACCCATGATTATTGAGATTTTGAAAGAGGAAAATTTTTAAGGAGGGTAGATTGTGACACCTGAAAATTTCTAGTGCATTAACTATGCAATAATTAAGGGATTATGTTAAGCAAATTATGTACAAATTTTATGAGCTAAAGTTTATGCTTGAAATTTGTTAGTGTTTTAAGAGCGATTTTAGTGTCACAAGAATTATTTTTTAAATCTAAATTTTGTGATAAATTTAATAAGAATAAATATGGGATTAATAAGATTAAAAATCATGCTATAGTTCTAAACAAAGAAGGAATGATATGAAAATAAGTTAGAAAGATTAATTATTGTAAAATGTGTTGCAATAAAATTTAGGTTAAAAAGATAGTAAAAGGAAAATTTAAGGACATATGAAAAATTCTACAGTATAAGAATTAAGCAGAATAGGAATTATGCAGTATTAGAACAATACAATATAAATATTATACTATATAAATTCAAAAAGTATAAAAATTAGACTGTATAAAGTTAAACAGTATAGGAATTATACTGTATAGAGGACGTGGATCAGTATCAAAGGTTGTAGGACCTCTTAAACTATATAAAAAAGTATACTTGTAGTGTGGGAAATATATCGACAGTATAGAAAAAATACTGTCAGTGTAAATTTAGACTGTGAAAGGTATGTCGGACCCACCATGGAACACTCCAAAGATGTGAAATTGGCCACATCTTTCTCATAATGGCTGATTTTAACATGTGATGGAAGCAAAGTTTTTAATTGCAATTTAGTCATAAACTAGGTTATTTTGCTAATAAAGACCTAAGTGATAAACACTAACTTGTCTCGACCTTTTTTTTCATGCAAGCATGAAAAAACACACCGATGTAGCTCCCAAGAAACCAAGCATAAGCCCCCATGTCCCTTTCTAGATTTTTCCAAGATTCAATCTCTAATCATGTTTAAAATCAAGTTCAAGTGCTCTAGTTCAAGAATAGTCACTTTTGGAGGTAAAAATCTTAACTTCTTCCTATGGGTTTAGGTGTTTTCTTGAGCTTTTGATGGGTTTTAATGGGGATTTTGTCATGGTTTTTGGAAGAAGGAATAGCAAGGTTTGTAGTACCACAAAGGAGGACTTTAACACTTGAGAAATCTTTGGTAAAAACCCTAAACTTTAGCTTTGAAAGTTTGATGTTTTATGGTTTTGCTCAAGTTTTGAATAAGATTTTTATGACATGGTATAGACTTAATGTCAAGGGTATTTAGAAGCTTTTAAGTGTCAAAAAGAGAGGACAAATACCTTGAGATGATTAGGTAAAATCCTAGTCTTTGAAATTAAGTTAAAGTTTATATTTTACTATCCATATTAAGTGTTTGATGTATGTTATGAGCTATGGCATGTAAAGTAGACTATGTGGCATGATGATGTTATGTGTTTCATAGATGATGGTGATTATGGATGCTAGAAAAACTAGGGTTTCAAGTTTAAAACGAAAGTTTAGCAAACTTTGTTCAAACACAAAGTTTTGATGGTTTTCAAAGAATGAAGGTTTTGGTAACCTTAGAACCGTTTAACTTTCTGGACAAAATACGAGATTTGTCCAAAACAGTGAGATTAACAATTTTTATGAACAAAGTTTTATGAATTTAAAAGGACTAAATTGAAAAGATTATTTCAAACTCAATAGTTTTGAAAAAGGCCAAAAAATCCATGTACAGTTAGATTTTGAGAAAAGTTAAAACAAAAAAATTGTAGAATTTCTCGAAACTATTGAACATCATAGACGGTTTAGGTAATTTTCACACGGTTTGTGAGTTATGAATTTTATGAATTTTAATCACAAAATTTCAAAACGGTTAAATAAGGAAACATTTTGAAATTATTTAAGTTTGACTAAGGAGCTTTTGTAAGTTTTAATCCTTGTAAAAAATTGGATGTTTTGAAATAAGACGATTATTTTTGGTCCTGAGGGCAAAAATGTCAAGATTTTATGTGGGCCAAAATCGTAAAACGGTATGGAACGGAAGTTTTCACTATGTAAAGATGGACGCCTATACAGATATGGGGTTGCAAGTAAATTTATGTTTGAAAGCCTAAAAGAAATTTGGGATTTTTCTAAGAAAAGTATGTTAACGGCATAATCGTGAAGATTTTAATATACAGGTCAATACCATAAAGTTTTGATAAAATAGATTATTAGCCAAAAGAAAATTGATGTTTTGTTTTTTGCAACATTACAAGAAGTGTGGAAATGTAAGTTTTGTTTAAAACAGGTTCAGAAAGTTTTAAAACCTTTCAAGGGCAAAATCATCATTTTATAAAATGGTCGAAACAAATCCAAAAATGCCCGATTTAGGAAAATGCCTCTTCACAGGAATTTTTTGTAACTCATTAATAATGATATAGTAAAGTAAAATGAGAAATTTAGTAAGTTATGAGACTACAAAAAACTCGTCAAGTGTAAAACCATCATTTTTGAGGAGATCGCTAAAATAGAGCCCAAGCACTTCGAATTAACAAAACACCCTTCAACTAAAAAAGTTCCGTAATATGTCGAAAAATGAAACCATCAAGTAAGACAGGAAATTTGACAGGGATGTTCAAGTTAAGTGAAGTAAAGGTAAACTGATAGGAAACTAAGCTAAGTATAAGGAACAAAGGTTAACGTATAAGTTGTATTATCAATCAAATAGGTCAGTAATAAGAAAGTTAGTTAAGAGTAGGGTGTCATTTGAACATGACACAGAGCTGACTAATAGAAGGAAAGGAAACGAAATGGGAATATTAGAGCTAAGTCCAAGTAAGTTTCAAACCTCACCTATAGTATAAAGGAAATGATTTTCAAATGCTACACACACACACACACATATATATATATATATATATGTTTAAAATATGTTTTCATTTGTTATGTATAATGTTTGAAAAGTTCAAGTTATGAGTTGCAATATAATTGCATATGTTATGTTTAATGTTTAATTATTAAGTTATGGCATATGTTATGTTAGCATTTGATATGCTCACTAAAGTTTACAAGAAGGTAAAACAAAGATAATAATTAAAGTGTCGTATCAGTCTCCTAGATGTGAGGTTTATAGGTTATTTTAAATTTATGACTTCGTTGTTCAATGGTCGTAAGTCTTCCACAAGGAAAGCATTATGTTTATGATCTCATAATTGATGATGTTAGTACGAACACTTAAGATTAAGAAAAGATATGAATGATGTAAAGAAATTCAAGTAAGTTATGAATAATAATAAGAAGTTTATAATTGGAAGTTCATAATTGAGCATTATTAAAATCATGTATTATGATATTGCCTGCATTCTTTTTATGCAATGTTCTTAGGAGGAACATTTATGTTAAATATTTTTTGAGAAATATTTTACAAAAAATGTTTATGAAAAACATGTTATGTAAAATATTTACAAGAAAAGGTTTATAAAGATAGTTTTATGAGAAAAGTTTAAGAACAATGTTTTACGATGAATGTTTTAATGTTTTGTGAAATTATATTTGATCTTACTAAGCGAAAGATCATTACAAGTTTCTTCATGTTGTAGGTAATTCTACAAAAGACCAATAAGACTGGCTAAAGACCTTAGTGTCATGGAGATAGTGGCGAAAGTTAGGTATGCATACCATTACAAAAATTCTTCTACTGTATCAAGAAAAAATTTTCACTGTTTGAAAAAAATTACTTTAAGAGTTTCAAGAAAGTAAAATATTTAAGGAAATATCTTATAAGAAATGTTTTACGAAAACATTTTAAAAGATATATGTTATGAAATGATTTGAAAGGTTATTACGTCAAGTTTTATAATTATGTTTCAATTTACATTGCAACATTCATGTATGTTTTAAAAAAGAAAAAAATTACTCAGTATTTTCCTACTAATAAGTAAGATTAAATTTAAGAAAACATGTTTAAGCAAGCTAAGTAATGACTTGAAAAAATGAGTCGTTACAGTAAGGGCTTAGCCATCACTTCATCAATGAATGGGTGTCCATTAGGGTAATTGAAATTAAGAGCTAGATAACCCTGCCTAGTCCTCCACCTATTTACTAATTCCAACAACATGAGATGCTCCTGGAGACTTACTACCGACCTATTGGAATCCTAGCTGCTGGCTTGTTGTGCATGAATCTGGTTCATGAGGTCTTCCTGCCTTTGGCCACCGTCTCGCTTGTTGTTGACTAAGCCCGATAGGGTACCCTGCCTTGATGCTAAAGGTGGCAATCCAACTCAGTCCTAGTTGTTTTGTGCTCATTCTCCCTCTCAGGCTGCACATCTATGCTAGGCTCTTCTCTGCCTACTGCCTTGTGATCCATATGCCTATGCCTGGTGTAACTGTACGTCATCAGTGTCTCCAGTCCCCTCCTACAAATTTGCACCATCTCTTGCGCGAGTGGTAGATTTTCATTGGCTGGGTGTGTGAGGTTGTTCAGGACATTCTCCATATGTTCAAAGACACGCATCAAGTTTTCATAATTTTGAGTTAAGATCTCGATTTGGGTCTACAGGACCGCGTTCAGATTGGGAGGTGTATCTTCAAGTGGTGGCATTTGATTTAGATTATCAGCAGGAGGAGGTGCAGCAAGTGAGGGTTCATGTCTCCTTCTTTGAGTAGCATCATTATTGTCTTCATTCCAGCCACGATGGGTATTTCCATCGTTTTAGTTCTAATTGTTCATTTCAGTATGCTTTCTTGCCATTGAAGTAATTAAGAGACTTTTTTCTTCTAGAAAAATGTTGGAAAGTTCTTATACCCTCCTTTTAATACGAATTGGTGATAGACAAAACTCGTCTAACAAGTTTCTCTTAAATTCCTCTTCAGAATAATGACTCACATGCAAAATAATTAAAGCAGTAAAGAAAATAACAACAAGAGCACAACAATTTCTATTGGTTCACTTCAATTGAAGGCTGTGTCTACTTTAGGTTTTCTCGGATGGTAGGGTTTCACTACAAGAAAATATGAATACAAAGGGTTTGTGCTAAGAATTGGACTTAAGGTTGCTCTCTAGAACTGGCATCTATTTATAGTACTTGGGGGTCGACTAAAGCCTTACCCTTTAAGCATAACTTAAATTCAAATATATGATAATCTCTTTCTGTATTGGCTAGATGACACCATTGTAATCTCTTACAGAACTTATCTTCTCTGAGTATCTTGGATTTGGTATATCATGATTGGCTTGAACGCTTATCGCCATCTTGGAGATCTTTTAATTTAAATACGGATGTGAACGGACCATTTTACCTTTCCCATTTATTATTCGTTTAGGAAGCTTTTGGAATGCACTGAGGCTATATAAACCGGATCTGTCTCGGGCCCTTCTAGGCCCATTACCCGGCTTGGTTCTAACTCGGTGACTTGACATCATCATGTATTTTTTATAATATCAAAATTGTATCCTTATATTTTGAAAAATATCGTTATAGCATTGAAACATTTAATGAACATGAAACGTCTTTTATGTCTTTTTTCTTACTTTTTTATTTGATTAGTCCATAATTAAGAAAAGGATCACAAATATAATTTATTGATATTTTGACCCAAGGATAATGTTTATTTATATTTTTGGTCTCACTTTATAACTGTAGAATCATTTATCATTTAAGTAATTAAAAAAAGAAGTAAAATAGTAAAAAAAAAAAATTTTGATGTCCCAAGAACCATTTTTTTTTTTGGGATTAAAAACCAATTTTAAAAAATCAGAATGACATTTTTTAAACGCTAGGGTATTATTATACCATAAAAAAGGGGACAATAAATGATAAACTTCGAAAAGAAATAGAAGAATAAAGCATGCATCTTTGAAAGCAATTAAAGAAAACAATATTTTGATTAGAAATTATTTCAAAATCTTGTTTATACCCCTAGACGACAGAAGTCGCAGAGGCGTCGGAGAAGGCTCTCCAACTTCCTCAGTCGCCATCGTGACCTCCATCGTCGAAGTTGCTCCCTAACACTGATCATGGATCGTAAGTTGCACAGATCTGTGTGAACGCCGTCTTCCCGAACTCACCATGCATCTTCTTTGATGGTGCCGACTTCACCAATCACAACCGTTGTAGCGACTCCATTAAGCAAAGGTAGCAGGTTGCTTTACCCACCGTTGCGAGGCAATCCTCGTGATTTTTCGATTGTCGCTCAGTCAGTGTTGGCGTCGGCGTCAGCCTCATGACGATCACGCCATCAACACCCTGTGGTCGACTGCAGAGAAAGAAGGAGAGAGAAGGAGAGAGAAGGAGAGAGACGAAGAATGACAAGAATGACAAAAAACACAACAACCTTGAGGAGAAAGAGACGAAGAGAAAGAAGGAGAAGAGAGTAAGTTTAGGGTTCCTGTTGAGGAGACTATGAGAAATGGAATGTGGGTATTTTTGGACGTTTAAGTGGATGTAAATTCAACCTTTTTTTTCCTCCTATGTAAATGTTATTTACCAAAGTTTGGAAAACTTTGGCCTAATAATCTTTATTCACCTTTTTATTTGGTCTATTTCTTTCATTGTCAAAAAAAAAAAAAAAAAAAAGAGCAAAGTATAAAAATAATTTTGAATACAAAATATGTGATTTTCCCCAAGTAAATGTCCAGAATAAATAGCCCGTGGCATCTGATGGGGGCCATAGTTTTGTGGCTGCTGCACCTGCATGGAAAGCATCCATGGATGTTATCATGCATCCAAAAATACAAATACGTACGTGACATATGAATATAATATAAAATCCAGACACAAAGGGAAGAAAAAAAAAATCCATGCAGAAAGAGAGAGGCGGGGGGGTTGGGATCGAGGACGGCGTGGAGCGAAAGCGAAATCCACTCCATAGAATCAGCCGACACAAACACGGGCCCCACCGAAAGCGGCAGCGACGGCGTTCACGCGTCCCACAAAAAATACTTTTTTAAAAAATAAAAAAAAAATTGGAAACTAATTTGTTTTTTTCGCTCTCTATTTCTCTAACATGTGGACCCCACCTCTCGACTAATCTTCTCTAATCCTCCTCTGCGCTTTCTTCTTGGCTTTCTACCACTTCCAAACAAGAACGGTTTAAGTCTTGATTTAAACCAATCGTTTTTGCAGTGAATAAACAAATCCTTTTCAATTTAATTAGTCCTTTTATCTAATTCTGAGTGAAATTTAAAATGATTTCGTTGGAGGGCAGAAGGAGAAGATAACACGTGCTGTCCACCGCCTTTACTATGGGTACAACGTACGAAAGTTCCAGCCGCCCTGAAATAAGGCGATTTAATTTCGACGCGTAGAACGTACGAAAGTTCCAGCCGCGCTGACACAAGGCGATTTAATTTCGACGCGTAGAGTTTTGTATTTTTCTAGCTATTTAATTGCAAATTCTACAAAAAAGTGTGATTTAATTGCATAAGTTGTGTCTGATTTAACATTCTTTTTTGACAAAACTTTTACAATTAATGGATTCGTCCAATTGATAGAAGGGCAAGGCTAGGTCATCATTCACGCCGTTGAGAGGCACCTCATGAGAAATCAAACATCTGCCTATATTCATGAGTGTGTTTAAAAACGTAGTTAAAATTAATAAATTAGAATTAAAATATTATAACATCTGAGAGTTTTACATTCTAACATACTTTTATTTTATATTATAGCATGTTAGAGCTATAAATTGTAACAATCAGAACTAATAAGTTAGAATGATGTTCCCAAAGACACTATATTTGATGAACTCATAACAAATACCGAAGATTGAAAACTATTTCTATTATTACAAACTGAATAAAATTAAAAAAAAAAACCAATGCATTAGAAAAACATCAATGCCTTTATTAACAACCAAACACATGCTCAATTCTCTACTTGTTAAGTTGATGATGAAATGAAGAAAGTTAAATCCCTTCTATTGATGGATTTTTATGTCATATTTATTTATATTATACAAGGAAATAAAAAATAAATTCAATGGATGGCTTCTGGGTCTATCACTATTACTTATATTATTTACCATTACTGTATGAAAACTGACACTAAAAGAATTATAAACATGGAAATGAATCCTACTGGATCTACCAACATTACTTTATAATTTTACCATTAATGTGTGAAAACTGACAATAAAAGAATTTTAAACCTGGAAAGGAATCCTTTTTAAAAAGTGGAAGGCAATTTATTTTACAATTTAAAAAGGATATAATAGAAATTATTAGTTATAAACATTTGAACCTTCAACTGTTTTTTTAAGTGTTCTATTGACCACCACTTATATCATGTCTATAGCACGTACAAAAAGTTTTAATTTTGACATGAGATAAGGTTGATAGATGTCAAGCTTATTTTATTTTCCAACCCTTGGATTAAGGACACTTTCTCTATTTCCACTAGCTCTAACGACAAAAAAGACAATCCAAAATAGTGACTTATGGGATATTTGATAAATATATTTTGAACTAACTTTGTGGCTATCGAATAATGTAAAACTTTCACATGCTATAACAAAAAGTAAAAATTTAATATAAGGCAAAATTTTACATATTACAATATTTCAAACCTTAAAATTAATTTTAATCATGCTACCAAATACAGCATTGGTTATGTTAAAAGAACAATGTTTCCTCAAAGTGAGTTTTTTTCCTTTTGTTTATTTCCTCTTACATCTCTCTCCCAAATTCACACGCTTTTCAGCCCCCACGTCTCTTGCCGGTTCCACCGTTCCTCTCAACAGTGGTGGTCTAATTGACCCTTTCATCTGTACGATGTAATAGAGAACAGCCAAATAAATAATTAAAAAAAAGAGATTAAAAATGTGTTAGTGGTTTAATTGTTTTGAGACAGCCAAAGTCAATATGCTTGGTTTTTGTTGAAAATTTTCCTCCCACAGTATTTATCAACTGTCTGTTGGCCAGAAGCTTTTCCCTTTTTTTTAAAAAACATTTTCCTTATCTAGGTCCATAGAATTTTCCTTTTTTTCTATTAAAAATATTTACAATTTTTGAGAGATAGAAAAGAAAAATTAAACCCAAAAGGAAAAAAGAAAAGACGCAAAAGATTGATTAGAATTCCGCTTTAAAAAAAATGAAAAAAGATTTGATTAGAATTTTCATTTGTTATTCATTTAAAAAGAGAAAGGAATCCGAATTAAATTTACATCTACAAGGAGAAAGCATTCATAGCTCCGTCACTCTCCTTAAGCTACCTCCTAAAATTCTTTTAAGGGTACAACATTTACAAAACTAAGTCAAAGGATAAACCCAAAAAAAATTAAATAACAATAACTAAAAAAAGCCCCTGTTGGCCGGCTGACTGGCTGATAAGTTATTGTCTGTTAGAGAGAGAAAGTTATGCCTCCCCAGGAGGAGCAAGGTTGAGATCAAGATCAAGTACAACTTTCCCAGGCTGCCCTTGGATCACCGATGACGAGTCCGACTCGCTCTGGACCCCACCACCGACACCGAACTCGACCGCCAAAGGCTCGACCCGGACCGGGTTGATCGGCGACGTAAACTCCGGTCTCCTAAGCGCGTCGAAGAGAAGCATGGGGCTCGTCCGGACCAAACCCCCGTACGCCGCCGCCGCGGCGAATTGATGATGCTGCGGCGGCGGAGCCGACTCCGCCTGGTGGAGGAAGGGGAAAAGCCCGCCGCCGAGGAGGCGCATGGGCTCACGAGCCGGGAGGTCTTTGCCGGAGGACTCGACGGTGCTGCTCTGGCTGGGGCTGCCAGCGGCGGAGCAGGGGAGGAGGGGGAAGTTGGTCTTGGCCTTGGCGCCGCGGAACTCCCTGGCGGCGGTGTCGTAGGCCCTGGCGGCCTCCTCAGCGGTGTCGAAGGTGCCGAGCCACACGCGGCTCTTCTTGGTCGGGTCACGGATCTCGGCGGCGTAGCGGCCCCACGGCCTCTTCCTCACTCCCCTGTAATGCACCTCTTTGCCGACAGAAATGTTATCCCCTTTGTTGCTGTTGTTGTTCTGGCTCTTCTTCACTCCCATCACGTCCTTGATGGCTACTTTTGTTTTCCCCCGTCTTCTTTTTCTCTCAGTTGTTTTTGTTTCTGAGCTGATGAAGAATGATGGGATATAGTACTCCTTTTATAGGAGAAAGAAGTGACGGCTTGTATTTTTTCTTTTTTGAATAAAAAAATATTGATGGGATTTTATTTTTTAATTTTCGGGGCGGTCAGCGAGGAGTTTGACTAGGGCAGAGACAGAGTAGGCGCCGCCCAAGCTTTAAGAGAGAGAGAGGTGGAGTCATGTCTTTCGTACGTGGAGTAGTGAGAGTATAAATAAATACTAGTATTTTTATTTTATTAATATTGTGAAGGGGAGTGAGGAAAAGGTCACGTGGCACGCGGCAAGTTCTAGACAAGTGGCGATGGCTTTGATTGTTTGCCGGCTTTATGGCCCATCCGCCGTTTTTACGGCTCACATTGTGCATTCGTTCCCACTCTCCTTTCCTTACCGTGTGTAGCACAATTGTTCCATTACCTAAAGATAATGCCTGGCTTAATTTTGGTTTAGAGTGTTGACTTTGAATCTAGGAGCAAAATGAATTTTGTGAAGCTAAGATACATGATTCCTCGTTTGTTTTTTTTTTAATATAAAAATTTTTAGATTAAGAACATTGCAAGTGGATAGCTAATTCATTTTCAAATAAAGATCTTTATTAATTATTTACAAAATAAAAATGAGACAATCGATACTTAATATTGTCATTAACGAAAAATTCAAATTACATTCATAATTATCATTTCTTAAAAGGTTACACGAACATACACGTTTATGTTAAGGTGGTGGGTATGCTCCCCCCATAAAATGCTCAATAACTATATCCTTATTTAAATTTAATGACCCCAAGGAGTAGATGGTAGCGGCGCAGCGTAGAAAATTTTCTCGTAGTATCTTAGCACATAGAATTTCACAAGTGGATTAAATGACCCTATAAAGACACTCACTGGAGAATCTTCCTTAATGAAACTTAAATTACATTCATAGTTATTATTCCTTAAAAAATTACACAAAGTTACACGGGTACGATAAGATGGCGGGACCTTATTATTTAAATTTAATGACCCTTATAAGTCATGTTAGTGGCGCAGCTTAGATATTTTTCTTACGGTATCTTGTTTAATGACCCTATAAAGACACTCACCGTAGAATATTCCCTAATAAAACTTAAATTACATTCATAATTATTATTTCAAAAAATTTGCATAAAGTTACATGTTTACAATAAGATGGTAGGAGTGCTTCGTCATAAAAAGATCGCTAATTACAACCTTATAATTTAAATTTAACGATACTTAAGAGTAACAGTAACAACGCAATTTGAAGAATTTTCTTACGGAATCTCATATATGGAATTTCACAAGTAGATTAAATGACCCAATATAGACACTCATCGTAGACTTTTCCCAAATAAAACTTAAATTACATTCACAATTATTATTCCTAAAAATTACATAAAGGTACACATTTACAATAAGAAGGCGGGAGTGCTGCCACCATAAAAAAGATCGTTAACTACAACCTTATAATTCAAATTTAATAATTTAAATTTAATTACACTTATGAGTAACAGTAAAGACGCAACTTAAAGAATTTTCTTATGGTATCTTGTATATAGAATTTTGAAAGTGGATTAAATGACTCGATATACAGACTCATCATAGAATCTTCCCTAATAAAACTTAAATTACATTTATAATTATTATTCCTAAAAAAAATTACATAAAGGTACATGTTTACACTAAGATGGTGGGAGAAAAAGATCGTTAGCTATAACCTTATAATTTAAATTTAATGATACTTATGAGTAACAATAATGACGTAGCTTAGAGAATTTTCTTACGATATGTCATGTATAGAATTTTACAAGTAGATTAAAGGACCTGATATAGACCCTTATCATATGATCTTCCCTAATAAAACTCAAACTATATTCATAATTATTATTCCTTAAGAAATTACACAAAAGTGCACATTTACAATAAGAAGATCGTTAATTACAGCCTTATTATTTACATTTATGAGTAATGGTAACAACACAACTTTCATAATTTTCGTATAGTATCCCGTGCATAGAATTTTGCAAGTAGATTAAACAGAAATTGCAAGGAATGTCACTTATCCAAAACTAATTGTAATAAATGTTAAGCTTTAAAAATATTGGTATTAAATGTCAAATTTACGATATAAATAATTTATCTACCTATTTGTTTATAGTGTAAATAATTTTTATTTACATAATAAATAAATTTATGATGCAAATAAAATATTTACCTCATTGTTTATAATGTAAATATTTCTTATTTATATAGTAAATAATTTGTTTATATTATAAGCCTGACATTTGCTACAAATTTTTTCAAAACTTTATATTTAATTTAAAAATTTTAAAAATCTAACATCTCTCTCGTTCTTCTCAGGTTAAATGACATTATAAGGACATTCAACGTAGAATCTTCCCTAATAATACACAATTAAAATATAACTGTCTAGTTACTCTACAAGAGTTAACTAATGACACTTTTGGTAAGCACAGATATTGTTAGGAAGGAGCGTGGAAAGACGCTCCAATGTAAAGACTGGGCCCAGCAAACATCCAAAGTGGATTAGCTGACGACCAGTTCCAACAACTACGAAATATCCACCACGTCACTATCTTCCCTCTCGCTCGCTCTCATCCTTTCTTTCTCTCTCTAGCCCCTTTGAATCGCTCCTTAAGACGTAAATAAGACCGACCGACTGTTCGTGAAGTGCGACTGATGTTTTTTTCCCCTTTGTGGGCCCAACCACAAACAGACACGCGTCCATTTTCATTAAAAGAAGCCGCGTCGTGCCCATCATTCTCGTTTCGGTGCAATTGCCCAATTACGCTGTTTCTCGCCCTTTTAATTATTAAACTTTTTTTTTTGGAGAAAATTTTCTAATTTTCGAAACTTGAGATGTTCAGATATTGCCTCCGATTTTGTTCCCTCGGTGTGCGTCTGCGGCTGGTCTATACTTTTGATTGAGCGTCTTTTCCCACTCTCGTCCCACCAGCGTACATATCTTTGAGTTCACTCTGGCCCTTTTTGATCAGAGATTGTGTGAAACATGGAAGTGCAGCGCGTCGTAGGCTTTCCATAGAGCTTGTAATACAGACAATTCGTAATCCAGCAGGCCAAACCCATAGCTGAACCACGGCCACTCTTTTTTTTTTTTTTTTGACAAGATGGAAAATAGACAAATGAAAGAAAAAGTAAGACACCAAAATTTAAACATTGTTGCTAAAGAGGTCATTTAATTGTAAATCTCATTTATTAAAAGGGTGTCCAATAAAATTAATTTTAATTAAAATTTTTAATAATTATAATGTAATATTTTTATATGTTACAATAATTACAAAAAAAATATAGTATAAAGCTCTTTTATATTATAGTTCTTAGTTTTAATTACACTTTCAAACATTTTATAAATAAGACAATGACTAAAGTGTCATCTTCCTTCTAACGATCTTTGTCATCTCTTGAGTTTTTTTTTTCTCTCTTCCATCTCTCCCCTATAAGAAACTCTCTCTCTCCTTTTCACGTTCTCTCTCTTTTTCTTCTCTTAGCTGAGCTCATCCCCCCTCCCCCTGGTCGAACTAGATTCGCCGTGGGACAAGAGAGAGGAAGAAAAAATTCACGTTTGTTTGGGTATTTAGATAAGATTGAGAGTATCTTGGTCTACATAATTGTTTAAAACTAAATATAATCTATTAATTTTTAATCTTTAAAAATATGCTATTTATTTCTAATAATATTAATAATTGACCTATTTGTTTCAATTTCCCTTTTCTCTGTTTAATCAATAATGATATATAATGCGCTTAGGAGGAAAGAGGTAGTATCTTAACTAAATTATAAATTAATAAACTATAGCATAATTTATTTAAAATGTGTAGGACAAAGTATATTATGAGAAATTAATATCATTAAAAAAATAAAAAATATTCTTTTTAGTTCTCCCTCTTCATCCCTCCCTCTCCTCTCTTGTTAGTGTCGGTATTGGAGTCGTCTATAGTTGTATCAGATTAGTTGCTCAAGACCTTTGGCTCTACCCAAACTCGATTAAAAAATAAGATCACTTCTTATGAACCTTCTCTCTCTCAAGTCTCAAGGAAAAATTCGATTAATGCCTATCGGTGACAAGAAGCTTGGGATTAACGCCATGTATGTCAACTCTCTTCAAGGAATTCAGAAAAATATCCCCATAACTTTAACAGTTAAGTTGAAATATACTATCCTTCTAATGATCAATGAATGACGCAAACATGACAAGTAGAAAAATTCATGATGTGACTATCGGAACGACATGAGTCAGCAATGGATGGCTATAGAGAACACTTCTCTCCATGTTTTCTTTTTCTAAAACTAAATAGGAGAATTAGAAATGGAATGGATCAATTGGGATGATCATTTGCACTCTTTAAGCATCTATTTATAGACACTGGATTTACTTAATCATCCACGTGCAGCTCTCTTCTCCTTCTTGGAGAAGCTTTCTTCTCATTCTTGAAGAAGCTTACTTCTAGGGGAAGTTTGCTTCTATGAGCAGTCTTCTACTCCTTCTAGGAGAAGTTTGCATCTAGGAGAAGCCTTCGATTCCTTCAAGGAGAAGTTTTCTAATTATATCCTATTTTAAATATTTAAATAAAACTATTTACGAAAATGGCATAGGGAACTTCCAGGAGAAGTGTGTATTCATTCATTACCCATAAGTTGAAATAATTTATGAAAATGGCATAGGGAACTATAGACTTATAATTTCTAGCTCTAATAAAATTATTAATTAATTAACAAACAACTTAATTAATATATCAATTTTATTAATTCCAAAGTTACCCAACTAAAAACTTGGAATTGCACTCTTAAAATTATAAATATAATTTATTCAAAGAATTGACTCATCCATTGATATAGACATTCCATATAAATTAATCCTCTATAAATAATTCATAATTAGAGCTAGGTAAAATCTGTTAAACTCTCTAATTACTTCTTTATCCTTGAGTGCTCTTGATTTTCTAACGAATAATAAATTCATGAACTTGATCATGAATTTCAACGCTTATATTATTCAAGACCCAATTCAATAATCAAGAGAATTATTTATCTATTTCTCGATAAAGAAGGAATAGATTCCATCTCGTAATGTTAATATTCCCGGCTACTTACTTCACTCTGCCTTCAAATTACAAGGGATAAGATTAGATGCAATTAACATATTATATTTTCAACATTAATTGACTATTATTATTTTGGTCAAGATGCAATTAACAATTTAATTACATCTTTATGAGTATAACTAACTGTTTTGGATTCTAAAGACTTAACTCTAAAGTGTCATCGTAGGGTCAGTAAAATTAGAGATACATCTTGAAATTCTATCGCTAGGAAGAACAACCTTACATTGACTTAAATGGACACCTGCCATAGGAGGATGAAATCAAAGCGTCTCGAGGTGCCAATTGAACCTTACGATGTTGTTCTAATGGTGGAGACGTTAAACATGATGCCCTAAAGAGTAAAGTGTTATAATATATTTTTGAAGACATTTTATTAACAAAGAGTTCATTTATTGTTCATATACCAAATGTTGTCCTCTTTATGTTTATATTTGCTGAATGTATGATAAGTAAATAAAAGTTTGAGACTGTTAGTCTAAACCTTAAGAATCATGCATATGATGGATAGATTATGTGAAAGACATGAATCTTAAAGGCCATGGTCTAAATCATAAAATCCATAATCGAGGAAATGAAGCTGGGCGCTTTATTCATGCCAAGATTATTATATTGTCTAGATCCCTAGTGGGAGATGGTTTGTCTTGGTCACTGGAGTGGGACTCCATAAGTAGAAACATTGGTACATTGTCATAGGTGACGATGTATTGGAGCGGGACATAAAGTTGAATTGATTTAAATTAATAATTCTACTGGCACAAATTAATTCATTTTAGACAATCATATGTATTGTATCTTAATCTTGAAATTACTAATGGGCCTGCACTGTTGACTTGTGTCTTTTGATGTACCAAAGGGTAACATCCTGATTTTATGATGGTATGCATACCAGTACGTTGGAGAAATAACTCTTGATTGCGTAGACCTATTATTCATAGATATGAAATCCATAGCTCTTTTATAGAGTTAATGATATTCTCTTATATGCGTTATCCTATAATTGAAAGACTGGAGCACTCAACCATTTGGATGCATAGGTGTAATTGATTGGTATACTGTCTTTAGATAGTAAGTTTTTCAATGGTGAGATAACGAAACATAAGATAAAAAGAATTGCGAAGGTAGAACAGAATTTATCCTTAAGTCGATTTTGAATATCCTATGAGGATGTGACACATTATGATATGTCATGGACGCCTAGCTTACTTGAAACTTTGTAATTTTTTATATAGTTCGAGAGTACAGCTCTAAGCTTTTAGTAGAGTAGCATTAAAGTTGATAATTATAAAATATATATCTAGGATATTGTATTTTATAATTATAGGAGCTTGAACTATATAGGTTCATCAGGTTCCCTTTGCTAGCTTATAATAAATCCTTAAAGATACGGCGTGCTTTTCCAACAAATTGCTAACTTATGTTAAATTATTAGATTGACTGAAATTTAATAGGATCAAATAATTCATGTCTATTTATCGGTTGAATTAATTTTATAAATTAATTTAAGATAAACATGTTGAATTATTGGGATAATATTTTATTTTCTATGAGATTATCCAAACATGACTGGTTTAATCAGATAACTTTCTATTGGTTTATTTGAATTAAACTGAGGCTCTATCTTAGAATCTCAAATAGGAAATAAAAGATTCTTAGGGATCATAGTATCACAAGTTCAACAGGCCAATCTGCTAATTCAGCCTACCGATGGAGTAAGGTCGGTAGGCCCCATCGGCAGGCCGATGGGTAAGTTCGGACTGCCAATCTAATGATAATCTATTTACGCTTTTTAGACATGATTTTCATCAAAAGTTGATCTAGATTCGAATTTTAAGGCCTTATCTAATCATGATTAACCCAAGGTCTAACCTCTATAAAGGTGAGTTTTCTTAGTTATTCAGATCAGTTGAGAAGTATAGAGTGAGTACTCTAATGTGAGAAACTCTAAAAGTCCCTAAGAGCTATTGTTCATAATTAAGAATCGTAGCTCTATGTCTTCTTAATTGGTTAAAGGAGAGTCATTGGAGGAAGAGTTGTACGATGTGTAACCACTCACACTCTAATCCTTGATAAAGAATAGCAAAGAAGACTAGTTGGTTGAGGCTCTTCTAGAACGTTATTCCCTTCACTTATTGCTAGTCCTCTCTAACATACAAAAGGTTAGTAAGATCTATCATTAATTTATGTATATAGCATGTCAAACTTGTGTTTTAGAAAATACTCTGATTTAAATTTTTAAAATTCTGCTACATACTTGTTTTCCAAAAATTGATATTAGAGCCATGGTTTTTACGTAAATTTACGAGTTTGTGATCATGCTATATATATATAGATTATGTGATCTTATTCTCTCATATACTTGAATTAATTTTTTAGAGAGTTGGTACTCTAGGGTTTCTATATATTTAAATGTTGTCATGAGATTATGTGGTGAATATTTATTAATTAATTATAGCTGATTAAATTAGTATTTATTTATTTATTAATTTATGCTGGTTATGGTTCCTCTTAAAGGTTAAATGTGTATCTAGGTTTTTCATGTAATCAGATGGCGGTCTATCATTACCATCTAAGAATTATTATTCTAAATTTGTAATATTTTTGTAATTAAATAATCATTTAGAGTGAAGACGGATCTAGAAGATCGATGATAGTAATTCCATAGTTTTTCTTGAGTTTCTAAAATTTTTATGTTTTTGAATTATTGAAAATAAGATTAAAAAATTGCTTAAAAACTGTTTTCTAAAAGAATGTGAGTTCAGCTCGGTCGACAAGCCGAATCCTCAAGTTCAGTAAGCCGATGGTCGCAAACTGGTAGGCCAAACTTCTAGTTTGGTAGGCCATCTGTGAGGCAGGATTCTGTTAGCTCTGGTGGCAGGCAAAACTCTTAAGTTTGATAGGCTGATGAGTCATGACCGGCAGGCCGATTACACAAATCGGCAGGCCGATAGAGAGCTATAGTTTTCAAAAAAGGCACAGTTTTTAGTTAGGTTTTGATTTTATTTTTGAGACAATTCTAAGGAACATGAAATTAAATGATGACCGAAAAAAATAAAGCTTTTGATCTATGAGAGATTAAAGACTTGAAGATGGATGCCACATGAAGAATGATACAACCTGAAGATACAAGAATGAAGAATCAATAATATGTTTCGATTGATCTTTTGTAATTTTATTTTCTTTTTTATATGATGGAACCATGATATTATGGCTATTTATTATTTTTCTTGTGGCTTTGCATGTTGTTTTGCTTATATGCATTATAATATGATTCGTTATGTATGTTGATAACATGCCATATAGAATAGGAAGTGCCGCTCATTAAAATTGTTTATGCATGTTAACATAAAACCTAGGTTTTCAAAATATTGAGTAGGAGAAGGTTTTCGAAAAGAGGGCCTACGGCCTCCATTGTTGGTCTATAAGTAGCACATGGTGGTTCCAACCCTTAGGAAGGGATTTCATTATGTACCGGGTTGGATCTTCAAAGGGATAATTTATTTTAGCATGATTTATCATTGTACACCCCTAAGTTGTGATTATAAATCATGGATAAAATAGTTAAAACAATGGTTATACACTCAAGATTAATTTTATTATTAACTTCCCTTAGGAGCTCTGTTAATAAAATTATTGACCAAAGAAAATGATTATTAATATATGCTGGATCAAACAGGTCTTGAATGGCATATATTAATTAGAGGGGATTCGTGTTCCTAATTGAATCTAGCAAGTCTCTCCTAGGAGGCTTGTTGGATTCTGAGTTAGGAATTGCCGTTGTAAGGATGTGATTTTTTTCAAGGTTTTGACACATAAATAGAATTGTATGTTTACTTGATAATATTATCTTACTAAACTGTTATGAAATGTTTGCTTATATTCGATATATAAATCTTTATTGTAGAATAAAATTTCTAAAAACGTTTTATCTTCGATACTCTATAAGAACCAATTAACTAGCGAGAATTATAATGATTGAAAAAGGAATCTCAATATCGTCCTATCCTTTGAAAAACTAAAATTTATGCTTACAACATTATGTCCTCCTGAACCTATCGAGGAATCCACTAATGAGCAAATTCAAGTGTATGATCACTAGAAAGATGCTAATGATCAGGCCTACTGTTATATTATGGCTAGCATGAATAACATGCTACAGGCTCAACATGAAAATTATGAGATTATGAAGCAGATCTTGGATAATCTTTAAGACATGTTTGGAGGCCAAGCCTTAACAAAATGACAAGGAGCTCTTTGGAAACTTTTGAATTGCAAACAAAAACCGGGGACTCCTACGAAGGAGCATATGTTGTTAGTCATTGGTTACCTTGCTGAGGCATAAGCCCATGGAGTTGATATCGATGTCGAGTCACAGATGACTATGGTTTTTGAGACTCTATCAAAGGAGTTTATCCCATTTAGAGCTTTATACAATTTGAGCAATGAACAGGATGTGACCTTAACGGAGCTGATGAAGCAATTACAGGAGTTTGAAAATTTGATCAGGGAAACTCCTGCTGGTGGAGAGGCCAACTTGGCGGTTGCATCCAATTCTAATCCTAACCCAAGGAATGGAAGAAAGCAAAAGGCTAAGAACGGGAAACCTTCTATTCCTACAAATGGTAAGAATAAGAAAAAAAAAAGAACCCAAAAAAGCTGAAGTGCTTTTACTAGGGGAAGGTTAGGCACATAAAGAAGAACTGCAAGGACTTCCTTTCTTGAGGAGGTAAGTGTGATCTTCTGGGTATTGAAACTTGTTTAGTTAAGGAATCAAGTGACACTTGGGTCATAGATTATGGAGCAACAAATCATGTTTGTGTTTCTCTTTAGGGGTTCAAAGAAACAAGAAGTCTGCTTCATGAGAACTTCATGCTTTGGATAGGCGATGGATCCTTAGTGTTGGCTGAAATAGTAAAAGATGTCCATCTTACTTTGATAATTATAGGATTTTGGTTTTGCAAGATTTTTTTTTGTTCCTAAACTTCAAAGAAATTTAATATATGTAGCTTGTTTATTTAAAGACTCCTATTTAGTTTCTTTTAATAATAAAGTGGTGATTCATAAAAACAAATTTTTTATCCATGATGGATTGATGCAAAATAATCTATATTTTATCAAACCTAAGATGGACATACTACTTAACACTGAGGTTAATGATAATAACTTTAAAAGACTTAAGACTTCTTACTCTAATAATACTTATCTTTAGCATTTATGATTAGGTCATATTAGCTTGAATAGGATTCAAAGATTGGTAAATGATGGACCTTTAAGTCATTTAAAGATGGAATCTATACCACAATGTGAATATTGTTTAGAGGGCAAAATGACTAAGAGACTATTTGGGTCTAAGGACAATAGGGCTGAAGAGGTTCTAAAACTTGTGCATAGTGATGTCTGTGGCCCTATGAACATCCGGGCAATAGAAGGGTATGAGTATTTTGCCACTTTTATTGATGATTACTCAAGGTATGGGTATGTCTACCTAATGCATCGTAAAAGCAAAACTTTTGACAAGTTTAGAGAGTTTTAGGCTGAAATGAAAAAGTAATTAGGTAAACCCATAAAAGCACTTTGATCTGATCGAGGTGGTGTATACCTCTCTAATGAGTTTTTAAAACACTTATTAAAGAATGAGATTTTATCATATTTGACTGCACCAGGCACTCCACAGTAGAATGGCATAGCTGAGAGAAGGAATAGGACCTTGTTAGACATGGTCAGGTCTATGATGAGTTATTCGACATTACCTTTATCCTTTTGAGGATATCCACTACAAACCGCATGTTATCTTTTGAACAATGTGCCTTCAAAATCAGTTCCTAAAACTCCTCATGAGTTGTGGACAGGGAGGAAGACATCCTTAAACCATTTTCGTATATGGGGATGTCCAGTTTATGTTCTGTATAAGGAAGCGAACAAGTTGAAAGCACATTCGAAAGTTTGTGTGTTTGTAGGATATCCAAAAGGGACTAAAGAAGGCTATTTCTATAACCCAAAGGAAAGTAAAGTCGTGGTTCAATAAATGCAATATTCCTTAAGGAAAGTTATGTGAACGACTTTAAGCCTCAAAGTAATGTGGTACTTGAGGAGTTGGCAAGTGATTTGATCACTCTAGGGATTCCAGTAGAAACCAATCCAATCAATGTAGAAAAACCAACCGAACAATAAACTACAGGGTTTCAACGTAGTGGGAGGATCGAGCGTCAACCCGAGAGGTTTATGTTCAATAGTGAAACCTATTTGGCTAAACCAATTGAACATAACAAGGATCCCTACACTTATAAAGAGGGTATGGAGGATGTTGACTCAAAGCTCTGGACAGAAGCCATGAACACTGAGATAAAGTCTATGGAGACTAATCAGGTCTGGGAACTTGTAGATTTTCTTAAAAGGGCAAAATCCATAGGGTGTAAGTGAATCTATAAGAGAAGAGCAGATGGGAAAGTTGAAACCTCTAAGGGTAGACTGCTAGCTAAGGGATACATGCAAAAGGAATGAATCGACTACAAGAAAACCTTTTCGCTTGTAGCCATGCTTAAGTCCATCTACATTCTCTTATCCATAGTTGCCGCTCTCGACTACGAGATTTAGCAAATGGATGTTAAGATGACATTTTTGAATGACTATCTTGATGAGTCCATATATATGTTACAGCCAGGCAGGTTCAAGGCTAAGGGTTAAGAGAGTAAGGTTTGTAAGCTGCTAAAGTCAATTTATGGACTTAAGTAGGCTTCCTATTCTTAGAACATAAGATTTGATCAGCTGATCAAGACTTATGGGTTTAAACAAAACATGGACAAATCATGTGTTTACAAACACATTAAGGATAAAAAAGTGGTTTTTATACTACTCTATGTAGATGACATTCTGCTAATTGATAATGATATTGGAGCATTGTCTTCGGTCAAATTATGGTTGACTACGCAGTTTGACATGAAAGACTTAAGTGAAGCTAATTATGTTTTCGGTATCCATATCTTTTGGGATAAGAAGAACAAAATGATAGCTTTATCCCAAGCGGCATACATAGATAAAATTCTCAAGAGATATGCAATGCAGAATTCCAAGAAAGGTGGGCAACCATCTAGGTCTAGAATTACTCTTTCTAAGAAAGACTAACCAAAGTTAGATGAAGAAAGAGAATACATGAAGAATGTACCTTATGCTTCGGTAATGGATAGTCTCATGTATGGTATGCTTTGCACATGACCAGATATTTGTTATGCGATTGGGATGGTAAGTCGATTTCAGTCGAATACAGGACCAAACCACAGGGTTGTGGTCAAGCATATTTTCAAGTACCTGAGAAGGACTTAAGATTATATGCTTGTGTATTCAGGTAAGGATCTAACACCTCTAAGATATATTGATTTAGATTTTCAATCATGTCTGGATTCGAGAAGATCGACTTCTAGTTTTGTGTTTAATCCGGGCGGTAATGCCATTATTTGGAGAAGTATTAAGCAGGATTGTACTTTGGATTCAAGAATTGAAGCCGAGTATGTGGCAGCTAGTAATGCTTCAAAAGAAGCAATCTGACTCTGCAAGTTTCTTGGAGATCTTGAGGTAGTTCCTGGTATGGATAAGGCAGTATTGTTGTATTGTGATAACATAGCAGTGATAGCTAATGCTAAGGAACCAAGATTTCATAAGAAGAGTAAGCATATTTATGCAAGTATCATGTGATAAAGGACTTTGTTGAGGGCGGGCATGTTGTTGTATGTAAAATCGTATCTGAGGACAACTTAGTTGATCCATTCATGAAGACACTAACTACAAGGGTTTTCGAGAGGCATGTGGAAGCTATAGGGATGCGAGATATCTCACATTTACTTACTTAGTGCAAGTGGGAGATTGTTAAACATGATGCCTTGAAGAGTAAGATGTTGTAATATGTTTTTGAAGACATTTTATCAATAAAGAGTTCATTTATTGTTCATATACCAAATGTTGTCATCTTTATGTTCATATTTGTTAAATGTATGAAAAGCAAATAAAAGTCTAAGATTGTCAGACTAAACCTTTAAGAATCATACATTGATGGACAGATTATGCAAAAGACATGAATCTTAAAGATGATGGTCTAAATCATGAGATCCACGATCAGGGGAATAAAGTTGGGAGCTTTATTCATGCTAAGATAGTTTTGTGGTCTACATCCCTAGCAAAAGATGGCTTGTCTTGGTCATCGGAGTGGGACTCTGCGAGTAGAAATATTGGTACATTGTCATAGATGATGATGTATTACATATGGACATAAAGTTGAATTGACTTGGATTAATAATTCTGTTTGTACAAATCAATTCACTTTAGACAATTATATGTGTTGTGTCTTAATCCTGAAATGACTAATGGGCCCATACTCTTGACTTGTATCTCTTGATGTACCAAAGGGTGACATCTTGACTTTATGATGGTACGCATATTGACACATTAGAGACATGACTTTTAATTACGTAGACCTGCTATTCATAGATATGGAATCCATAGCTCTTTTGTAGAGTTAATGATATTCTTTTATATGTGTTATCCTTTGGAAGACTGGAACACTTAACCATTTGGATACATAGGTGTAACCGAATGGTATACTATCTTTGGATAGTAAGTTTTCTAATGGTAAGATAATAGAATGTAACATAAAAATAATTGAGAAGGTAAAATGAAATTTATCCTTAAGCCGATTATGAATATCCTATGGGGATATGACATATTATGATATGTCATGGACGCTTAGCTTACTTGAAGCTTTGTAATTTTTTATATAGTTTGAGAACGTAGCTTTAAGCTTTTAGTGGAGTAGCATTAGAGTTGATAATTATAAAATATGTATGTAGGATATGGTATTTAATAATTATAAGAGTTTGAACTATATAGGTCTATGAAGTCTCCTTTGCTAGCTCATAATACATCATATAACATTATGTCGTGCTTTTCTAACAAATTGGTGACTTATGTTAAATTATTAGATTGGCTAAAATTCGATAGGATCAGATAATTCATATCTGTTTATCGGTAGAATTAATTTAAGATAAACAAGTTGAATTATTGGGATAATATTTTATTTTCTATGAGATTATCTAGATATGACTATTTTGATCAGATAACTTCTCTATTGGCTTATTTGACTTAAAAATGAGGCTCTATTTAAGAATCTCAGCCAGGAAATAAAAGATTTTTAGGGATCTTATTATTGCAAGTTCGACAGGCTAATCTGCTAGTTCAGCTTGTCGATGGAGTAAGATCGGTAGGCCGATGGGTAAGTTTAGACTGCCAATCTAACGATAATCTGTTTACACGTGTCAAACATGATTTTCATCAAAATTTGATCCATATTAGAATTTTGAGGCCTTATCTGATCATGATTAACCCCAGGTTTGACCTTTATAAATAAGGGGTGAGTTTTCTCAGTTATTCAGGTCAGTTGAGAAGTATAGAGTGAGTACTCTAGTGTGAGAAAGTCTAAAACTCCCTAAGAGCTATTGTTCATAATCAATAACCTTAGCTCTAGGTCTTCTTAATTGGTTGGAAGGGGAGTCACCAGAGGAAGAGTTGTACGATATATGACCACTCACACTCTAATCGTGGATAGAGAATAGCAAAGAAGGCTTGTTGGTTGAGGCTCTTCTAGAACATTTTTCTCTTCACTGATTGCTGATGCTCTTCGGCATACAAAAGGTTAGTAAGGTCTATCATTAATTTATGTATATAGCACATCAAACTTGTGTTTTAGAAAAATACTCTGATTTAAATTTTTAAAACTTCGCTACGCACTCATTTTTCCAATAGGAGACTAGTAGGTCGTATTGTCATACAACCCTCTCCTGCTTATTATTTTGCAATAGGTATGTATTTGATTAACGTATAATATATCACATGCTTTATAAATTCTTAGTAAAATTAAACAATTTAATTTACTAAGGTTTTAAAAAATGATTTTAAGCTTCCCATGATTTTAAACTCTTTAAAATTATAAGCTTGAAATAAATAAGTGAAAATCTCAAAATTTAACTCTTAAATTTAATTCACATATGATCACATCTATTGCAAATAAAATTTAATGTCATTAAATTTTGAGTAGCACAAATTAACATTATGCACAAAACACTTTTATTATAATGAATAAACGAGTGTGAATGCATGCCATGTGTTAATAAATTTAGTAGGCATGTTCTATCCTATATGACATGTTATATGCATAGACATATTATAAACATTATCATACATAACATAAAATGATATGCAATCAGTAATTGAAACAGAATTTGGCTGATTCCTTGGATAATTAAATTAAAACCCAATTGAATAAATTAAATAAATTCGTAATCTATTTAATATTCAAAATCTTCATGCTTTATCTAGGTTGTCTTCAGGCATTGGAGGACTCATCGGAGGAGGCATATCCCATAAGGCATATAAGTTTATGAACAATCCATAACCCCATTGGTTACCTAAAGTAATTCTAAGGGATACTACTGCATTTAGGCTAGCCAACAAACAACTAGCCTATGCCTTCAAGTTAGCGTCTAGGTAACTGTAGGTATCCCAATAGATTATAGGCTGCAACAATTGCAACCCCCGCTTGGGTTATTGCAGGTAACCTGGTGAATTATAGATTGGGTTGCGACAACTGAAACCCATGTGCAACATTTTCTTTATTGTGGTCTTACCATGGCTATGTTGTTTTTAACACCGTCTTCAATCTGCCAGGTCTTAAGTCTTCAATTAATTACAAGAATAATAAATTTTACATATAATCCCTAATTATTTACAAATTGATCTAATTAATTAAAATATGAATAATGAGATCCAAGAAACCATATATTTAACGACCAAACCTGTTATCCGTACATTCATCACGTCATTAAAATATAAACATCTACATAGAAACATACGTCATATGCATAGTGCCCACTCATAAAAACTATATATTAATTGATAATCTCATAATCATATTTTAATTAATATAGGCTATAGCCGGCTCAGATACCAATTGTTGGTTTTGAAAAAACAGAAATCGATGAAAATAGTGAAAGCAGTAGAACCGCATATAATAAAAATTTTCATGCCAAACTCTACAGCTATATTAATTAATATACACTTAATATATCAAATGTCGAGAATAAGAATTTTACCATCGTTCGATTAGGCCGATAACTTGATTACTTGGAAAAATTCTTTTTCTTTGATCCCACAACTCTTCTGTGCCTAGTCTCTAGTTGTATGAACGGACATGTGGGCTTCGAGGGTTTTGGAATGAAACACATACTCATAGTTTTAAGACCATGCTATGTTCTCAACACATGAGTAAGCAAAGGATGGCTATGGAGAACACTTCTCTCTACGTTTTCTTTCTCTAAAACTAAATAGGAAAGTTAGAAATGGAATAGATGAATTGGGATGATCATTTGCACTCCTTAAGCATCTATTTATAGATGCTAGGATTGCTTAATCTTCCATAAGAA
This sequence comes from Artocarpus heterophyllus, assembly GCA_025403435.1. Lineage (NCBI taxonomy): Eukaryota > Viridiplantae > Streptophyta > Magnoliopsida > Rosales > Moraceae > Artocarpus > Artocarpus heterophyllus. Next base: position 499,059 of record JAJQZP010000401.1, read on the forward strand.
GATTTCTTCTCCTTCTTGAAGAAGCTTGCTTCTAGGAGAAGTTTGCTTCCATGAGAAGCCTTCTACTCCTTTTAGGAGAAGTTTGCTTCTAGGAGAAGCCTTCGACTCCTTGCAAGAGAAGTTTTCTAATTATATCATATTTTAAATATTTAAATAAACTATTTTATTCAAAATATTTTTAATTTAAAACAGGAATCTCATCAAACTAGAAAACTGTATATCACAGTATGATCTCATCACACTATATCATTAAATTAAATAATAATATTATTTAATTTTTAAAATATGTATTCATTCATTACAAATAAGTTCAAACAATTTATGAAGATGGTATGGAGAACTATGGAGATAATTTCAGGCTCCAATAAAATTAATAATTAATTAACAACTTAATTAATATATCAATTTTTTAATTCTAAAATTACACCACAAAAAATTTGAAATTGCACTTTGGAAATTATAAATATAATTTATTAAAAGAATTGAATCATCCATTGGTATAGTTATTGCATATAAATTGATTCTCTATAAATAATTTATAATTAGAACTGGGTAAAATCCGTTAACCTCTCTAATTACTTTTTTTTCCTTGAGTACCCTTGATTTTCTAATGAATAATAAATTCATGAACTTAATCATGAATTTGAGCGCTCATATTATTCAAGACCCAATTCAACACTAAAGAGAATTATTAATCTACTTCTTGTAAAGAAGGAATTGATTCCATATTGTAATATTAACATTCCCGGCTACTTACTTTTTAATGCCTCCAAAATACAATGGATAAGATTAGATTCTTGAATTCATACCGAATAAATCAAAACACATAATTCTATAAATAGGAGTCTGATAATAACTCGAGATTAAGATTATCTTATATATGATAACCGTTCGATGCGATTAGAACTTGCTATATCTTAATGAAATTATTTAGCTGTTCATATCATATCATGTTCCAGTCTTGCATAATCACATTATGTATAGTGCACTCATTTGATGATTCACTACCTCAACAATTCTGATAAGACCATTTCATTTTTAATAGAAATAACCTACACTAGTAACACTCAATTAAAGATTCCAAACTTTAATTGAATAATTAATCATAATGAGTAATTATATATTACTGATTATTTTAATTATCGTCTTTAAATATTGTCATCATGTATATAATACTTATATACAATATTTAAAGTCACACAAATAATTATGAAATTTTAATAATATTCATAAAGTATTCAAAATATATACACATAAGCATAATGAAAAATTCACTTTATTTATTTATTTATAAATATGCTTATTTATAATTATTTATATGACCTTAAATATTGTATATAAATGTTATATATAAGGGGATAATATTTAAGGAAGAAAATTAAAATGATAAGTAATATATAAATAATTATTTAATTAATTATGTAATTAAAGAAAGGAATCTTTAATTGAGCATTATTAATAAGGTCATTTCCATTAAGGATGGAACAGTTTGATCCAAACTGTTAATATATTAAGTCATTAAGTGAGTGCACTATATATAATTAGATTCTGTAAGACCAAGATAAGATATGATATGATATGAGTAGCTAAATAATTTTCATTAAAAATAGTAAATTCTAATGATGTCAAACGATGGTCATATATAAGATGATCTTAATCCTAAGTTATTAACAGACCTCTATTTATGGATTTGTTTATTTTAATTTAGTCAGTACAAATTCGAGTATATAGTCCTATTTCTTGTATTTTGGAGACATAATGAAGTAAGTAGCTAGTAATATTAATATTACAAAATAAAATCCATTTATTCTCTAACGAGAGGCAGTTAAATAATTCTCTTAAGTATTGATTTAGGACTTTAATAATATAAGCACTCAATTCATGATTAAGTTTATGAATTTATTATTCATTAGAGAATAAGTAACACTCAAGGATAAATAAATAATTAAAGAGATTGATAAATTTTACTTGGCTCTGATTATAAATTATTTATGGTAGATCAATTTATGTGCATTGATTGTATAAAGTAAGTGACTTTAAATATGAGTAATTATATCTATAATTTCAAGACTATAATTTCAAGTTTTTAATAGAATAATATTGGAAACAATAAAATAGTAATATATTAATTAAAGAGTTTAATTAATATATTGATTTTATTGAAGCTTAAAATTATGGCTCCATTAGTCCTCCTGCCATCTTTGCAAATATTGTTTATACAAGTGGAATTATTGGTTTAATTAATTAATTTAGAATTATGAAATTCTAAATTAAATATCATTCAAAATAAATTAATTATGAATTAATTTATAGTTATTAAATAATGAGATTATCTAATATTAAATAAATAATAATTTAAGTTTGGAAGGCACATAGTGGTGGGTGTGGCGTGTATTAACATAAGGAAGGATTCCTCATGCAGTCCAAGATCTGTTTACCATGTTTCTTTTTCTAAAAGTTTTCTAATTTTTGATAAATGTGATTTTAATTCAAAATCAAAAATTTGGAAATAAATCAGATTGGGTAACAAGTAATTTTTTTCTCTCTTTCTTTCCCCTCATTAGCGCCACATACATATAGAATATCTTCATGTGTGATGCCTACTTAAGATAAGGAAAGAGAATATTACTTCTTTTATTTTAATTAAATATGTTATATTTAAAATTAAAATAATGAAAGCTTCTAGAATTAACTACATCTCACGTTCTCTATAAATAGACCTCCTCTATTCATTCTACACACAATTGAGAGTCTTAATGAGACTACCAAAATTCTGCCAAGAAACCTTAAGGCAGGTGTGTCGAGTGAGAGAAAGAGAGAAGGAGAGTTCTTCAATCATAGCCTTTGCTCATATGTTGAGATTAATGGGAGAGAAAAGTAAGTGATCATATAGCAAATCTAATTCCATCTATGCCAACACATACACTTGATTGTGGCCAAAAATTAGGTTAGGAAGGCAGTGGTGTCATAGAGAATAATTCCCATAGAAGATCTTTGATTTAATTGCTTCATTCAGGTTACCATAAATTATGTAAATACATATTTATTAAGAATTAAATTTATATATTCTAGGGCGTTGTTCTATAAAAGCTTATGAAAATTTTTGTTATATATGTTCTGCACCTTTACCATGTTTTTGCATATTTTATCTAAAAACATTCTAAAAACCCAACACAAACAGCATAAAAAAGTAGTAATTTTTTTCTCTATTTATTTTTTAGTTTCCCCTTAGCAAACATAGTGAAAAAGTTCTTATCTTTAACATATATAAAAGTCACTACGGGCAAGCCGTTCTCCTCTTGACATGTGCTTACGTGTTTCATTTTGTCTTTTTTTTCCTCTACGTCTTCTTCTTCTTTTTTGTTACCTTTCTTATTTCTTTTCTTATTACATCTTTTTCTCCGTTTCTCTTCTATTTCTTCCTTTTCTCCTTCATTTTCTATGATATTCTTCTTCTTCCTCTTTATTTTCCTTTCATTTTTGTTTTTATTTTTAATTTTTTTCTTATGGATATTTTCATATTGTTGATTTTAAGGGGTTCTGGTGCAAATTTTTATGGGTTTTGATTACAAGTTTGAAAAGAGCAATGGAGATGTCCATCGAGAGGACAAAAGGAATGGAAAGTCTAAGGTTCCCGTTTCATTCTTTTTTCTATTCTCTTCTCATCTTTGTGTCGTCTTCTTCTTCATTTCTCTTCTTTTTCTTTATTTTCAGTTTTCATTTTTTACGATCTTATTATACTTTTTTCACTTTCACTTTCGTTTTCATTTTTATTTTTATTTTGCTTCTAGTATTCTTATATTTAAGGATGTTCACAAATTAGATTTTGCGGCTTTAAGATTAATCTGCAATCCAAAACTTTCAGGTTGAGAAAATCTAATCTACAATCTGATCTAAAACCTTCGAATTAAAAAAATCTCATCCTGTAAGCTATTCCAAAACCTTCAGATTGAATTCACAGATTTATAAATCGAGCTATAATTTTAAAAAATAAAAATATTTTTTTTTTTTGCTAAACAACAACTTAAAAAAGCCAAAAGCAGTGAGATCAAAACAACAAAACAACAGCATTGATTACAAAGGAAAAAAGAATTGTGTTATGACTTATGAGATGTTATTGAGCTGGTCTTTTTTCTTCGCCTTTTTAACACAAATTGTGTTACCATTTGTGATAATAATTTTTCTTGGCAGGATGAGAAAATGTTAACAAAAAGGTTTTTTTAAAAAGGAAAATTTTTATGTAAACATATAATATTAAAATTATAATATATATATATATATATATATAGTTTAAAATTGCTGGACTGAAAAGATTTAAAATTTCTTAATACATAATTTGATTTAAAGCTTTTGGATTGGGATTTTCTCAAAATCAAACCGATCCAAAACTCTTCCGAATTCAATCCAAAACCTTCGGATTGGATTAAATTGGCCAAAACTCACAAATTCAAGGATTTCCTGAACACCCTTGCTTATATTGACAATTTTCAGTTTCTTCTTTCATTTTTGCTATTTCTTATCTTCTGGGTATTCTTATATTGCAATTTTTAGGGGTTTCTGCGGCAAATACATGTCGGTTTTGATCATAGGTCAAGGAAGAGAGATGGAGATATCGATTGAAAGGAATGAACTACGACATAAGATGTAGAATATCTAAGGTACCCATCCTATTTGGAATTGCTTGACTTCAGTTTCTCTATCTTGGAGTTTGTTTTTCTTTTCCTTTTTTCCTCTTACTTCAAGTCTGTTTTTTTAACTCTAAATACAAATTGATGTCTGGTTTCAAAAAAAAAAAAAAACAAATTGGGTTCTTCTTTGATACTTCTCTTTCTCATATAGCTTGCACGTCAACTATTGGGGAACTAAATCATAATGAATCATGCCGGTTGATGGGAGGAGGAAGAAAACTAACTACTTAAAACATGGGCAAGAGAACGTTTGTGAAACTAACACAAAATTAATTTTGTTTTTGTTTTATTTCCTTATTTGTTTTACATGTAAGCTTTATAAAGGAAGTGAAACTAATGATCTGCAGAATCGTTTTGGATATTAGCATGTACATCTTTCCATGCTTTATACGAATTTCTGTCACGCACCGGAGTACGGGAGGTGATTTGATGGATTATTTAAATTAATTAAAAGAAGGATTTAATTAAAACCAAGAGTTTAGGGGTTAAATTAAATAATAAAATGTGAACGTTACAAGAAAACCATTACATGGAAAATAAATAATAAACGCAGCGAGTATGAGTCCCACTGACCTACAACTTGTGCACACACATAGTACTGACAATATAATAATACAACCACAGTCCAAGTACAAATAGAGTTAAAACATTACATGCCTTGTTCAATTAATACAAATAACCTACTAGTCCTTCTACTGCTCCTGAGTTTTGTCCGTTGAATCTTCTCTGAACCTAAATGAGAATCCACCTAAAGGGGAGAAATTTAAAAACAAATAAAATGTGAGCGAAAAGCTCAGTAGGACTAAATTTTTAATAAATAGTTTAATTTAAAGAAAAGTCTCATTATTTAGGTAATTATTTAAGAGAAACCTTGAATAAAGAAATTTAAATAAAACCGTTCTTACCTAAAATAGTTTATTCGATAGACCAAAATTACTCTATTTTCCTTTCCTAGGCAAACCATAAAGATATCACCACCGTAGTGGCCCAGCTAGGTTTCGGGACCTGCCCCCAAGGTCGATCGCTACACGACCCGATCTCTGATATGACATCATGCCTTTGTGTTTATTTTCATCATCATTCAAAACCCATTTACCCAGTATTGTCTTTTACATTCATTATGAAGTTCATTTCAGTTCACGGTTTATTAAAAATAACCGATAAATTCATTTTCAATCAACCATTGAAAACATTTTCATAAAAAACCTTTTCAAAGCCAAATCATTTTGAAACTAGGCTACCAAAGAATAGGGTAGAAGTCCTACCTCGATACTCGTGTCGGTGCCTCACATTGTAATCCTGGCCCGCTATATGTTAGCTCCACGGAACCACGAACGATCCTAGATACACACTAAGTCGATCAATATCTAGTTCGAGACATTCTATGTTACTAAACCATTTCATGATGTCCTAGTGTGCCATTTGTATCTTTAAAATCATTTTACAAGATTGGAATTTCAATCAGGGTTCAAAACACTGAAAACGGATGAAAAATCACAAAATTTTCCATGCCCTACTGGCCTGCCGGACGCCTTGCTTCGGCCGGCCGAACTGCCTGCCGGAAATCAAGTCCGGTTGGCCGGACATTTCCTAGATTCGGCCTGCCGAACGGTGCAGTCCGGCCTGCCGATCCTTTGAATCCGGCCTACTGAACTGAAAAAACCCAAAAATTCCAACTACGGGTTTTGGTTCTCCCAAAATCCAAATCTTGATTTCAACTTTTTTTTCTCAAATCTCAGGCATGGAAAACAATCATAGATGATAGAAAAACGTGTTTGGACACTTCTGCACTCATTTAAACAAGATTTAAACACAAAAATCTCAAAAATCCAAAAATGGGGAAAATGAGGAAAAATAAAAAATCTTGAATTCACTCCGTTTTTCTTCAATCTAAGCTTAGATTCTAGGTGTTCTAAGTTCCTTAAACTCAAATCAAAGGTTTTCTAAGCTCAAACAAACTTGGATTTCAAAAATGCATGAAAATTGAAAATTTTGAAAAAGTTTAGAAATTTTAAAACTAACCTGGAATCGAAGCTTCAATCCGCGTTCTTGGTTGCCAAATCTCGTTCTTGAGCTTCCTCCTTGCTAACCAGAAGCTTGGATTTGAATTTTGATTCAAAAATTTGAGAGAGAAATTGAGAGAGAAGAGAGAAACCGAGAGAGGACGAGAGAGAGTGATCATGGGTGGGAGAGGAGGAGAGAGAGAGAGTGAGAGCTGAGAGTGAAGAGAGAGGAAGAGGAGAGAGAATAAATAGAGAGAAATTATGGGCGGTTTTACTGTACGAAAACCAAGTGCCACACATGGTTTTGTAAAACGAAATATTTTTAACATTTTACAAACTGTTGAGCTTTTAAAACTCAAAACATCATTTTAAAACAATAAGAAATCATTTGAATTTATTAAATTAACAAAACAACCTAAAATTCAAAATTTAACCAAATAATCAAATTAATGTTGAAACATTAATTATGGCACACTAATTCATCATTTTATATTAAATAACATTAAATAAATTTCGCGGCGTTACAACTCTCCACCCCTAAAAGAAATTTCACCCTCGAAATTTACAACTCAATTCACAAACAAAACAAATGCGGATACAACTCCCATATAATCAACTCTAGTTCCCAAGTGGCTTCATCAACCCCGTGATGCTGCCACACGACCTTTACCAATGGTATCTCACAACGACACAAACTGATCATCTTTCGGTCGATGATCTGAATTGGCACCTCCTCGTACGTCGTATCTTCTCGAACCTGCACATCACGAAATGAAACTACCTTACCCTGCTCAAGCGGACACTTCCTAAGCATCGACACGTGAAACACATCGTGAACATGAGAAAGTTCGGGCGGAAGATCAAGCCGATAAGCAACCACACCAATACGCTGAGTGATCTCGAACGGTCCAATATACCTCGGTGCAAGCTTTCCACTCACTCTAAACCGCATAGTTCCTTTACGAGGCAATACCTTCAAGAGAACAAAATCTCCTACCGCGAAGTCTAAGGGTCTACGTCTTCTATTCGCATAACTCTTCTGTCGACTCTGAGTCGCCCTCAATCGACGTCGAATCACGGTGACTTCTCATTGCTATCACGGATCTCATCTAGCCCAAGAATAACCCTGTCTTTCGGCTCTGCCTAACACACCGGTGACCGACACGGTCGCCCATACAACGCCTCAAACGGTGCCATACCAATACTCACCTGATAGCTATTGTTGTATGCGAACTCCGCCATATGCAAATATTTCTTCCAATTCTCGTTGAAATCTAACGCATAGGCACACAATATATCCTCAAGCATCTGAATAACCATCTCAGACTGCCCATCAGTCTGAGGATGAAACGCCGTACTGAAGTTCAAATCCGTACCTAAAGCCTCCTGAAAACTCCTCCAGTACTTAGCATTAAACCTGGTGTCTCGATCAGAAATGATGGACAAAGGAACTCCATGCAACCTCACTATGTTCTACAGATACAAATCCCCGAGAATCTTCATTGAACACATCGACTTGAACGGAATGAAATGCATCGATTTCATCAACCTATCGACCACGACCCAAACTGCATCATGCTGCTGCTCCGTCCTCAGCAAACCTGTGAGGAAATCCATCGTCACATGCTCCCATTTCCACCCTGGAATAGGAAGCGACTGAAGCTGACCTACAGGCTTCTGATGTTCGGCTTTCACTTGAAGGCACGTCATACACTTGGCCACATACTCTCGAACATCTTTCTTCATGCCTCTCCACCAATATTGCCTCTTCAAATCACGATACATCTTTGTGCTCTCCGGATGAATAGCGAACTGAGACCTATGAGCTTCGTCCAAAACGGCTTTCGTCACCTCGGTGATAGCTGGAACTGTGAGACGCTCCCCAAAATACAACGATCCATCTGCATGCACACTCCATTCTTTAAACTGCTCCTCGTTCTGAATCTGCGACCAAATCCCCTGCAAATGCTGATCCTGCCACTGATTTTGCTTCACCATCTGAACAAGAGCCAGGTCACCTCCACATGATACACCGAAACCCGACATAGTCTTCACGATATTGTAGCCCATACTCGCTCACTGTCGCATCCCTGCTCTAGTCCTCAAAAGCCAAATAAGTGAGAATCCCTGAAGACTTCCTACTAAGCGCATCCACGACCACATTAGCTTTCCCAGGATGATACCGCAACGCAAAATCATAATCCTCCATATACTCCATCCATCTACGCTGCCTCAAATTAAGATCCCTTTGAGTGAATAGATACCTCAAACTCTTATGATCGGAGAAAACCTGAAATGACGCTCCATACAAATAACACCTCCAAATCTTTAGTGCGTGAATCACTGCCACGAGCTCCAAGTCATGAGTAGGATAATTTCGCTTGTGAGGTCATAGTTGTCTCGATCCGTACGCAACCATGCGTCCATGCTGCATCAACACGCATCCAAGTCTGCGTCCTGAAGCATCTGCGTAAACCTTATACGGCTCGTCACTGCTAGGAATAACCAACACTGAGGCCGAAGTCAACCGGTTCTTCAATTCCTGAAAAGCAAGCTCACATTCTTCATCCCACTTGAACCTGGCATTTTTCTTGATCAATCTCATCAACGAAGCTGCAATCTTCAAAAAATCATTTACAAATTTCCTGTAATAACTAGTAAGACTTAAAAAGCTGCGAATTTCTGCTATATTCCTTGGTCGTTCTCATTCCACTATGGCTCCAATCTTGGATGGATTCACAGAAATACCATGCTCTGAGATGACATGACCTAGAAACTTGACCTCAGTCAACCAAAACTCACACTTTTCTCTCTTGGCATACAACTGGTGCTCTTGCAGAGTCTGAAGCATGATCCAGAGATGCTGCTTATGCTCCTCCCAAGTCTTAGAATACACTAGAATATCATCGATGAACATGATCACGAACTGATCTAGATACGGCCTAAATATCATGTTCATCAAATTTATGAAAGCTGCCGGAGCATTCGTCAACCCAAACGACATAACCAGAAACTCAAAATGTCCATACCGGGTCCTAAAAGCTATCTTGGGAATATCCTCTTCCTTAATCCTAAGTTGATGGTAACTCGACCGCAAATCAATCTTTGAGAAGTATCGCGAACCTCCAAACTGATCAAACAACTCATCGATCCTAGGCAAGGGATACTTATTCTTCACTGTAACACGATTCAGTTGTCGATAATCTACACACAACCTAAGAGTCCCATCATGTTTTTTAGCAAACAAAAACGGTGTTCCCCACGGAGATGTGCTATTCTGAATATACCTTTTATCAACAAGCTCCTGAAGTTGCTTCCTCAATTCTTTCATTTCTGCCAGCGCCAACCGATAAGGTGCTATAGAAATCGGTACTGTCCCCGGAAACAACTCAATACCAAACTCAATTTTTTGATGCGGTAGTAATCTTGGCAACTCGTCGGGGAAAACATCCTCAAACTCATCAACCACCGAAATCACTACGCTTCCTCTTAAAGCATAGGGCTCGCACTCTAGATTCGCAAGAAAAGCACAACAAACCAGATTTCTTTGCCCTCCTAAACATGACTTCATGAGACGCTCACTCATTAACCAATCACCACCACCCTGGTAAGTGATCATTGTCCCCCTATCAGACACTAGGGTTACTTTTCTAAGTTGGCAGTCTACAACTGCGTTATACCTGAACAACCAGTTCATCCCTAGAATTACATCATATGAGCTCATGGGGAGTATAATCAAATCACTTTTTAAAATCTCATCCCTATTCTTTATTTTACAAGATTTACACACACAATTCACACACACCCGCCCCAAGGGAGAGGTTATGACTAGGGGTTCATTAAATTCTTCTATATCTAATCCCAAGGCATGTACAAAAGAACTCAAAATGAGAGAATGAGAGGCACTTGTATCAAATAAAATGTGAGCTAAGGATTGGGAAACTAAGATCGTACCATCGACAACCGCGTTACTAGTTTGAGAATCTAAACCTCCAGATGCCATCGCATGAATATGCACTGGTGCCTTTTCTTTTCCTCTTCCAACATTACTGGGTCCTGGATTATTCTGCCGATACTGCTGAGACGGAGATGACTGCACACTAGCTGTACTCGACGCTTGATACTGAGGGACGCTATGCTGAAAATGCTGTGGCTACTGCCCTCGTGTCGGATACGAAAACTACTGAGGAGAGAATTGAGGATACTGCAACTACGGATACTGTTGAGGCAAAGGTAGGGTCTGAGGCTGAGACTGATGACTAGCATCCTCTCCGGTCTGAGATCCAAGATGGGCACTCCTAATCGGGCAATTCCTCTTGATGTGTCATGGCTGCTGACAGAAATGACAATGGAAGCTATAGGGATTGCTGCGCCCGCTACCAGATGAACTGCTGCTACCACTGTTCGCGCCACCCTGCTTGCTCTTTCCCGGAGTTGGACGGCTACTGGTGCTCTTCCTACCGCTCCTATGTGATCCTCCTAAAGCTTTTGCTCGATCCTCATAATACTGAGCATAATCATTTTCCACTGATATTGCTGACGACACAAGTTCTCCAAAACTCCTAAGTCGCAAAGCAACCACCTGTCGCCGAATAGGAGCCTCGAGCCCTTCTTAAAACTTAATGCACTTCTCACGCTCCGATGTCACTTCTGCTGGAGCAAACCTGACTAACTCATTAAACCTTGCCTCATATTCCTGAACTGACAAATCACCCTGTTGCAACCTGTAGAATTTAGCTGCCTTCTGATCTCTATACCCCTGTGAAAAATACCGATCATAGAATAGCTCCTCGAACCTGTCCCAATTGATATCACCACCGCGTTCCAAACGCTTAGCTTGTTTCCACCAAGTATTAGCACCACCCTCGAGCTTATATGCAGCAAATTCCACACGATACTCATCAGGCACACCAAGAGTATCCAAATGTTTCACAATCGAGTCTAGCCAATATTTTGCCAACTGCGGATCCTCATTACCATCAAAAGTTGAAATAGATGCACGTCAAAATTTCTTAAAATACGTATGCTGACGACCAACATCAAAATCCTCCGGTCTAGCCCTGGCTGCCATCTGTCGAAAAGCCGCAAACATAGACCTCATCATGCCCTCATCGTTTCCGAACTCAGCGTCAGCTGTCGAACGACGTCTAGGTGCCATTCTCTCATTTCTGAAAACAAAATTTTGGACTGTCAAAGGTATTTCATTGTCATACCTATGTGTGCACAATTCCCAAGGTTCATAACCTTGAGCTCTAATACCATTCTGTCACACCCCGGAGTACGAGAGGTGACGTGACAGATTATTTAAATTAATTAAAAGATGGATTTAATTAAAACCAAGAGTTTAGGGGTTAAATTAAATAATAAAACGTGAACGTTTCAAGAAAACCATTGCATGAAAAATAAATAATAAACGTAGCGAGTATGGGTCCCACTGACCCACAACTTGTGTGCACACATAGTACTGACAATATAATAATACAACCACAGTCCAAGTACAAATAGAGTTAAAGCATTACATGCTTTGTTCAATTAATACAAATAACCTAATAGTCCTTCTACTGCTCCTGAGTTCTGTCCGTTGAATCTTCTCTGAACCTAAATGGGAATCCACCTAGAGGGGAGAAATTTAAAAACAAATAAAATATGAGCGAAAGGCTCAGTAGGACTAAATTTTTAATAAATAGTTTAATTTAAAGAAAAGTCTCATTATTTAAGAGAAACCTTGAATAAAGAAATTTAAATAAAACTGTTCTTACCCAAAACAGTTTATTCGGTAGACTAAAATTACTTTATTTTCCTTTCCTAGGCAAACCATAAAGATATCACCACCGTAGTGGCCCAGCTGGGTTTTGGGACCTGCCCCCAAGGTCGATCGTTACACGACCTGATCTTTGATATGGAATCATGCCTTTGTGTTTATTTTCATCATCATTCAAAACCCATTTACTGAGTATTGTTATTTACATTCTTTATGAAGTTCATTTCAGTGCACAGTTTATTAAAATATAACCGATAAATTCATTTTCAATCAACCATTGAAAACATTTTATAAAAAACCTTTTCAAAGCCAAATCATTTTGAAACTAGGCTACCTAAGAATGGGGTAAAAGTCCTACCTCGATACTTGTGCCGGTGCCTTACACCGTAATCTTGGTCCGCTATACGTTAGCTCCACGGAACCACGAACGATCCTAGATACACACTAAGTCGATCAATATCTAGTTCAAGACATTCTATGTTACTAAACCATTTCATGATGTCCTAGTGTGCCATTTGTATCTTTAAAATCGTTTTACATGGTTGAAATTTCAATCGAGGTTCAAAACAGTGAAAACGGGTGAAAAATCACAAAATTTTTCATGCCTTATCGGCCTGCCGGACGCCCTGCTTTGGCCGGCTGAATTGTGCAGTTCGGCCTGCCAGAAATCAAGTCCGGTCGGCTGAACATTTCCCAGATTCGGCTTGCCGATCCTTTGAATCCGGCCTACCGAACTGAAAAAACTCAGAAATTTCAGCCACGGGTTTTGGTTCTCCCAAAATCTAAATCTTGATTTCAACCTGTTTTTCTCAAATCTCAGGCATGGAAAACAATCATAGATGATAGAAAAACGTGTTTGGACACTTTGAACTCATTTAAACAAGATTTAAACACAAAAATCTCAAAAATCTAAAAATGAGGAAAAATGAAAAATCTTGAATCCACGCCGTTTTTCTTCAATCTAAGCTTGGATTCTAGGTGTTCTAAGTTCCTTTAACTTAAATCAAAGGTTTTCTAAGCTCAAACAAACTTGGATTTCAAAAATGCATGAAAATTGAAAATTTTGAAAAAGTTTAGAAATTTCAAAACTAATCTCGAATCGAAGCTTTCAATCTGCGTCCTTGGTTGCCAAATCTCATTCCCGAGCTTACTCCTTGCTAACTCGAAGCTTGTATTCGAATTTTGATTCAAAAATTTGAGAGAGAAATTGAGAGAGAAGAGAGAAACCGAGAGAGAACGAGACAGAGTGATCACGAGTGGGAGAGGAGGAGAGAGAGAGTGTGAGAACTGAGAGTGAAGAGAGAGGAAGAGGAGAGAGAATAAATAGAGAGAAATTATGGGAGGTTTTATTGTACGAAAACCAAGTGCCACCCACGGTTTTTTAAAACGAAATATTTTTAACATTTTACAAATTGTTGAGCTTTTAAAACTCAAAACATCATTTTAAAACAATAAGAAATCATTTGAATTTATTAAATTAACAAAACAAACTAAAATTTAAAATTTAACCAAATAATCAAATTAATGTTGAAACATTAATTATGGCATATTAATTCATCATTTTCTATTACTATAATATTAAATAAATTTCAAGGCGTTACAATTTCTGATAGGTTCATAAAACTGGCTCATCCATTGGAGAAGTGTAAGCAACAGTTTAGTCAAAGGATTAAGAAAGCAAGGCCAGAATTGAAAATAGAAAGGCACTATTTAAAAACTGTATTGTTTTTATAAGATTAAGTTTAAATGCAACTCTTAAAACAGTAAGTAGATGCTAATTTAGTTGACGATGCTTTTTTTTTTAATATTTCTTTCTCCCCCCGCCCCCCCTCTTTTTTTTTTTTCCTAAAAGCAAAAAAGCAGGTGGCTTCTTCAGTTTGCATCAATATTTGATTCTTATCAAATGGAATCTAAAAGGTACTCTCAAATTCCTTTCCTTTTTATTTTCCTGTTCTTTTTTTTTTTTTTTTCCATGATATTTGTATGTTAAGCCCGTTAATTTTCTGTATACGGGTACCTTTACCTACAACATTCCTAATGCGTCTAGAGGTTATGGGCCATGAGTTGCAGTTCTCTAACAGTCTCATGTATGTTTAATTCTGCTTAGACAATGTGTTTGTAACTTTATATTTCGTTCTCAAAGAACCTATAACTTTCTTAGAAAAAACCAAATTGCTGCCTAGTGGTGAAATATTTGAGAGTTATTTGGTCTAGCATATCTCTCAATGACTTCCGGTCCTTGACTAAAAAAATTGTTGGGATTTCAGTTCCAAGCATTTTCGACCTAATATTTGAAATACATCACCTTTATTTGCCAAAATTCTGGTAATAGAACTCTTCGCCCGTATATAGTCTTGCAATATATGTTTTCCTCTATTTTGGCTTCAAAAGCTCATAACTAAATAGAAGTAGCGAGGGCATAGAATATGCAGAGTGGTAAAGGAAGAGAAAAGTATTCTGTTTGTGGAATGGCTCAGATAGCCTGAGCATAGGAATTTCATTACTATATACAATTGTGTAAAGTTTCTGTACAGTGTAATGGGTACAATTACATCAATGACCATACACGTGTCATAGCAAGAAATCTTTGTAGATCATGAACGACTATGCGTTTCAACATAACTCATAACTGGATCTTATCTTTAAGTTTCACGTTTCTTAATCATTGTCACATTTTTAAAGGAAAGGAATTGCAGAAGGGAAATGTTTAGCTCATAAACTGAAAGCAAAATGCTTTTTCGAATTTGGAGCAGGATATGGAGTAGCTGGGTCTGGTAAGTTTTTTTGCCTCTCTCTCTCAATGAAACTCCATGTTGGTAAGTTTTTTTTTGCTTTGAAAACTGGTCTTCTTTATCTTGTCTATCTCCTAATTTTTTTTTTTTTTTTTTAACTATTAGGCAACAAAATTAAAGCGGGAAGAAATTTTCTGACTGCAAGTCTATTAAAAGAAAAAGAAAAAGTAAGAGGCAAATCCGGAAACAGTCAAAAAGCTTTTCAAGTTCACAAGTTGTATTTTTATTTAGTACCCATCAATAAACATAACAGATTGTTACATTAGGAGTTGCCACTTGCCATATTATTACATTAAGGTGGGTGGTTGGTTTTTATTATTTGAAGTAGAATCAAGAACTAATGCTTTTTCATCAAGTGAACAAATTGTTTTGATTGCAAGGAAGAAGTTGTGAGATGAGGAGTTGGTACTTGAGCCTGGCTTCGATTTTCAGGTATATTCTTATATTTAGCCATATTTTTCGGGTTTGAGATATTTCATCTTGTGCGCCAAAAAATCGCAAGAATTTGAAAAAAGGGCCAAAAGAAAAATTAAATTGAAAAAATGGCTTCTTTTTTTTTTTGCATTTAAAAATTAGCTTTTTAGACATTAAAACTGCTATTTTTTTTTTTAGAAAGTTTGTGTGGTCCTCTTATAACTTTAGTTAATATATAGTTGTTTTTCTATGACTCGCGATTTTTTTTTTCTTTATACCGATTGTGTAGACATTGTTTGTTGTTGCTTTGTTTTTTTTGTTTTTTTTTTGTTTTTTATACATTGTTATAATTTTATTACTCTCATTTTAGATTTAGAATTTAAAAACTATTCCACTGATTCTTTACATTTTTTATTTTCACCCTTAATATTTTCCATTTTTTAGGCTACCAGTTGCCAGTTCGATTTTTCTAGAAGTTGGCTCGAGAAGCTGAAAGTTCTATTGCAGTCATTTAAAGATTTAAATGGTTTGAAATTGTGGTAGATTTCCTCTTTCCTATTTCTTTTGATTTTAAATTAGATATTGCATAAGAGACAGATGTGAGTGTGCCTAAATGTTTTAAATGATTATTATATTATATATTCATGTATCTAAATTGTCGTGGCTTCTAGTCTTGGGATTGACAATTTAAAACCAAATTTGCATGGATGTTGTCCTCAAAATTTCTTGCTGGGGCTATAAATTGGTTTGACCTAATTTTGTGGTTTGCTTGAATTGATGAATTTTTCCAAGACCGATGAAGGACTAACGGGAGAGCGGAGACAAATGATCGAATTTTCCTATTTGATCTGTGGTTCACGTTCTTTATATTTATGGTTTGATAGATTTAAATGAATAACATATTTATACAATGTTACTAAATTCTAAAATCTTAGCATTGATTCGAGGTGAATAACATGGGTTATTTTATTTAATTTGTTGCCAATTTTATCCTGCTTTAAGTTGGTTGTTGGGAAATTATATCGTGTTTGGATCCTAATCTGTTAATGGTCAACGTTTTTGTGTAGTTTTAAATTGATGTTCTTATTTTTCTTTGATATTTGGTTATTGAGGCTTTTAATCACCACAACACTCTTTTTGAGAGAAACCTAGCATGCTTTATATTAAAATGAGTGGTTCTTTCTGATGGGATTCTGGCTTCTAGAGTGAGCATTGAACCACTTGTCTTCATTATAGGAAAGGATTATAATTTTCTTATCCTGTCCTATGAAACTCTAGTCTGTTTGACACAGTGGTTAAAACTGTAAACACTGTAGCACATGAGAGCTTTATACTATAGTAATTTTTTTGTTTTTACAATAGCATGTGAGAACTTTATACTATTCTTAACTGAGAAATTGGTAAGAACCGACTAATACCAAACATGATTAAATCATAAAAAAAAATGGCAAGCAATGAATAAAATCGGTGTAAAAAGAAAGGCATATCTGAAAAGCAAAAAAAGTCCTTTACAATAAGGCAAAAAAAGTTAGCAAAAAGCGTATATGTTAGAAAGGCTTAATATTAGAGAAGGTGATTGTTGTTCATTGTTTGGAAAATTATGGGAACATATGGGAACCTTTTCTTGCCCTTTAAATAGTCGATTAATTTTGTATTATATAACGCGGTAATCTTCTTAGGTTTGCTTGGACTTTCAGTTCCTATTAATTACCTTTTCACTTACAGTGAATATTACTTAGATTTGAGAATAACAAAAACAAACAACCAATTAACAATATATAATATAGAAATTAATGTATGTCTTTCAAAACAACACAAATATTTTCATACTCTAAATTAATATCACACTTGTAGAGAATTCAAAATCAAATTAAACACTAAAAAGACAATTACACTCATAATTCTTAAATTTATGTTTTCAATGAACTTCGAAAGAGAATACGCATGTGTTCTCCACTAGTATATTGGAAAAGTAATTAGCTTTAAAAATTGTTAAAAGATAACTCATTTCTGTTTATAATTATTTTTTGAAGGTTTTGGTTTTCGGTGAATCGAGAGGTTCTGTTTTACTATTTTTGCCTTTGAATTCCTTCCGCCATACACCGAATTAATAAAATTTTCTTCATGTTTAGTGACAAATCAATAATTGAAATTAAATTTTTGTTAGGTCGTAAATGAAATTCCTGTGAAGAAAAAGGTCACGTACTGAAACGAAGTTACTGTACCACTGTTTTCGTTTATAAAAATTATTGGGCCGTTTGACAAGTTAGCAAAAATTAAAAGTTTTAAATCTAAGAACTATACCATGTGAGAGTTTTATACTATAGCAACTTTTATTTTTATTGTAACTGCTGATAGCTTTATAATGTAATTAGTTAAAATTAATTAATTCTAATTAGCATTGAAAACATATGTTATCTAGATGTTTAATTCATAAACTATTATAAACTCACTCCCAAAAAGTTGCAAGGACTCCATGTTAAACTTGAATACAGTATGTGGTCATGTACTCTCTTTTTTTTTTTAATATAAGAGGAGGGGGGAATGCCACCATATTAAGCGGGGTTCATGGTGACTAGAACCCTCAACTTACAACCAACTAGGTTGTCTTCATTTGTCGTCATAGACTCTTTTTAGATTGAATGATCAATGAAGTTTCATGTTTAAATAAAAGGCATGAGAGGGAAGTTATTAAAAAAAAGAAAAGAAAAGAAAAGAAAAGAGAGTGAAATAAACGATATTGCAGCATGCTAAAAAATGTCGACATCGTTCAAGTCTTAAGAGAGAAAAAATGCTATTAAAAACCACAGTCTCATATTTCAAAAGTAATGAGGTAACACTTCATAAGTTGTCAACTTTTAAAGATAATGTGAAATTGGAATTTTACTTATAAAAAAGTTTAACTTTTCTGAAAAAGTAGCAGTTATTTCTAAATGGCATGGTTAATGGTTGTTTGTTAATTTATGAATAAGGTATCATGAATAGAAAATAATTATCTTTCTTTTTTTCACATTTTCCCTTTTACCTAGAATACTTGAGATCAATTTTCGCTTTATATTCTAGAAATTTTTATAGCAGAGAAGACAATTTTACTTTATTGATAGAGAGGGTGTTTTAGTTATTAGATTAGGATTTTAATGTTCTGATCTATGAGATTGTGACTGTCCACTTTCAAAATTTGTCGCGCATGATACATATCTATTTCTAGTCATAGATCAGACTGGTAAAAAGCTAATCCAAAAACAAACATCCATGCTTAACTGGTAGAACAAAATTGTCTTTTTCATCATAAAAATGACCTTATAGTCTTCAGAAATAATCTATTTTAAACTTTCTTATAGAAATATTAATATTGAAAACAATATCACATAAATAGTATATCTCAAATTGACCCTCATATTTAGGTTGGACGGGGATACGTCCCCCACCCCTACTCCACCTCCCTCTTACCCCAATCTGCTCCATACCAGCTTTATTTTAAGGATTCGAGAATTTCCACCAAAGAAACTTTTTTCTAAATCCTATTCATTTACGCATATAAGTGTTATTTGCTTAGGGATAAAATTTATAGATAATAATCTAAATAGTCCGTAATAATTAATTAAAGTTTGGGATCTTTAATTAAAAATTACAAGTACGGTCCAATCTCATCTAAAATAAAATAGTTATTATCCGGACTATTAATGTAGAGACATTAGATTGGAGGTACTTTATATAATGAGATTATATAGGACTGGACTAGATAAATTATGAATCTCTAATAATCATCCGTTACAAATAGAGTATTCAAATTTATCACTAAGATGATCATATATTTGACAGTCTTAATCCTGAGTATTTATTAGACTCCTATTTATTACATTATGTTTTTTGACTTGCATGGTAAGATTTGTCTAAGCACAGATTATAACTTAGCATCTTAGAAACATAAAGTAATAAATGACTGGGAATAATATTATACAGATATGGAATCCATTCCTTCCCTATAGAAGTTAGAAAAATAGTTCTCTTGAGTGATAATTCAAGGTTTGAATAATAGAGCGCTCGTTCATAATAAGATTATGAATTAATTGGAATTAAAACATGAAACGCAGCGGAAGGAACAGATCGTTGACAAACAAAAATTTTCTGAAAACTTTGTTCATCGAGAATAGATATATAATTTTAATTATAGAAAGCTTTAGGAATTTTTTACCAACCTTTTGAAGACTATCAGGGTATCCTAGCTTTCCTCTTTGACACCACGATCTTCCAAACCAGGCCTCCACACCAATGGAAAGACGAGTGGGCGTCAAACTGTAAGAATGAATTTTCCTCACACTTTTCAGAATTTGCTATGTACTCAACACATGAGATAGCAGACCTTTTTCTTTAGAGAAGAACTCTCAGTTTTTCTCTCTAAAAATTATATGAATCAAAAATCTTTTGAGATAACTGTTATCTCTCCTTTTTATATCTGAGCCATTAGTAATTTTACCTTCCCTTTTCTTTTTCTTTTTCTTCTTCTTCTTTCTTTGTTTCCCGAATCATTGATCCGGTCTCACACACACATACACATATGCATATATAAGTCACCGTGAAAGGAAGTTTACCTTCTTTTTTTTTTTTTTTTTGGGAAAATTCGGTTCCTTTTATATATATATATATATATATATATATAAAAGGGAAACGTGACTTTCACGTTTCCTTCTTCTTCCTTTTTTTTAATATTATATTTATATATATATATATATATTAATATATTATAAAATCTTATATATATATATATATATAAAGATTTGGTTCAAAACCATATATATATATAAATCTCAATTCAAAAATAAATCACATTTATTTAAGAATAGATTTTAACAATAATCAATTAATTAACTAATGCTCAGTTAAATTGATAACATTTATCACATTATATTATGTGTCACAGAGAACATTTTTCTGTGTCACGTTAATAATTCAAGTGTGAAATAATTAATTCAGAATTCAATAATTCTGAATTAAACATGTATAATTCATTCTATGCAAAAATCCAATATAGTGTTACGGAGGTGGTATTGGGGACCTATGGACCTATAACCCAAGCTCCAATAAATTTGACATTTAATCAAACTCTTTAATTAATGTGCCAAATTTATTAGTTTTAGTGTTACTCCACTAAAAACCTAAAACTGAACTCTTGAGATTATAGTGAAATTACTCAAAGAAAATTAACGAGTAGTCCATTGATATAATCATTACATATAAGTCAGTCCTCCATAAATAGTTCATAATAAGAGCTAGGTTCAATTTCCGTTCACCTCTCTTATTACATCTTTATCCTTGAGTTCCAATAATTCTCTAATGAACAATTAATTCATAATCTTATTATGAACCAGCGCTCTATTGTTCAAACCTTGAATTATCACTCAAGAGAACTATTTTTCTAACTTCCATAGGGAAGGAATGGATTCCATATCTGTATAATATTATTCCCAGCCATTTATTACTTTATGTTTCCAAGATGCTAAGTTTAATCTGTGCTTAGACAAATCTTACCATGCAAGTCAAAAAACATAATGTAATAAATAGGAGTCTAATAAATACTCAGGATTAAGACTGTCAAATATATGATCATCTTAGTGATAAATTTGAATACTCTATTTGTAACAGATGATTATTAGAGATTCATAATTTTTCTGGTCCAGTCCTATATAATCTCATTATATAAAGTACCTCCAATCCAATGTCTCTACATTAATAGTCCGGATAATGACTATTTTATTTTAGATGAGATTGGACCGTACTTGTAATTGTTAATTAAAGATCCCAAACTTTAATTAATTATTACGAACTATTTAGATTATTATCTATAAATTTTATCCCTAAGCAAATAACACTTATATGCTAAATTTATAGTCACATAAATAATCATGAAATTTTCTTGATGTTTATAAATGTATTCATAATACATATAATCAACTAAAATAATAATAAATGTCATTTTATTTATTTATTAACAATATGTACAATGTCACAGCTTTTAGGGCACCAAACTCAACATCCCCCACCCCTACTCCACCTCCCTCTTACCCCAATCTGCTCCATACCAGCTTTATTTTAAGGATTCGAGAATTTCCACCAAAGAAACTTTTTTCTAAATCCTATTCATTTACTCATTATGTAAAAAAAAAAACGTACAAAAGCGTTCACACTGAAAATAAATTCCATCAAATTAAATATAAAATTTAGTAACATAAAATAATATCTCATGAAAACAAACTAAAATCTTAAAGAATTTTTAAACTTTAAAAATAACTAGAGAAAGGAATTGAAAACCTATCTTTATAAAGTACTTAAAAATGGTAAACGCTAAAAGCCCCACATGAAGTAATATTAATTGCATGGTGATTGGCAAAATTAGTTAAAACTCATTATTTTTAACTTAAATAGTGTAAGTTTTTACATGCTACGATGTAAAATAAAAGTATACTAAAATGTAAAATTCTCACATATTACAGTACATGTAGTTTAAACTCTCAATTTTATTCATTTCCCAAACAACCTAGCTATTAATAACTGATAAATGGTAAAAATTTTGCAGCTAGTATGGGGTAAAAAAATTGCTATTAGTAGTAGGATAAAAAAAAAGGTGTATATAACATAGAAGGGTCAACATACAAGTTTGGATTGAAAAGCTAGCAGAGATATTTAGAAAACATGCTCGTAGAAAAACCTAGTGGATTGAACTTAGTCACACTCTAAAAAAGTCTTGCATTTAATGTCATGTTGTTTAAAGAAAATACTTTGTTAGACAATTATACGCTCTTGATCAACAAGCATTTCAACAAAAAACCTATAGAGCTTAAGGGTATATTTTGTATTCTAAATATATCGAGTGACATATGGGTGGTATTTTCTACAAATATTCTTTTGTGGCAAAAATGAATCTAAGCCTAGAATTTGTGGCATTCATGTAAAGACCTCGAGGTAATGCTCTGGGCAGGAAGGTCCTAAAGCCCAACAGATGAGGAAATAGCATTCATTGTTCTAAAAATTACGGCAACCAAAATCCAAGCTAAACTACTGGAATGTTTTGTTCCCATTTTTAAAGACACAAAAAATGAAAATAATTTCAAAACAATGTTTGGTTTAGAATTGTGAAAAAATAAAAGTGTAATTTGCAACGATAGTCCCTTAACTCTTTAATAGGTGACACTTTGGTCCTTCTTTTTAATTTAGTAAAACAATCCCTCAAGTTTTAAATCATTGGCAATGAAGCCTCTTTTTATTTATTTCTGTCAAAATTATAACAGAATGCATCACCTAACCATCACGTTTTGATAAATAGACAATAATGCCCTCAGCATTAAAAAAAAAAAAAGGAACTCTGACAAGAAGGGAATGAAAAAGAAATGGTTAATTTTACTTTTAGCTCATGAACTATGCAACTTGTCCCATTTTGGCCTCTTAAACTTTAAAACGTAGCAAATCACACTCCCTAAACTATTCAACCTGTCTCATTTTGGCCTTTCCGTTAACAAAGCCATTAAATATTAATGGACTTGAGCCAATAGTTTTACTTTTGCCTCTTAAACTATGCAACTTGTCTAATGTTGACCCTTAAACCTTAAACTATAACAAATTACACCTCTGAATCATGAAACTTCTCTTGTTTTGGCCATTGAATTACTAAATCCATTAAATATAACGAATTAAGCCATATATATATATATATATATATATATATATGTACCTAACCAATTAATTAAAAATCGACAATCGAGATTAAATCTTTTGTAATAGATTTCACGCATCTCAACCTTACAAATAGGGATTTCATAAACAAATATACATTTTTATTTTTTTTATTTTGAGTCCAATTAAGTGAAGTATTCTGTATTATGTCATTTATATAATTTTCAAACCCAAAATTTAGCCATAAAAATAACAAGTAGGTTATACATTACCATCTAAATTTTGTTTTTGCTAGGTACCCATATATCTAGTGTTTTTTTCCCCTTATTTGTTGGCAATTCTTTTTTCATTCTAATTCATCTTAAACATATGATGGAAAAAATTTGACAAAACTTTTTGAGGAAAAAAAAGTAAAATTTTTATCAACAAAATTATATATTAAAAAAGAAAAATAGTAAAACTTACATTATGGATAAACAAAATTTAGACATTTTGACTTTAAAATATATGTTGAAAATATATATAGAGCCAAAAGATCAAAATAGTCATTTGTTTCAATCCGTTAATGTTTAATAGATTTAATTATGGAATGGTCAAACTTAGACAAGTTTTATAGTTTATGGTGTAATTTGTTATATTTTAAAGTTTGGGAATCAAAATAGGACAACTTGCATATTCTAGGGTTCAAAAGTGAAATTATTGACTCAATTCTATTAATATTTAATAGTTTTGTTCAAGAAAGGACCAAAATGGGACAAGTGAAATAATTCATAGGTATGATTTGTTATGTTTTAAAGTTCAAGCGTCAAAGTGGGATAAGTTATATAGTTGAAGGGCCAAAAGTAAAATTAACCCAAAAAGAAAAGAAAAAGAATGGGCTACAAAGGTTCAGTGAGAGCCATCGCTGCCACTCCCCAAACTTGTCTCCTCCCTCTCTAGTGAAACCCATCGCCCTATGATCTTCCCCTACTACGCAAGCCCGATAACATAATAGGTCTGCAATTCTTTAGGTTTTATTTTTTTTAATTTTGATTTTTTTAATAATTATTGTTTTTCTACCATTATGCCTTCTTATATTCAACCACATGCCTTGCACGTGATGTATACTATGAAAATTTTAATAGATTTGGAAGGAAAGGGATTGATGGCCAATGAATTAAGAGTTTAGGGATTGTTTTGCTGAAATTAAAAAAAAGGGCCAATGTGTCACCTACTAAAGAGTTAAGGGACTACCATTACAAATTACTCAAAATAAAAAGGAATACATTTTCAAAATACCCTTTTACGTAAATTTTGAAAACAAAAAAAATACGTTTTTAACTTTTTTTCTCCCCCAGGCCCCCCTCCAACCCATCGGTCTCTCTCTTCTGCTCTCCTCTCCTCTCCATGACACCAACCCTCTTGGGGAAACTTGTTGCCATCCTAGCGTGACCCTAGCTGTTCCCGAGGAACCCAAAAACCCCGACCCACACATTACTGGCTCTGTTGTTGTCGCAGAAGCTTGCAAGGATCTCATCGCCTTCAGGCTCGCATGGATCACCATTCAAACCTCCCACACAGCGCCGGCATCAAATCGTCCCATCACAGCTCCGTCATTGCATGAATTCCCTAAACCCAACCTCTATCTTTGTCATGCACTTTTTGTCATTGTCACAACTCCGTTGTCGTTGCAGGAGGTTGCTAGTATCGCAATCTCACCAGAGCCCACCAATGTTGTAGCCAAGGAGGAACAGGAAGACTTCCTCTTGAATTTTTTAATTTTTTTAGTAAAAAAATGTTAAATATTTAATTCTAATTAGTTTTAGTAATTATTGTCATATTAATAATTAATGTTTTTAAATATAAATTTGGTTTTGTTTTATATTAATGATATCTTTTATTAAAAAATGTTTTATTTTAAAAAACATACCACCATAAACAACTAAACACAAAAACCAAAAACAATCTTAGTATATTTTTCAAAACATTTTTATTTTTGGATTTTTCAAAAACAAAAACCAAAAATAAAAACACTACCAAATGGGGTCTATCTCTTTTGATAAAAGAAAGACCTAAATAAACAGTATCTACTAGACTGTGCAAAAAAATACAGCGTAGTAAGCACTAAAACGACAAATGACAGCTACTAGAGATAAATAAATAAATATAAATGACGGGTCACAATTAATTAGCAAAATAGCAAATTTAGGGCTGTTGCATTTGGCATGATGGTTAGAACCATTAGTTAAAACTATAACATATGAGATCTTTATGCTATAGCATTGTTTTTACTGTAACATGTAAGAGCTTTACACTGTTCCTAACTGAAAAGTTAGTTAGAGTCAACTTTACCAAACAGGCTTATATGTTTGCGTATTTGTTAGGGCTTTACGTTAAACGTTTTTGTTCATATTTTCTCATTTAGTTTCACTGGGATTCATGTTGCCGTGTTTTGAAATTCCAAAAAGAAATCTTCCAGGTACTATTCTTTTATTTGGTCAATTAATATATTCTGCCCATCCGATAATTTAACAGCTCAACTTAAATGACTTTATATATAACTAAATCTGAATACTTTTTGCTGTATTTATTTTCACACATGTGGATGTCATGGTGTTTTATTTTTAATCTGTTTTTCTTCCTTCCTTCAGTGAACTTTTGATGGGCTCGACGAATGCAGATTTTTAATCTGTTTTTAAATTCAATCAGACTGAATGCAGATTTTTGTTCTCGACGAATATGCTTGATTTGTTAGAGACTTGGGTTAAAATGTCTTTAGACCGATCGTTGTGTATAAAGGTGCCTCGCTGAGTGTTAATTCCCAACTCTATGGATCCCCCTCTTAATACATAACATATACAAACCGTTTAAACTGAAAAAAGGACTTCAAATATTATATCATGTAAAAGTATTTTTACATTATACATGTTGAGAACTTTATATTATAGACTAGTTTGAATCGGTGTATCAAACACAATAATAATTGTTTGTTTGTTTATTTGTTTTTTTAAATAAAACACATATAAGTAAAATACAAAAAAAATAAAATATAAATTACAAAAATTCCCCTTCAACTATAGCTCTTGTAGCACTATGTCTTTGAATTTCAAAACGTAACATACCTCCCCTTAAAATATAAAATATACAAAAAAAAAAATCCTTTTGTTAGAACTTTTAATAAAACTTAGTACATAATAGAGGAGTATTTTGGTAACTCTATCATGTCCAAAGCTATATTGAATTTAAAAAAGTATAATTTTAAAAATTTTAATCTTAAAATATAACTAAAAATCTTTAAAAAAAATTAAGACAAATAATTTTTTCTTTCACTTTCGTTTGATTGTATTGGGGTAAACTAACAGTCTAATAGTTCATTAAACTCTTTAATAATCGTGCTTAATATTGTGTCATTTATGTTTAAAATCATATTCAAGTTTTTCTTGTTAATAGTTATAGATTATAGAAATAACTGTTACCTTTTGAAATTTATGAGAGAACAAATGTTATATTTAAAAATTGGGGGACATAATTCTGTAACAACCTCCTCTTACAACCTTCCACGATAGGCAAAGTAAGTGTAACGGGATAACTTATCAAAAAGTACCGTAGACTCTAAAAAAAAAGGAACCCACTATAGTTGGGTGAAAACTTTTGTAATTAATCCTAAAATAAAATATAGAGACATATCAAATATGCAATACAAACCTTTAGTCGTATATTCTATCAAATATCACATATATATATATATATATATATATATTTAGGGTTATACTTGATAATTAGGAAATGTATAAAACAAAGAAGGTATATGCATCAATATTGCTCTATGATTATGTTCTTTAAACGTTATTTCACTGCGAATCCACTTTTCTTGAATAATATTTAATTAATGTCTACATTCCAAATTTCTCTTTGATCAGAAGTATAAGGACAAAAAGCGAGAACGATAAAATTATATAATATTCATGTGTAATTATTGACGAGCGTTCAACTCGCGGACCTTCTCTTTCTCTCTCTCATGAGTGACTAGGGTTTGCACCGCTTTCTATCATCCTTTAGGGCTGAACTCCGGCGCCGCCCCTTTGTTGGTCCTCTTGACCCTTGAGATGGAGCTTTGGGCTCCACGGTGAAGGTCTTTGTGTTGGTATCGACCTCATGGTCAGGGAGTGGTTCCTCTAGACATATGGGAGGGATCAAGCTTTCAGCCGGTTGCACTGGGGGCATTAGAGCTCTATCGACGTTGCAATTTTAGGGTTTTTAATCCCCTCATCATTATAGGGTTGTGGTGGTTTTTACCAATGTGAGTTGCGTGGGGGCTTCTGTGAAACTGCAACAAAACGCTTGGTTCACCATTTGGTGGCAACAACAATGGTGCTTCGTTTGCGGTGTTCGTGTTACCTTACAACATTGCTGTACCTGGCCTCTTTGGTTGCACTGGTTGGCTTGTCGCTGGTAATTTTGCTCATGTTGTCTCAGATTGTTGTTTGTGTAAAATAAAGGCAATGTTGTTTCACTATGTAGGTGTTATGCTTTATTTCTGAGATTTTGTTTTTGTTTCGTAATAAAGAATGTGGTCTCCCCATTCTATAAGTTTTTTGTGTGTCCAATATGCTATAGTTTGTTCCATATGGTGTTGTAGGTGACATTTGTACGGCAGAACTTTTAGTCTCTATCGATTGTAGAAGTATTGTTGAAAGAGCCATTTGTATACTTAATTATTAATATGACTATTCGGTTTCTTGCCGTTGGAACTCAATTCATGTTTTGTTCTCTTGTACGATTCACTAGAACTTATCAATGATGGAATGGATATATGATGGATGTTAACTTTCCTTATGTTGTGAGGTGAATGTGTCAATATTAGTGTGTTTGTCTTCTTAACTTAGAACACAATAAAGTGAATGAAAATAAAAAATTATATTATGCTATATTAGAATTCTAAAAATAAAGGGTAAATTACACCAACACCTTACATGTTCTACCTAAATTACAAAGATATTTCTAGACCAATATCAATCACACTGACACCCTTTGATTATTCAAAAATTTTACAGAAAGACCCTGTCTATTATTCAATCGTGAGCGTTGACCGTGAGTTCATCGTTAATTTTATTTTTAAATGTCAATAGTGCCCCCTAGCTACGAAATGCAACAAGCTAGATTGAAATTCTATACACGAACTATATATACATATACATAAACGTACATATAGATATATATATATATATAGTGCATGATGCATAATGCATTTGTGTGAGTTTGTGAATCCAATTTGTTTAGTCTTTTTTATGTATTTTGAGTATGGAAAAAGGGGTCGACACAAAATGGGGATTTCAAGGGAACAAGGAGCTGAGCTCAGCTTCTGTATCTGTTCAAGGTGTTATGAACAAGCTCATGGAAAACGACGTCCCGTTATTACTCTGGCTCGAACTGATCCTTCCGTCTTCCTTTGCTTTCGGACGACGTCGTTTGCCGTCGACGCCATGGCCGACGCCCTCAGGTCGTTCCAGTTCAACGGTTATCCCCCCTACTGTTGGCGTGGCTTCTGCTAGAAAGTACGTCGTATATTCTTCTTCTTCTTTTTTGTTTGTTTGTTTTAATTGATAGTTTTTTTTTTTTAATTAATGATCTTCTTTTTGTTCTTGTTTCTCGGTAATGAGATGAAATAAAGATTAGAAATAATATGTCTGCTCCAGCGGCCATGATTCTTTTTGTTTCATATCACATGTGGTGAAGGCGTTACTATGAATTTTGTGTTATTATATTTTAACATATTATTTTATTTTTTACGCATATAATTGGTACCAACATTTAAGCTAGGTTCATGTTGGAGGATGCAAAGAAATCTCTAAGGGTCATCGGGTGCTCAGAGTATGAGACCCGATATTTTTTTTTTTAAAAGAAGAAAAAAAGGTCACCTACCAACAAGTCTTTGTTTTGAACAACCAATTATATGAGATTAGTTTTGCATATATATATTTTTTATTTTAATGTAGTTTAAAAAATTCCATATTCAAGTCAATATAATATATTTTTGCAAATCTTTCGACTGTAAGTGTTATTGTGGTTGCAATGGCTTCAGTAGAGTTCAGTACAAGTCATACTGCGTAGCCAATTTGAACTCTAATTCCATCCCAATCTCCCCAAGAAAAAAGTGAAAAAAAAAAATACTTATAAATGGAGAAAACAGTTCATAAAATTGTCCTCACGACACTAAACGGATATTTTTCTATCTTTTTCCAAGGTGGTGGTCGCCTTGTTTACCAAGTATAATCAATTATCTCTTTCTCAATCTCAACTCTCTCTTTTTTCATTTTTTTTCCAGACTTGAATAACTCAAAACAATTTTTTATTCTACACAACCAGTGACACTATCTCAACATGATATTGTATAACAATCTTTCTTCCTCAAAAATATCAAACTCTGTTTAGCATAGAGTCCATGTTATGTTTTATTTATCGGTACTTTTTATTCTCCGGTTTTAGTTCTTTCATTTTCCACGTCTTCTCTAAGAAGGAAAGAGCAAACTGAAATGGAGAACAAGCGGAGTGCAGAAAAAAACTGCCCAAGTGTCAAAAACCATCAATATCAGTAATGTTGTTTTTATGCTTAGGCAAAATCTGCCCGAGGAAGATCAAAGATTAACGGTTCATCTCGCCCTCGGTGACCCCTCTTCGATCCAGTGCTTTCGTACCAGTCCTGTGGCTGAGGATGCTCTCATTGAAGCCGTTCGATCTGCTAAGTTTAACGGCTATACTCCCAACAACGGTCTTACTTCAGCTAGAAGGTCAAATTTTTCATAAAAAGTCAACTCTCTTATTGCTTTTCTTCTCTTAATTTGCTTTATCTTCTTATTTCTTTTACTTAGTATCAAGCTACGATTGCTACATGCCAAGTAGTGTAGCAACCTGACGTTCTAAGCATGTCATTTGTAATTTGTGATAATATTTAGGATTAAATGATTCGGGAATTGGATTGTTTTTACAAAGTATGTTCATAGTTTATAGCAATGTTTTTCTCCAAATTTAAACAATGGATCCTGAGTGGCTTATCATTTTTTTTTAATGTTTTTACCAAGTGATGTGATAAGTTAAAGCTAAAGCATTTTTCAAATGGTGGATGAATTTATAGTAGAGTTGTATTCGGCCAATAAATTAACAACTCATTTGTTGCATGATTTGTACAAAAGATTTTGGTAACTTTTGGGATAGCATGTCACATATGTTGCTTGAATAATTAGTAGCATATTGTTCAACCATGCCTCTGTGTCATGTGTTGCAGGGCTATTGCAGACTACCTCTCTCGTGATCTTCCATATCGGTTGTTGCCGGAGGACGTCTATGTCACCGGCGGATACAAGGCAGCCTTTGAAACCACATTGTCAGCTCTGACTCGTTCTGGTGCCAACATTCTGCTACCAAGGCCTGGCTTCCCACGCTATGAATCTTGCACAGATTTTTGCAATCTTGAAGTTTGACACTTCAATCTCCTACCAGAGAAGGGCCGGGAAGTTGATCTTGATGCCGTGAAGCTCTTGCTGATGATAACACCGTTGTTATGGTCGTCATCAACCTGGGGACTCCTTACACAAGTGTTTTCACATACAAACACCTGAAAAATGTAAAAACTTACCTTCCTTTTTGTAACTTTAGACCATTATATATGTTGAGATTTTTAGATGCTTATCAAAAGATTGTTAATTTGTTTGAACCGCAGATTGCGGAGACTGCAAGAATGCAGATGCTTCCTGTCATAGCAGATGAAGTTTATGGCCATCTTACGCATTGCGAAAGCCCTTTTGTTCCAATGGGGGCGTTCTAATCAATTGTGCCTGTAATTACACTGGGGTCTATCTCAAAGAGATGGATGGTTCCTGGTTGGCGACTTGGTTGGCTTGTCACAGCTGATCCTTGGGGTAGCAATTCCAGCTTTTAATCTCCTAAGTTCCTTCTTAATATAGTCAAATAAAAAGAATGAATCTAATCTTAATCTCTTTGTTTTCTTTTCCAGATTTTTGATTTAATTAAGAAACAATTCACTCACACCTCGGACCCGGCCACTTTTATTCAGGCCTCTCATTCACGTTACTTCTCTTAGATCATACATAGATATGGGATTTTTGCATTTAATTAGTATAATATAATTTGTGTATCAGGAAGCAGTCCCCAAATATAATTGAGAAAACACCAGAAGATTTTTTCTCGAGAACTATCAATATACTGAAACAGGCTACGGAAATTTCCCATAGTAGAATTGAGGAGATCACTTGCCTTAATTGCCCATGTAGGCCACAAGGTGGCATGTTGGTAATGGTACGTACAGAGAGACCAAAATTCAATTTGAATGCCGCGGAGACAATCATTTTGCTCAATGTTTCCGTTTGCTGATTTGCAGGCTAAGTTAAATGTTTCACAACTGGAAGATATTTCAGATGTTTCACAACTGGAAGATATTTCAGATGATATGGAAGTCATCACACTGCCAGGTGATCATTGAATATACTGCTTATTGATACTAATATTTGGTTGCACTTTGTCTTGAGTTTTGCAATGTTCATTTTAAGAAATGTTTCACGATGAAAAACTCATTTCAGGGGCTACTCTGGGACTGAAGAATTGGCTTCGGATAACTTTTGCCATCGAGCTCCCTTTTCTTAAAGATGGCTTGGAAATGACCAAGGCTTTTTGCCAACGGCATGTAAAAATTCGATAAGCTTTTCAATTGGTGAAAATTTCGTTATCGATATCGTGAGTGATCATTTGTTCCATGTTGATCCCACATTTCTATTTCAAATGTAGGTAGTTTGTTTTTCAACAATTAATTTGTTTGGTCTCAAATAAGTACACGGTTTTTCTTCAGCATAATTCATAGGTGATTTGGGGTCTCTAAAGCTATGTTCGGTTAGAGGGAAGGAGAATACATAGCCTGTACAACTGCAATTGTACCATAATCAAATTATAAAGTAATGATAGGAACTTACAAAATTATACCTCTAATAAATTTCACCACGTCTATATTTTCCATATAATGAAAATATGGATTATTAGGGAGTGACAGGGAATGAAAATGTAAAGAAATGGTGTAAAACATTGCTGATGCAAGGCCAAGCAACTCTACCTTTTTTTAACTACTCAAACAATCCACTCTCCAATTGGACTGATATCTTATGGTAGGCTGACAAACATTTTCAATCCACTTTATTATTATTCTTACAAAATAAAGGGTCCAAGTTTGTTTCTCAACTCCTTTACAAGTGTTCAGCATACCCCACAGGCAGTTTGAAGTTTGTGAGTCTTCTGAGTTCTCTGCTTCAAATCTATCCCCATCTTCACCACAAGTTACAATACAAGAACTTCATGGGAGAAGAAAAGGAAGGAATGGAGATTTGGAGGAAGCTCAAAGCAGGCGGAACAGTCAAGGGCCAGCCAGTGATAGAGCCAAAAAAAATGTTTCAGTAGAAGCGCTATGAAAAAAAATTAAAGACAACTTTTTGCTGAATAAAAATAAAAGATATATTTTCATTATTAAGTGGGAAGACCGTTGTCATTTTTTTAAAACAGTAGAGGACACAATTGATTTATTATAAGATTTTTGAGGCTATTTTATTAAAAAAAATTGAGTAGGGGCGTGTGCTTCATTGATTTCGATGTGGCTCTTCCTATTAGGAGATTTCTTAATTATGCATATTAAGCTTTAATATTGCGTAAGCATAATGCCAAGATCTTAGAACTATGTGATTCTTACATAATAATAATGAGAGAAGAAGAGATACATCTATGATGAAACCTTCAATTTCAACAAATTGACCTCAAGAAGTTTTGAAGAAAACTATGTTTCTCTTTTTTAACCCCTCTTAGTTTTTTGACTAAATACTTTTCTTAATAGAGAGAAAAATAGCATTAATGGGTAGAGAGAGGGCCAGTTTCTATTGGGATTCTTTTTGTAACCTACATACCATCAATGTGTACAGTAAATAGAAAATATCTCTCTTATGACCAATAGGATTTAGACGCCAAAAAATTATTAAACTAAAATTATTGTTCTTTAATTAAATAAAACAACTAATGGGAATATGACACGTAGACTACAATTAAAATATCTAACATTCTCCCACTTAGTCTATGTAACATTATCCAACTTCTTGGTTTAAAAATAGAACATAATGCGCAAATTGTAAGTCAAATCCTTCTCTTAAATTGATCAAATCATAAATCATTATTAAGCAAAAACTAATAGGGATCACAACGGTTATACGTCACTAGATCGACAAAGTCCTTTCTATGTACCATAATATCAGTTCTATACTTAATATGACATGTAATGAGATATATATCATAATGGTCCAATAATAATGTCATTGTCAAAGACAAATCCTGTTATGTCATGATAATTCATTCAGGTATATACAACAACTAAGATAAAGAAACAAGATGCACTAAAAATATCAAAAACGCAAATTCTCTACCCCAACTTCTTGAATTTTCACTTTGTGTGGTTCTATACTCCCACTGATCTCACCATTTTCAATGAATCTTGCATTTCCAGTTTCAATAATTCTCGTACTATGTCCAGGACAATAAGATTTATACCCTTTTGATTTTTCTGGATAACTAATGAAAAAACCACTGGTTGTTTTTGAATTTAGTTTCTTTTCATGTGAATTATAAATTCTTACTTCTGTCAGGCAACCCCAAACATACAAGTACCTTAAACTGGGTTTTCTTCCTATCCACAGTTAAAAAGGAGTCTTTAGAACTACCTTACGAGGAACCTTATTTAACAAATACATGGCAGTTTTTAAAGCAAACATCCACAATGATAAGGGTAAAGAAGAATAGCTTAACATACTCCTAACCATATCCATTAAAGTATGATCACACCTTTCTGTAACACCATTTTATTCTGGTGTACCTAGCATTGTGTATTGAGCATATATGCCATGCTTTTCAAGGAATTTAGCAAATGAACTAAAATGTTGTCCAATTTTATCATATCTTTAATAATATTCACCCCTCTATTAGACCTGACAATTTTCATCTTTCTATTTAATTATCTTTCAACCACAATAATAAACATCTCTAAGGCATTTACTAATTGAGATTTCTCATGCAACAAATAGATATATCCATAACATGAAAAATCATCAATAAAGGTGACAAAATAATTTTCTCTACCAAAAGATGGGACATCAAAAGGACGACATATGTCTTCTTGTAACCTTCTTCTTAATTGTGTCTTATGTGTGCTTTCCCTTAATACATTCTATACAAATACTAAGATCAGTAAAATCTAAATCAGGGAGGATTTTATTCTTTACCAATCTTTGTATTCTTTCTTTGGATATATGACCCAAATGTTTATGCCATAAGTAAGTTACCAGCATTATGATGCAAGGTCAATAGAGTCTCAGCAAAAAGATTATCAAGCTTTAATTTATATAAACCATCACAAAGAACACCAGAACCAATAAAATGATTTTGCTTAAATAAACTGGAACATCCATTTCTAAACTTAAAAGAATATCCATTTGTATCAAGTTTTGACAAAGAAATTAAATTACGAGAAACAGAAGGAACATAAAGAGTTTGAAAAAGATCTAAATGATGTCCAGTGTCTAAAATCAAATAATAAATTCCAAGGACTTCAACTGGAGCTTTGACTCGGTTCCCTGTAAGCACAAATTTTCCAATTGTGTTTATGGTTTGGGTTGTAAGAAATCCTTGCGTCGTATTTGAAACATGAGTGGTACATCCAAAATCAATCCACTAATTATTATAAAGAACTTCTGCCAATTTGATTTGAAACATACAAAAGCACTAAGCTTACCTTTACTTTCGAACCATGTCTTACGTTTTAGGCATTCTTTCTTGCAGTGTCCAGCTTTTCACAGAAATGGCACAGATCTTTCTTTTGTTCCTTCTTGTGAATTTGGGTAGATGACGTATTAACTTTCAGTGGTCCTTTATTGCCCTTTTGATTCTTCTTTCTTGGTTTCTTCGTAGCTCATGGTTGACTCATGAGATTGATGGTGTAAATTCCTTGCTTCTTCAGCCTTTCTTCCTCTTGAATAAGCAAAGTTTGCAATTTTGTCACATTCCATTTGTCCTTTATAGTATTGTAATTTATTTGGAATGGACCATGCTAAAGAGGCAAGGAGTTCATAATGAATTGCACAAGTAAACTTTCATTCAGTTTTATTCCCATGGATCCCAATCTTACTGCTATGTTTGCATTTTAGTAACGTGCCCATGTATGGTACGAGAACCATCAAACTTCATGGCAGTTAACATACTCATCAGTGTCCCAGCAAATGACTTATCAGTATTGTCAGATTAGGACATACTTTCCACAGATTCTATAAATTTCTTACCACTATCAGTTTTAGGAATTATTGACTTGATGTTCTCTACTACTGTCATCCGCATAAATATAAAGCTTAATCTATTTGATCTTTTCAAAGCATTATGAAAAGATCTCTCTTCAGTACTTGTAGAATTAGAAATAGCAACGAGCTTATCATTCAAGAGTGCCAAATCAAGATTCAGAACACCTAAGTGAAACTAAACTTGTTTAGACCATTCAGAAAAATTAAGCCCATTGAACTCATAATAGACGAAGCTTGCGAATTAAGAGAAACATAGGCAAATGCTGCATAGGAGATAGAATGCTCATACATTAATGTTTTGAGTCATAAATATAAACATGTAATATAGATTCATATAACATTTACATAAACATAAAAGTACATTGAAGTTCTCTTTTGGGTGATCCAACAACATACGACAATAACCATAATTGATGCTTACTATTATTGTTTTAAATTTCACACAATTGGCAATTAAATATACTCTAATTAGACATACTTTTAATCTTTGGATGTACCAAACATATCTAATCAAATATATCAATTAACTACTACCATATTCATGATTATAAAAGAATTAATCAACTTTTGAGCGATCCTTAAATATTTTATAATCAATGAACTTCAATATGCCCATTATAAAGAAAAATATATATATATATTATTTTAAATTTTTTAAGGAAATATCATTGATGTTTTATTTTTATTATGAGAGAGAAAATTATTTAATGTTAGTTGCACTTTTTAGTCTTTGACCCTATATGACAATTGAGGATCCTTTTTATGTAATTTTTAAGGACAAAACTACATGGAGTGTCTCTTATAGATACCCCTTATTAAAAATGTCATCTTTTTTTTAACATTTCAAAACTACTCCTTTTTCATTTATTTTATTTTTATTTTGGTTTATTGTTTGACTTTTTTATCCCTAGTGAAAAAATGAGATCAAAAACCTTAATCTTATTTTTAATTTTAATTAGATGACAAATTCCTCACTCTTTCTCCTTTCTCTACTTTTTCCCCTCTCTTTGTCTTTGCATCTCTCCATCTTCTCTAGCCTCTTTCTCTCTCCTCTCTTCACCTCTGCCTCTCTCTCATCTTCACTCTAACTTATCTCTCTCCTCTCTCTCTGATCGGCGCCGTCGCGATCAAAGCTTGAAACAAAAGTGAGAAGTTCATGAGGCCGTTGAACGCTGAGTGGGTGGCAGCCGATAGAGCAGAGATTCTATAGGCGATCTTCGCTAGATTGCCATCATAGAAATGTTCCAAGCCTTTGGGAGAGGAGGCAACAAGGCGGTTTACATTAGGGCCAGCACTGATCGAGGTACTCTCCCTCTCTCCACTCACTCCCTCTAAAACTTGAACTCTCTTTTTGCCGCTTCAAAGTCGACGCCGATTCCTAATTTAATTTTGTAGCTTTGCCTCCTTCCTCTCCCCACCTTCTAAGTTGTTGTCACTGCAGATCTCTAAGTTGGCCACTTCTAAGTCTCCGACGAGGATGTCGTCGAAATCTGCGGCAACTTCATAGAGATTAGAGGGAGATTCAAGAGTAGGATTTTAATAGCCGCAGTTGGAGTCACCAAAGAAGTGCCCGCCTTCACCAGGACCTATTTTTTGTCTGTTGTCACCAGATCTGTAAGAGATCTAAACTTTGTTGAACAAAATTTTGAGGCATGAGGTACTGAAATATTGACCAAATCCATTGCATTACGTGCTGTAATATGCAACATTGACTAGATCCATTGATTCTTTAATTATGATGACCTGCTTTTTTGGGCAGTCATTTAACTTTCTTAAATATTGTTTCTTAAACATTAATCTTACTTACTTAGTAAGAAAAATAGAGAATAATTTTTTTTCCTTTAACATACTTATAAGCTGTTGCGTCTTTGGTTGCATTTCAAGTTGAGACATTGCTCAACACTTGACTTTAAAACTATTTCAAATCGTTTCTTTAAACTTAATAAGTAATGTAAACTGATTCATAGTTTAAATCTTAACTTTATAATTACATAAAGTATTTTGTAAAATATATCTTAAAATTTTGAAAATATTTCTTAAAACTTTGAAAACATTATATCAAATAGTGGGAAAACATTTTCTTTGTACAACGAAAACTTACTATGGTGGTATCCATACCCAAATCTTTGCATCTATTCTCTGCAGTATCCAGCTCTTCTAACGAGTCCTACTGGTCACCCATAGGACTTCCTACAGCATGAAGAATCTTTTAATGAGCTTTCACTCAGTAAGTTCAAACGAAATCTCACAAATAATTTTCACATGCTTTAAAAACTTTTCTAATAAAAATCTTTTTCTTAAAACGCTTTTCGTAAACGTTTTTCATAAACATTTCTAAAAACGTTTTTCATAAAATATTTTTGAAACGTTTTGCATAAACGTTTTTTTGTAAAACATGTTTTGAACGTTTTTCTTAAAACGTCCTTCATAAACCTTTTCTTGAAAATATGAAAATGTTTTTCATAAACATTAAACGTAAAACATTTCTCAAAATGTCTTACATAACATAACATATAAATATTTCATAAAAACGAATTCAAGCAAAATCAAAATGCATGATTCTATTTAAGCTCAATTATAAACTTTCATTTATGAGCGTCTCATGAACATTCTTTTCTTACTTTAACTTTACATCTTTGTTCCTTATCTTTCCTTATCTTACTTTAGTATTCGTACCAACATCATTAATCATGAGATCATAAACATAATACTTCCCTTGTGAAAGACTTGAGACCATTGAACACTGAGGTCATGTACCTCACATCTAGAAAGGTCACAACTTCAACTTTACTTTTAATACCTCACAACAAGGAGGCTGGTACGACACTTTATTTTAATCTTTATTTTACCTTCTTTTTAACTTTAGTGAGCATATCAAATGCAATCACATTATATGCAAACACATTTGTAAATTATAATTGTTCTCTTTAAAATTTATTGCATAACAAATGCAATCAATAAACTTATAACTTAAACTGTAAAACATTATGTATTGACATAATTCAAAACATACTTTAACTATAATTGTTGCAAATACATTGTGAACTTTTACTTAATCTTTAAAACTTTATGCATATTAAATGCAATCATGCTTTCAACATAGTAGTTACAAGTACATTGCAAATCTTGATTTAAATTTTAAAACTTTTTGCATAGCAAACTCAAAATTTCTTTAAAAACAACTTGTATAACAATTGCAAACACATTTGTAAACATATATATAAGCATTGAAAACTATTTACTTCATGTTGTAGGTGAGGTTTAAAACTTACCTAGATAACGCTCTAGCGTTCCCTATTTTGCTCCTTTTCCTTTCATTAGTCCGTTTTTGTGTCCTGATTAAACGACAACCGACTTATAAGTTAACTTTCTTTATTATCAATCCATTTGATTGATAATTTAACTTAAACCTTAAACATTCATTCATTTTTACTTAACTTGGTATACTATCGATTTACCATTCTTTTTACTCTGTACCCCGTTGCTTTTAACTTTGTAACCCATCAGGTTACCGTACCTTTTACTTAACTCTGTAACCTCACTCTTTTTACTTATCTCACTCTTTTTACTTATCTCTGTAACCCATCGGGTTACCTTTTTCTTTACTTAACTTTGTAACCCACCAGGTTACCTTTAGTTTACTTAAACATTCCTTATTAAATCTGTAGTCTCACATGATGGTTTTGTTGTCTAACATGTTACGGAACATTTTTAGTCTAAGAACGTTATGCTAAATTGGAGTGTTCGACTCCGTTCTAGCCGTTTTATTAAAAATGATGATTTTACCCTTGACAGGTTTTTCATCTATTTTGTAACTTTATACCGTTCCATTACCTACATATTACGAAAAAATTCCCACTAAGAAACGTTTTCCGATATTGGGGCGTTTGGGTCTGTTTTGGCAATTTTTCATAAAATGACCATTTTGTCCTTAACGTTTTTCTTTCATTCTTTTCTTTGACTAAATTTTGAATCCTTTAAAACTCAGCATCCTTAATTACTCATTGCCTATAGTAGTTTAAGAATTCTACATTTCTTGGTTAAAAACTCAGTTTTCACATGATTTTACGGTTTTGGCTCGAAATACAAAAATAGTTATATTTTTGCCCCCGAAACAAAAAACAATCAATTTATACATAATGTTCAAATTTTCTCAAGGAATAAAACTTACAAAGGCACCATGGTCAATTCCAAACATTTCATAACGTTTTCATTTCTTGAAATTTTGTGCCCAAAATTTCGTAAATTCATAACTTCTAAACTTGATAGAATTTTGAAAAACTATTCATGCTATCTTAACAATTTCGATGCGTACTACAACTTTTGTGTTTTAATTTTCTTAAAATTCCATTGTTTGGGGGGGACTTTTTGGTTGATTTTAAAATTTGTCGAGAATACACTTTTCTTTGCAATTTAGTCCCTTTTGAAATTTTACCAAAACCCTTTCTTTCTTCTTTCTATCATCATCACTATCAACATATAATATAAAATAATCATGCCATATTGTCCATTTACATGCCATAGACCAAAATCATTTTATCAAACACTTGGCATACTTGAAAAAAAACATAAACTTTCACATAGAAAGTTTAGAGATTTACCTAATCCTTATCAAGCCTTCTTGATTCTCCTCTTGTGGATTGAACTTGTTTAGATTCCTTCGTCATAAAACATGACAAAATTCTATCAAAACCCATCCATGACTTTGAAGAAAAATCACTAAAACCCTTAGAAAATGTTGAAAATTTACCTCTAAAGTTGCAAAACTTTGCACTAAAACACTAGAGCTTGCCTTAACCTTAATTGGAGGTTTGTATTCATCAAACTTTGATAGAAAAATTACCCAAAGGTCTATCGGGTCCATGGGGGAAAAATGAGAATTTTTCTTTTCTTTCTTTCTTTCTTTCTTTCTTTCCTTCCTTCCTTCCTTCCTTCCTTCCTTTGCACGTTTTGCTCCCTCTTTTTTTCTTCCACCGTGGAGACCAAATGGTCTCTTATATCATGAATAAATTCACCTTTTTTTTCTTTTTCTTTTCTTTTCTCTTTTTTTTTTTAAATAAAAAGGTAATGAGTCACGTTGGTAATCAATTTGGTTCCTTTGGGTGGCCAAATGTGATTGGGCCACATTAGTGGATGTGGTGGCCCAATCAAAACTTTCAAGGTGTCCCACTAAATTTTCTACGTAGTCCAAGTTTATACTGACAGTATTTTTTCTATACTACCAGTATTCTTTTTCATATAATTCATGAGGTCCCATAACCTCCAATCCTTATCCACATCCAT
This sequence comes from Artocarpus heterophyllus, assembly GCA_025403435.1. Taxonomy (NCBI): domain Eukaryota; kingdom Viridiplantae; phylum Streptophyta; class Magnoliopsida; order Rosales; family Moraceae; genus Artocarpus; species Artocarpus heterophyllus. Next base: position 540,033 of record JAJQZP010000401.1, read on the forward strand.
CACATAATGTAATTCCAATATTATCTAACTTTGTATAGTCTAAATTTATGTTGACAGTATTTTTCTTACACCATCAGTATATTTTTTATACTGCTACAACATTCCTTATTCATCCATTTTTCCTAAACAGTATTATTCTTACACTGCTTTAACTTAAACTGCCTAATTTCTATATTGCTTAACCTTAAACAGTCTAATTCCTACACTGTATTACTTTTGTAATGTAATTTTTATACTACATAACTTTATCAGTGTACTTCTTTACACTACATTATTCTAATACTGTATAATTTTTTTTATATTATTATATGGCATTTTTCTTTAAACTCTATTTTTGTCTTAATATAATCCTTAAATTACTACATTTTTAACTACTCAAAATGCCTGGGTGTTACATTAATATTCTTTATTTTTTTCTTTGGTAGTTTATGATCATAACAATATGAGCACTCACAACGGATTTTAGAGAAAGAAAAACATAGATTCTCTGCAAGACTATCTCCGTGGTGTTTTTTTAATTTTATTTTCCTCTTTTTTTAATTTAATTTGGTAATTTATTTAGATCTAGGGTTTGTTTTTGCATCTAGCTTTTTGTTGGTTTGAAAATTTTTATTTTTTTTTCTATTGAAATGGTTTATAGAGTTTTTTTTTTTTTGAATTTTTGTGATTTTTTTGTGTAATATAAGATAACCTATTAGATTCCGAGACAGAATCTGGCAAGTTCCACATCGACTACCGAAGACATTTGATTTTCTTTTTGTTTCAACGAAAATATGTTAGAATCTAGTAAATTCCACTTTGGAACCTTGCAATCTGGCACCCGTGTTGGCAACCGGAGGTGACTGGCACTCCTTTGGTTCAAATAAATTTTTTGGAACTTGGCAGGTTCTATGGTGGAATCTACCAAGATACAATCCGATGCCTCCCCCCAGCGATTGAAGGCAATTGACGCTTCTATGCTTCAAAGAAATTTTGTTAGAATCTGATAGGTTTCACTTTGAAACATAGCAGGTTACAATTGCTCTGACTATTGGAGACGGGTTTCAAGATGGAACCTGGCAGGCTCTAGGACGGAAACTGGCAGGTTCCATTTTGACATCCCCATGAGTGAGTAAGAGGAAAGATAACTTGGTATTTTAATAAATCGTAAAATTCTAATAAAAGAGCAGTTTTAATAAGGGGTTTGTTAGAGGGTATTTTTAATAAGGTGGTGCATTTAAGGGGCATCTTTATAAGTTGCTCAATTTTTAAGATGTGGGACACTTTGAAAACCCATGTTTCCTTAAAATAGATTCAATACTATAAAGACGTATTTACCAAATCGTAAAGAAAAGTAATGAAAAAGGTACTAGGATCGAAAAGAAAAGAAAAGTAATAGAAATGAAGATCATCCATTCTTTTTCTTGTGGTTAGTTATTTATTTAATGTTGTAATATGAAACAATTTTATTCCTTTTCTAGCATTTATTTACTTAAGAATAGGAATATCATTAATGTAACTACTTTATTTTTTACATAACTAAATAACCATTACGTAACAACATTGAAATTTAGGCATTTATGTAAATTTACCTTCATTCCCTTTAATAAAGAATCAATCCTAAAAGAAATGTGAGGATCAACAATTTCTTTTCTCATTCTTTATATCATGTAGGGCCTACAAAACTCTCTATATAAGTGAACATGATATTAAAAGTATTAATCCCTTATAACTACTCCAAGCAAACGGACAAATATTTCCTTGAAAAAATTACAAGAGATAACCAAATTATTAATATAAAATTAAAATTTAACATAATATTACAATATTTTAAAATTGTTTTTAATTATATAATAATTATTTTAATAATATCATCTCGTGACATATGTAAAATGTTTGGGAAACTATATTTTAATTGCAACTATATTTTAATTCAATAAATTAATGAGAGCACCACTTCCTGTTTTTCTTTCCTCTCTCTGTCAAAACAAAATAAAGAGCAAACCCCCTTCAGTTTGGATTCTCCTGTTATTGTGGTCTCTAATTTTATCTCCCATCTTTCTCGAACAAGCTGACATGGAGAACAAGTGGAAGAAATGGGACTTGAGTGAAAACCCAGAGCACAAAATTGCAAGAGTTTCAAAAACCTTGAATATCAGCGACGTTTTATATGTGCTTCGACAAAATCTCCCTGAGGACGATGAAAGGTCAACAGTTCATCTCGCCCTCGGCGACCCGTCTTCACTTCACCGCACCACTCCTGTGGCCGAGGAGGCTATCATGGAAGCCGTTCGATCCGCCAGGCTCAACGGCTACCCTCCCCACTATGGCGTTCCTTCGGCTAGAAGGTAAAATTTTAAGTCAACTTTGGTAAATTCTATTGTGGGAACCGGGAATAAATGATTATTGGCTAATGTTCTTATATGAAAAGTAGTGGTGCATGGGTTCAATTGATCTAAAATCGTCTCTTTTAGAATTTCAATCCAAATGTTTCACCAAAATCTAACCCATGAATCTTTTTTCTTTAAAAAAAAAAAATTGGGGTTGCTTATAAGATCGTCGACTTCACATTATTCAAACTTGATGTGCTTGTTTGTAATAAAAATTTACGATTAAATAGAAAGAAATGAGTATCTTGCTTTATTAAACGTAGTGACAAGTTGTTTCAATTATGCATTTGTGTCATGAGTAACAGGGCTGTTGCAGACTACCTCTCTCGTGATCTACCGTATAGATTGTCGCCGGAGGATGTCTACGTCACTTGTGGATGCAAAGCAGCCATTGAAATCATATTGTCAGCTCTGGCTCGTCCGGATGCCAACATTCTGCTTCCTAGGCCAGGCTTTCCATGCTATGAAAGCTTTGCAGATCTTTGCAACCTTGAAATTCGCCACTTTGATCTCCTACCAGAAAAGGGCTGGGAAGTTGATCTCAATGCTGTGGAAGCTCTTGCCGATGAGAATACTGTTGCTATCGTCATCATCAACCCGGGAAATCCTTGCCCGAGTGTCTTCACGTACCAACACCTGAAAAATGCAATAACTTTCCCTTCCTTTTTGTAACTGTGGACTATCATGTCATTATTTGATTGCTTCTTAAAATGTTCTTGATTTGTTTCGACTGCAGATCGCAGAGACTGCAAGAAAGCTGATGATTCCCGTCATAACAGATGAAGTTTACGCCCATCTCACATATGGTAAAATCCCTTTTGTTCCAATGGGGGTATTTGGATCAATTGTGCCTGTGATTACACTGGGTTCTATCTCAAAGAGATGGATGGTTCCCGGTTGGAGACTTGGTTGGCTTGTCACAACTGATCCGATTGGTTTTTTTCGAAAAATTGGGGTATCAATTCTAGCTTCTAATCTTCAATATTTGTTCTTAATATACTCTAATAAAAGACCAAGTTGAATCTCTTTGTTTCCTTTTATAGATTGTGGATTCAATTAAGACACTTCTCACTCACGCCTCTGACCCTGCAACTTTTATTCAGGTCTCTCATTTGCATTACTTGTTCTCTCTAATCATACATAGATTTGGAATTTTTTTAGCTTATTTAGTATTTATAGTATCTCTAAAGTTCATAGATAGTAGTAACGTCTTTGTGCATCAGGGAGCAGTTCCAAATATAATTGAGAAAACACCAAGAGATTTTTTCTCGACAACTATCGATGTACTTAAACAAGCTTCAGAAATTTGTTATAGTAGAATTGAGGAGATTCCATGCCTTACTTGCCCATTTGAGCCGCAAGGCGGCATGTTTGTAATGGTAAGTACATAGAGAACTGAATTCAATTATTCAAATGCTGTAGAAACGATGATTTTCTTCAATATTGGAGTTTGCTACTTGAATATCACAGGCGAAGCTCCACCTGTCACAACTTGACGACATTAAAGATGATATGGAATTCTGTCTCAAGCTAGCTAAAGAGGAATCTGTCATCGCCCTGCCAGGTGATTATTGAATATACAGCTTATTGACACAAATATAGTTAGCCACTAGAGCATGAATAAATTTTTCGAGGTTTATTTGGCTGCACTTAGCCTTGATTTTGGCATTGTTCATATTGAGAAATGTTGCCAACCAAAGTGCTCATTTGGCATGGCAGGGACTGTTGTGGGACTGACGAATTGGCTCCGAATAAGTTTTGCCACTGAGCTCTCTTTCCTTGAAGATGGTTTTGAAAGGATAAAAGCTTTTTGCCAAAGGCATGCTAAAGATGGAATAAGTTTTAACTAGTGAAATTTCGTTATTGATGTTGTCAGTGATCCATTGTTGCTGTTGGTCCCACATTTCTGTTTAAAACGTTAAATGGCTTGTTCTGAAATAAGTACACAAGGTTTTTCTTCAGCATAATTCATAGGTACTTTGGGGTCTTTGAAGCTGTATTGGGTAGGGGGCAAGGAGAATGCATAGCTTGTACATGTGAAATTGTCCTATAAAAAAATGCTTAAATTCAAATTTGCACCAAGGAATTGTGGTTGCCTTACAACGTCCACTACATAGCTTTTTTGTTTATACCGTTTTATCTCTCTTTAAGCCCTCGTGTGTCATCGTTGTAGTATATTTTTTTTTTCTGTAAATAGATTTTCTATTAACAAAATGCCAATAATATAAACGGTCTAGAGTTTTGGTGAATGTAAGTGGTTAAAACCAACAGTTTTGGTTTAAAAACTGTAGAATATTAAAGTTTTACACTGTTTACAGTTGCAACTGATGATCGTTTATACCGTTTTGGTGAATGTAGCGCCCACTACATAGCTTTTTTGTTTATACGGTTTTATCTCTCTTTAAACCTTCATTTGTCATCGTTGTAGTGTATATATATATATATATTTATAAATAGATTGTCTATTAACAGAATGCCAATAATATAAACAGTCCACAGTTTTGGTGAATGTAAATGATTGAAATCAACAGTTTTGGTTTGAGAATTATAGCATATTAAAGTTTTACATTGTTTACAGTTGTAATTGATAGTTAGAACCGTTCTTATAAACAGTCCACATATCCTCGTAACAACCAATAACTCAAATTAGGTAAAAATATTGTTAAGGAAAAAAGATATGTTCTAAATTTAATAAGAAAAAAGAACAAAATAACTTAGCAACAATAATTTGTTAATGTCATGTCATGTTCGTGCTGGCTCATTAATAGGCTATTTTGACATCTTAGTAGGTAGAAGACACATATTTTATCACCAGAGAATAAAGATGCAACAATGGGCCAAGCCTCGTGGGTCGGCCTGGGCCCATCCTGCTACAGTAATGGGCCGGGATGGCACGGCCCAGCACTGTTCAAGGCATGGCCCGACCTATAAATACTGGTGGGTTGGGCTAGGCCAACATAAGTCTACCCATAGGCTAGCCCGGCATGGCCTATGAAAAATCATAGGCCGGGCCGGTCTGTCTAGGCCCATAATGGGCCGGCCCACCGAAGGCTCATTGTGGCCTAATTATATATATATATATATATATACACACACACACATATACATATTTAGATATATTTTTCCATGTTCATTCATGGGTGAACATGGCTGAGTATGGCATTCTCTAATAAAAGGCCTCACACATCACATCATCACAAAGTTTTTTTTTTTTTTTTTTTTTTCTTTCTTTCTTGTAGGCATGTTTTGCTTCTTCTAAGAAACAAAGATAAGACAATGCCTCACATATCATGTTACAATAGGCCTAGCAAGCTTTTTTTTTTTCTTTTCTTTTCTTTTTTATTTTTTTCTTTTAGGCATACTTTGTTTTTGAAAACCAAAAGCAAGGTTTTGTCCAATACAAAAGTAAGGTTTTGTCTAATTGGGTTTTCCTTAGAAAAGTTTTTAATGAGGCAATCGTAAATAAAATATCTCTTTTTATATTTCCCTTGGCTATTCAAGCTTTTATATTTGTTAACTTGTTTAAAAATTAAAAATTAAAAAATTAAAAATTGTATGCTTAGATGGGCTGACCCATCTAAACTCATGATAGGCCGACCCATTCAAGGCCTACGGCACCGCCCGGCGTGGCCCACATAAAATTAGTCTGTAGGCGAGGCCGGGCCAAGGTAATTCTAATATGGGCCGACCTGGCCTGACCTACAAAATTCGTAGGCCAGCTCGGCCTGGCCCGCAGCCCACATGGGCCTAAGGAGAAGGGGCCAGACCGGCTCGTTCCTGCATCACTACTAGAGAAAAAAGAAAAAGATGCATGGAGAAAATTACAAAGGCAACAATACATATATATATTTTCTTTGGAACATTGGTACATTAATTATTAAACATTCTTTGCCGAGCAAAGAAAAAGATAACGAAAAGATTGAGTGGCTAACAAGTATTTCTCCATGAGTGTTAGTGCTGGCCTCTATTCAAACAAAAGGACATTTTTTTAGTGTGGTCCATGCGGGCTCCAGGCCAAGAAATTTTATTATCAGTAAGCCAATTTTGTAAATCAACTTAATTAGCCAAAAAAAAGTTGTAAATCAACGGCTCACTATATTACTACAATGTAAATCCAACGGCCCAAATACCTTTTAACAATACATAACATGCTTTTGGCAATCCGGATCTAATTACATAGTTAAAACTGATATAGTATAAAGTTTTCACATAATATATTGTCAGGTAAAAGTAAGATACAGTGTAAAACTTTCAATACTACAATAAACTCATTTCAATTTTTAGTTCTAATTATGTTACAAAACACAACCTTAATCATTTTTTAATTTTAACGAAGTGATAAGTATACATGATTCTGACACTTAGACGATCTGAGACCATCCAAAAAAGAGCCCATCCCCAATGATCTAATCAAAAGGGCCCATTTGGTTGGGGCCTACCTACAACAACAAAGTCCACTAAACGTTAGCAGACCAGACAAAAAAGGCCTGTCTGTTACCGTTATTTGCTTCCCACGGGTCTGCCCATAAGTCCATGACCCATCCCCCGCCGCAAAAATTCAAAACATTTAAAAACTAAAAACCCTTATCCCCCAACGGCTAATTTGGACTCTTGGAACCACTATTGGAAGCCAACAAAAACCCTTCCAAAAACGCAGAAACAATTTCCAACAATCAAGAAGAAATCCACTCAAAAAAAAAAAAAAAACAACAACAACAATCAAGAAGAAATCTCTCTCTCCAGGAATCTTGAAAGGCATTTTTCTCACAATCTAATTAAGACCCAGAAACATTCCACGATTCGAACGAAGCAAATCATTGCAAAATCTCATGGATTCAACGCCCCCATTTCATCACAGCCGATCGGAGCCCAAGTCCCGGACAAAATCGGCCTCGCGCTTATCCCAAACTGAAGAATTTTCTCACTTCTCGATCGGCCCTGCATCATCACCGAAAAGGACTCCGTCGCCCTCCACTTTGTCTCTGAAATCTCCCGCTTCCCTCCGTATTCACGAGCTTCTGCTTCTCTCTCCTTCGCCTCTTCAGAGATCATCAAAGGCCCGCCTCGCCGATCGGCTAGAAATGGCTGAGGAGGCTATTGCGGAGCAGGTTGGATCACGGCGGCGGTGCAGGAGCCGAACGGCTCAATTGGGTTTGCTGGGGTGTGGCTCGCCAAGGAACGCACGGAGGTCGCGGAGGAGGTCGGAGCTGGAGGCTAGCAGAGAAGAGAAGGATTTGGGTTTGGCCGAAGAGATCGGAAAGCAGAGGAAAAGGCGGCACAGCGTGAGGTCTAAGAAGGAGAAGCTGAGTTCGGTCCCTTCTTCTGTGCCCTCGTCAAGTTCATCTCCAAGTAATTCCCAAATGTTCTGTTTCTTGCATTGTAATATTAGCCCTTTTCAATTCTTTAGTTTCTTGTGATATTGAAAAGATTTTGTCATTCTTTTTTCTTTTTGAGTTTAGAAACCGATGAGGATGATCAAGGTGGTCTGGACCGAATTGGAGAGTTGACAAGTGATCTGGTCATGTGGCGAGATGTGGCAAAATCCAGCCTTTGGTTTGGTTTTGGGTGTCTCTTCTTCTTGTCTTCTTGCTTTACTCAAGGAGTTAGCATTAGGTACTTTCTTTGCCCTCTTCTCTTCTTTTCAAATTCAGACGTTTTTTCCAACATCTAATACCAAATCAAAATCTTCATGATTTTTTTAGCATTTTCTCGGTGGTTTCCAAGCTAGGAATGTTATTTTTAGGCTTGTCTTTCTTCTCAAATTCACTTTGTCAAAGGTAACATTCTTAACTTCTTATTTTCTTTTGTTCTTTACTTTTAGCTTTTTCACTATTATGGCATTGAAAAATTCACAGGGACTATAGTGAAATGGACAGAGAATTGAGGCTCAAAGAAGAGGACGTTCTACGTGTTGCCAAAGTGATACTTCCCTTTACAAATCTTGCTTTATCAAAGACAAGAGGGCTTTTCTCAGGAGAGCCATCCATGACCCTCAAAGTAACTCAACAAAATTTCATAACTTTACTTCAAAAAGCATTTTTTTAGATTGTCAACTTTATTAGTGAATTAAACTAAAATTTTTATTGTTTTGCAGGTAGCCCCATTCCTCCTCTTAGGAGCTGAATATGGCCACCTTATAACAATGTGGAGACTCTTTGTAATTGGTACAGTCATATTATCTTGTCTAGTGTCTGTTTTTTTTTTTTTTTTAAGTGAATATCCTAGTAACAATTTGGGTGGATTTTCAATCAGGCTTTTTTATTGCTTTCACGGTTCCTAAACTCTACTCATGCTACTCCATTCAAATAAGCCAAAAAGGTAAAAAGATCAGCCAAAATGTGTTCCAACTTAAACCTTATATATGTTTAGTCTTGTCTTGATGTTGTGTAAATACTGGGCATGCAATGCAGTAGAGTTCTTGAAATGGCGGGTATTGGAAGCATGGGAAACCTGCGCGCACAAAAAGATTGTGGCAGCATCAGCAATCACGGCCTTTTGGAATCTATCTACCATAAAAACACGAATTTTCACAGGCAAGTTCCTTTACAAGATTGCAATAACCTGTTATTATATATGACAAAGTCTTCCCTATGTAAAACAACTGTTATATGTTAATACAATATCGGACTACTGGTCCTTGAGACTTACTAGCAACTGTAGCTTGTGACATTTCTAACACTAGACTACTTTGTTAGAATCCTGCATTTCCAATTTCAGCCGTTCTTTTTATGGATTTTAATTTTTTTTCTTTCAATTTTTGCAGCATTTATCTCTTTGGTATTAATTCGATACTGCCGGCAGCATATAGTTGAAGAATTAGAAGACAAGGAAGTAGAAGGAGAAGAGAATCCACAGCAGGCTTTGGTGTTGGCTGAAGTGGGTTGCCAACAGAAGAAGTAGCAAATTTGTTTTTTTGTAATTACCAGTAGTTTTTCTTTAAAAATTCTGTAATCAGCTAACAATCGGAGATGGTTAGAAATAATTGACTCTGCTATTTCTAAAATGTAAAAATAAGTTGTCTTTTAAATTTTTCAAAGGTTTCATGCGTTTCAAGAAAAATCTTTTTTTTTTTTTTGAAAATAAAACCTGGTTTTTATACGAAATACACTTAAACTTTCTATTTTTTCCTTGTTCAAAACCTAGTTAAAATCATACTTTTACCAATTCAGTTTCTTTAACTTTTTGTCATTTCTAACCACATAAAACTAAAACACACCATTAAAATTCTCCATCCTCAAAGTCATAAATTCCATATTCCAAATTCCACACATTTTTTTCTCTTCCAACTGCAAACAACATCATACCACAAAAATCCATAAAACTAACAAAAGGTTTATACTTAATGCAGGATAGGTGCTTTTTCCTTTGACTTTTGAACGTAGCTTGGTCTCCCTTGATTCAACCTAGGCAAAATTTTGATCTTTTAGCATAGAACCAAAAGAACACTACACATATTGAAACCAAGTAAAAGATTTAACAACTTTTTACCTCCAAGTTGTTCCCAACAACTCTCTACGTCCCAAAGCTTGGTGGCATAGAAATTTAGGAAGCTTGTTTGAGGAAATTTTGAACGACTAATGTGACGGGGTGTCGGCCTAAATAGGAAGAGGAAGAGAGATTTTTCTTTTCTCTTGGTTGGCCTGGAGGAGAAGGAAAGAAATAGGGAAAAGGAAGAAAAATGGAGAAAAACCTTGTTTGCATATTTGGGATCTCCTATTTATAGACAATTATCATGGTATTGAAATGCAAAATTTTTTTCCTTCATCTTTACAAATTCGGCCCTAAGGGATCTTTATGTGATTTTTTTGCGAACTTGTGATGCTTACATTTAACACCTGCTTCTCTAATCTCACATCTTTCTATTTATCTGCGTTAAATCTTAATCCTCCAAGATTCCCATAACCAAACATATGATGATGACACCGTTGTCCCTTGGTTCATGCTTTTGGCATCTTTCCTTTTATGTTAAGATGTCATTTCCTTATTTGGCAACATGCTAGTTAAATCCACCATTTCAGTTCATTTCTTCTTCTTCTTCTTCTTCTTTATAATCATCATCATCATTTTTTTGAATATTTTTCCTCCTTGTCATAAGAAAATTCGGCTCCTCCCGTCAATCTTATCTATAAAATTTTGTTGATCCAATGTTGTTCCTTAGATTCCTTAGATCATTCTCCATTTAATTCTAGCTCTATATTTCATTTGATGTTTTTATCTTAATATTTCATTTGGTGCTTAATCGTCTTACTTGTGGCGCCTAGATTTGATCTTATTTGGTTATGATCAAATCCTACACTGTACAATTTTGACTTAAAAAGTCAATCCGCATTAATTTTAAGCTGGGCATAATTTAACCATTTTAGCATGATTTAATTCATGTTTCCTATATCCACATGTGGATCCATAATTTTTATAAGTAGATTCCTTGAATTGTTAGACTAAATTTCTGTACCATAATTTCTTTTGATAAATTTTCATGGTAATTTACATGATTGTTAGTGAAATATTTCACATTTATCATGATCATGGCATTGCATGGGAAATTATTTACCAATTATTTTACAATGATTTGAAATTTTCGTGTTGATGCATAGTTTTGGATTCTAGATCCATCATGTAATAGTAAGCATTGAATTTTCGATTGCATAAAATAACATGATGCACATTGAAATGTGGTAATGAAACTTATCACTCATTGTATATGTCACGCCCCGGAGTACGGGAGGTGACGTGGCGGAGTATTTAGATTAATTAAAAGAGAGTTTAATTAAAAACCGAGAGTTTAAGAATCCAATTAGATAAAATTTAAGAAGAATTTCCACCACATTTTATAAAGAAATTTAAAATCATTAATCAAATAACAATAATTGAATAAAAACCGCGAATATGGGTTCCACAACCCACAACTTGTGCACACACATGGATCTGACAATATCACAAATACAATTACAGTCCAAGTACAAATAAAGTTGAGCCTTACATGCCTTGATTAATAATACTGAATATAAATAAATTCTCCTAGTGCTCCTGAGTCCGGTCTGAAGAATCTCCTCCAAACCTATATGGAAAACCACCTAGAAGGGGGGGGAAAATTTAAAACAATAAAACGTGAGCGAAAGGCTCAGTAGGACTAGGTTTTATAAAATAATTTGATGCAAAGAAACAAAACATTATCAGGAGTATACAGAAATAAAACGTTAGATAAATAAATAAATAAATTGAGTAGAACCGTTCTGACACAGAACAGTCTACTCGTCAAATCAAAACACCAATTTACTTTTACCTAGGCAAACCATGATATCACCACCGTAGTGGCCCAGCTGGGTTTCGGGACCTGCTCCCAAGGTCGATCACGACCCGATCTCTGATATGGCATCATGCCCATGTGGTTATTATCATTATCATTCAAAACCCAATTACCGAGTATTGTCAATTACATTCATTATGAAATTCATTTCATAATCACGGTGTATTAAAATACTACCGATAAAACCATTTCCAAACAACCGTTGAGAACATTTTGATAGAAATCATTTTCAAAGCCAAATCATTTCAAAACCAGGCTACCAAAGGAATAGGATAGAAGTCCTACCTCAGTACTCGTGCCGGTACCCCACACCGTAATCCCGGTCCGCTATACGTTAGCTCCACGGAACCACGAACAATCCTAGATACAAACTAAGCCGATCAATATCTAGTTCGAGACATTCTATGTTACTAAATCATTTCATGATGTCCTAGTGTGCCATTTGTATCATTAAAATCATCCTATAAGGTTGGGATTTAAATTAGGGTTCAAAACAATGAAATCGGGTAAAAATCACAAAATTTTCCATGCCTCGGTCGGCCTGCCGGACGCCCTGCTTCGGCCTGCCGAACTGCACAGTTCGGCCTGCCGGAAACAAGGTTCGGCCTGCCGAACATTGCCCCAGATTCGGCCTGCCGATCGGAAGAACACCGGCCTGCCGATCATCACTCCGGCCTGCCGAACATGAACTTCGGCCTGCCGAACTGGGAAGATCCAGAAATCCCAGCCACGGGTTTCTCGATCCCCAAAATCCAAATCTGGATTCCAACCTGTTTTTCTCAAATCCCAGGCATGAAAAACAATCATAGTTGATAGAAAAACATTCTAGAACATGTTTGGGATCATTTAAACAACATTTGAACTCAAAATCTTCAAAAATCCGAAAATGAGAAAAAGAGGAGAAAAATGAAAATCTTGAATCCAATCCGTTTTTCTTCAATCTAGGTTTAGATTCTAGTTGTTCTAAGCTCATTTAACACAAATCCACGGTTTTCTAAGCTTAAACAAACTTAGATTTCAAAAACACACAAAATCGAAAATTTTGAAAAAAGTTTAGAAATTTCGAATCTAACCTCGAATCGAAGCTTCAATCCGCGTTCTCGGTCGCCGAATCACGTCCCCGAGCTTCCTCCTTGCTGTTCCGAAGCTTGGATTCGAATGGAAACCAAAATTTTTTGAAGAAATTAGAGAGAGAGAGAGGCTGCCGAGAGGGAGAGTGAAGAGAGAGAGAGAGAGTTCGTGAGAGTGAGGAGAGAGAGAGAGGAAAGGAAAATAAATAGAGAAAATCGGTGGGCGGTTTTACTGTGCGAAAACCATGTGCCGCCCACGGTTTTGTAAAACAGAGTATTTTTAACATTTTACAAATTGTTGTGTTTTAAAACTCAAAACATCATTTTAAAACAAATGAGAAATCATTTGAATACATCAGTTTAACAAAACAACCAAAAACTAAAAATCCAACCAAATAATCTAATTAAAGTTAAAACTTTAATTATGGCACACTAATTCATCATTTACATTACATTAATATTAAATAAATTTCGGGACGTTACAGCTCTCCACCCCTAAAAGAAATTTCGTCCTCGAAATTTAAAACTCATCTCAAAAGCAAAACAAATGCGGATATGACTCCCGCATACCCGACTCTAGTTCCCAAGTGGCTTCATCAACACCGTGATGCTGCCACACGACCTTTACCAACGGTATCTCACGACGACGCAAGCTAATCACTTTCCGGTCGATGATCTGAATCGGCACTTCTTCGTACGTCGTATCCTCCTGAACCTGTACATCGCGAAACGATACTATCTTACCCTGCTCAGGTGGACACTTCCTAAGCATAGACACATGAAACACATCGTGCACATGAGAAAGTTCGGGCGGAAGATCAAGCCGATAAGCGACCACACCAACACGCTGAGTGATCTCGAACGGCCCAATATACCTCGGCGCGAGTTTCCCACTCACTCCGAACCGCATAGTTCCCTTACGAGGTGACACCCTCAAGAGAACAAAATCTCCAACCGCGAACTCTAAGGGTCTACGTCTCCTATCTGCATAGCTCTTCTGCCGACTCTGAGCTGCTCTCAACCGACCCCGAATCACCACGACTCTCTCGTTGCTGTCACGAATCTCATCCGGCCCAAGAATAACTCTATCCTCCGGTTCGGCCCAACACACAGGTGACCGACACGGTCGCCCATACAATGCCTCAAATGGTGCCATACCGATACTCGCCTGATAACTATTGTTGTACGCGAACTCCGCCAAATGCAAATATTGCTTCCAATTCCCGCCGAAGTCCAACGCACAAGCACGCAACATATCCTCGAGAACCTGAATAACCCGCTCAGACTGCCCATCAGTCTGAGGATGAAACGCCGTACTAAAGTTCAAATCCGTACCCAAAGCCTCCTGAAAACTCCTCCAGTACTTAGCATTAAACCTGGTGTCTCGATCAGAGGTGATGGACAAAGGAACTCCATGCAACCTCACAATGTTCTGCATATACAGCTCCCCGAGAATCTTCCTGGAACACGTCGACCTAAACGGAATGAAATGCGCCGATTTCGTCAACCTGTCGACTACAACCCAAACTGCATCATGCCGCTGCTCCGTCCTCGGCAAACCTGTGAGGAAATCCATCGTCACATGCTCCCATTTCCAACCTGGAATAGGAAGCGGCTGAAGCTGACCTGCAGGCTTCTGATGCTCGGCTTTCACCTGAAGACACGTCGAACACTTGGCCACGTACTCGCGAACATCTTTCTTCATGCCTCTCCACCAATAGTGCCTCTTCAAATCACGATACATCTTGGTGCTCCCTGGATGAATAGCGAACTGAGACCTATGAGCTTCATCTAGAACGGCTTTCGTCACCTCGGCGATAACTGAAACTGCAAGACGCTCCCGGAAGTACAACGATCCATCTGCATGCACGCTCCATTCTTCAAACTGTTCTCCGTTCTGAATCCGCGACCAAATCCCCTGCAAATGTCGATCCTGCCACTGACCTTGCTTCACCATCCGAACAAGAGCTGGAGTCGCTTCCACATGATACAACAAAACTCGATCACCGTCTTCATGATACTGTAGCCGATACTCACTCACTGTCGCATCCCTGCTCCAGTCCTCAAAAATCAAACAAGCGAGAATCCCTGAAGACTTCCTGCTAAGCGCGTCCGCTACCACATTAGCTTTCCCAGGATGATACTGCAACGCGAAATCATAATCCTCCATGTACTCCACCCATCTGCGCTGCCTCAGATTAAGATCCCTCTGAGTGAACAAATACCTCAAACTCTTGTGATCGGAGAAGACCTGAAACGATGCTCCATACAAGTAACATCTCCAGATCTTCAGCGCGTAGATCACCGCCGCAAGCTCTAAATCGTGAGTAGGATAATTCCGCTCGTGAGGTCGTAGCTGTCTCGATCCGTACGCAACCACACGTCCATGCTGCATCAACACGCATCCAAGTCCGCGCCCTGAAGCATCAGCATAAACCTCATACGGCTCGTCACTACTAGGAATAACTAATACTGGAGCTGAAGTCAACCGGTTCTTCAATTCCTGAAAAGCAGACTCACAGTCTTCATCCCACTCAAACCTGACGTTTTTCTTGATCAATCTCGTCAACGGAGCTGCAATCTTCGAAAAATCCTTTACAAATTTCCTGTAATATCCAGCAAGACCTAAGAAGCTGCGAATCTCCGCTACATTCCTTGGTCGTTCCCACTCCAATATAGCTTCAATCTTGGACGGATCCACTGAAATACCATGCTCCGAGATGACATGACCCAGAAATTTGACCTCGGTCAACCAGAACTCACACTTTTCCCTCTTAGCATACAACTGGTGCTCCCGCAGAGTCTGAAGCACGATCCGAAGATGCTGCTCATGCTCCTCCCATGTCTTAGAATACACAAGAATATCATCGATGAACACGATCACAAACTGATCCAGATACGGCCTGAATATCCTATTCATCAAATCCATAAAAGCTGCTGGAGCATTCGTCAACCCGAAAGACATAACCAGAAACTCGAAGTGCCCATACCGAGTCCTAAAAGCTGTCTTGGGAATATCCTCTTCCTTGATTCTGAGCTGATGATAACCTGACCGCAAATCAATCTTCGAGAAGTATCGCAAACCTCCCAACTGATCAAATAGCTCATCAATCCTAGGCAAAGGATACTTGTTCTTCACCGTAACACGATTCAGCTGCCGATAATCCACACATAACCTGAGAGTCCCATCGTGCTTCTTAGCAAACAAAACTGGTGCTCCCCACGGAGATGTGCTATTCCGAATATATCCTTTATCAGCAAGCTCCTGAAGTTGCTTCCTCAATTCCTTCATTTCTGCCGGCGCCATCCGATAAGGTGCCATAGAAATCGGTGATGTCCCTGGAAACAACTCGATACCAAACTCAATTTCCCGATACGGTGGCAATCCTGGCAACTCGTCGGGGAAAACATCCTCGAACTCACCAACCACCGGAATCGCTACACTACTACTCGAAACATAGGGCTCGCAATCTAGATTGGCAAGAAAAGCAAAACAATCTAGATTCCTTCGCCCTCCTAGACATGACTTCATGAGACGCTCACTCATTAGCCAATCACCACCACCCTGGTAAGTGATTACCGTCCCCCTATCAGACACTAGGGTCACTTTTCTAAGTTGGCAGTCCACAACTGCACTATACCTGGACAACCAGTCCATTCCTAGAATCACATCATAGGAACTCATGGGGAGTATAATCAAATCACTTTTCAAAATCTCATCCCCAATCTTTATTTTACAAGATTTACACATATGATTTACACACACCCGCCCCAAGGGAGAAATTATAGCTAGGGGTTCATTAAACTCTTCTATCTCTAATCCCAAGGCATGTACAAAAGAACTCGAAATGAGAGAATGAGATGCACCGGTATCAAATAGAACGCGTGCTAGAGATCTGGAAACCAAGATCATACCATCGACAACCGCGTTACCAGTCTGAGAATCTGACCCTCCAGATGCCATTGCATGAACCTGTACTGGCGCCTTTCCTTTTCCTCTACCGACATTGCTGGGTCCTGCATTATTCGGTCGATACTGCTGAGATGGAGACGACTGCACACTACCTGCACTCGGAGCTCTATACTGAGGAACACTGCGCTGGAAATACTGCTGCTGCTGTCCCCGTGCCGGATATGTGAATTGCTGAGGAGAAAACTGCGGATACTGCAACTGCGGGTACTGCGGAGGTGGAGGTAGGGTCTGAGGCTGAGGCTGAGACGAACGACTGGCATCCTCCCCGGTCTGCGATCCAAGACGAGCACTCCTGATCGGGCAATTCCTCTTGATGTGTCCGGGCTGCTGACAGAAATGACAATGAAAGCTGTAGGGGTTGCTGCGCCCGCTGCCAGACGAACTGCTACTGCCACTGGTCGCACCGCCTTGCTTGCCTTTCCCCGGAGCTGGACGACTACTGGTGCTCTTCCTGCCACTCCTCTGCGGTCCTCCTGAAGCCTTGGCTCGATCTTCACAATACTGCACGTAATCATTCTCCACGGAGATCGCCGACGACACAAGCTTTCCGAAACTCCTAAGCCGTAGAGCAACCAACTGCCGCCGAATAGGAGCCTTGAGTCCCTCCTGAAACTTGATGCATTTCTCACGCTCCGATGCCACAGCTGATGGAGCAAACCTAGCCAACTCGTTAAACTTTGCCTCATACTCCCGAACTGAAAGATCACCCTGCTGCAGTCTATAAAACTCAGCTGCTTTCTGGTCTCTATATCCCTGCGGAAAATACCGATCATAGAACAGATCCTCGAACTTGTCCCAACCGATATCGCCACCGCGCTCCAAACGCTTAGTTTGTTTCCACCAGGTGTTAGCGCCACCCTCGAGCTTATACGCCGCAAACTCCACACGATACTCCTCAGGCACACCAAGGGTATCAAGATGCTTCAAGATCGAATCCAACCAATACTCTGCTAACTGCGGATCCCCATTGCCATCAAAAGTCGGAATAGACGCCCGCCGGAATTCCTTAAAGAAGGCATGCCGACTACCAACACTAGAGTCTTCCGGTCTAGCCCTGGCTGCCATCTGCCGGAAAGCCGCGATCATAGACCTCATCAGGCCCTCATCATTTCCGAACTCGGCGTCAGCTGTCGAACGACGTCTAGGTGCCATTCTCTCACTTCTGAAAACAAAATTTGGACTGTCAGAGGTATTTCATTGTCAAACCTATGTGTGCACAATTCCCAAGGTTCATAACCTTGAGCTCTGATACCATTCTGTCACGCCCCGGAGTACGGGAGGTGACGTGGCGGAGTATTTAGATTAATTAAAAGAGAGTTTAATTAAAAACCGAGAGTTTAAGAATCCAATTAGATAAAATTTAAGAAGAATTTCCACCACATTTTATAAAGGAATTTAAAATCATTAATCAAATAACAATAATTGAATAAAAACCGCGAATATGGGTTCCACAACCCACAACTTGTGCACACACATGGATCTGACAATATCACAAATATAATTACAGTCCAAGTACAAATAAAGTTGAGCCTTACATGCCTTGATTAATAATACTGAATATAAATAAATTCTCCTAGTGCTCCTGAGTCCGGTCTGAAGAATCTCCTCCAAACCTATATGGAAAACCACCTAGAAGGGGGGGGAAAATTTAAAACAATAAAACGTGAGCGAAAGGCTCAGTAGGACTAGGTTTTATAAAATAATTTGATGCAAAGAAACAAAACATTATCAGGAGTATACAGAAATAAAACGTTAGATAAATAAATAAATAAATTGAGTAGAACCGTTCTGACACAGAACAGTCTACTCGTCAAATCAAAACACCAATTTACTTTTACCTAGGCAAACCATGATATCACCACCGTAGTGGCCCAGCTGGGTTTCGGGACCTGCCCCCAAGGTCGATCACGACCCGATCTCTGATATGGCATCATGCCCATGTGGTTATTATCATTATCATTCAAAACCCAATTACCGAGTGTTGTCAATTACATTCATTATGAAATTCATTTCATAATCACGGTGTATTAAAATACTACCGATAAAACCATTTCCAAACAACCGTTGAGAACATTTTGATAGAAATCATTTTCAAAGCCAAATCATTTCAAAACCAGGCTACCAAAGGAATAGGATAGAAGTCCTACCTCAGTACTCGTGCCGGTACCCCACACCGTAATCCCGGTCCGCTATACGTTAGCTCCACGGAACCACGAACAATCCTAGATACAAACTAAGCCGATCAATATCTAGTTCGAGACATTCTATGTTACTAAATCATTTCATGATGTCCTAGTGTGCCATTTGTATCATTAAAATCATCCTATAAGGTTGGGATTTAAATTAGGGTTCAAAACAATGAAATCGGGTAAAAATCACAAAATTTTCCATGCCTCGGTCGGCCTGCCGGACGCCCTGCTTCGGCCTGCCGAACTGCACAGTTCGGCCTGCCGGAAACAAGGTTCGGCCTGCCGAACATTGCCCCAGATTCGGCCTGCCGATCGGAAGAACACCGGCCTGCCGATCATCACTCCGGCCTGCCGAACATGAACTTCGGCCTGCCGAACTGGGAAGATCCAGAAATCCCAGCCACGGGTTTCTCGATCCCCAAAATCCAAATCTGGATTCCAACCTGTTTTTCTCAAATCCCAGGCATGAAAAACAATCATAGTTGATAGAAAAACATTCTAGAACATGTTTGGGATCATTTAAACAACATTTGAACTCAAAATCTTCAAAAATCCGAAAATGAGAAAAAGAGGAGAAAAATGAAAATCTTGAATCCAATCCGTTTTTCTTCAATCTAGGTTTAGATTCTAGTTGTTCTAAGCTCATTTAACACAAATCCACGGTTTTCTAAGCTAAAACAAACTTAGATTTCAAAAACACACAAAATCGAAAATTTTGAAAAAAGTTTAGAAATTTCGAATCTAACCTCGAATCGAAGCTTCAATCGGCGTTCTCGGTCGCCGAATCACGTCCCCGAGCTTCCTCCTTGCTGTTCCGAAGCTTGGATTCGAATGGAAACCAAAATTTTTTGAAGAAATTAGAGAGAGAGAGAGGCTGCCGAGAGGGAGAGTGAAGAGAGAGAGAGAGAGTTCGTGAGAGTGAGGAGAGAGAGAGAGGAAAGGAAAATAAATAGAGAAAATCGGTGGGCGGTTTTACTGTGCGAAAACCATGTGCCGCCCACGGTTTTGTAAAACAGAGTATTTTTAACATTTTACAAATTGTTGTGTTTTAAAACTCAAAACATCATTTTAAAACAAATGAGAAATCATTTGAATACATCAGTTTAACAAAACAACCAAAAACTAAAAATCCAACCAAATAATCTAATTAAAGTTAAAACTTTAATTATGGCACACTAATTCATCATTTACATTACATTAATATTAAATAAATTTCGGGACGTTACAGTATAGCAGTCACAAAATCACAAAATCACAAAATTTACAAAAGTGTGTTAATGAGGAAATTTACACTCTAAATTGTGATTAATTTTACAGTTTATAATAAGAATTTCTCAAATTTCATAGTTTTGTCTTCTTACTCTCTCTCACCACTTTCTCTCTCCTCGTTTTCTCTCACCACTTTTTTTCCTCTTAAAAAAGGGGATTCTAGACACACCCTAAGAAGAAACAAATTATTGTGACTTTTGAATTTGACAAGAACAAGTGTAACATTATGAAATTTCTGAGCATACATTTGTACGAACCAAAATCTAAGCAAAAAGACAAGCGAGAGTAGCTTAGTTGGTTGTAAATCCTTCCATTCCAACCTAGGTTGAAGGTTCGAGTCACGCTGTACCTTACTCAATAGTGGTGGTATTCCCCCGTCCCCTTGTATCAAAAAAAAAAAAAATCTAAGCAAAAATGTTTTAAAAGCACATCATTAAAACAATTAATGTTACTTTTGACCTTGAACTTCAAAATTACAAAATTTCACCAAAAAATATGCTCTTGTCCTTTATTTTCTCATTTAGTCACAAAACTGTGAACCACTTAACAAAATCACACCAAAATAAATTTAAAATTGATACAAAGAGAAAAAGACAAAAAAGTTATCTCCACATAAAACCGTTGGTTTAACAAGGTATGTTAGGGTTATATTTATTTATATTCATCTTAAAAGCATATATATTTTTTAAATACGCTTCTTTAACTGGAAGTGTGATGCTCAAATGATTGATTCATGAAGTTTAAAGATTTCGAGATTTAAAAGCTCAAATATTAGACATGAAGTATAGTTTTGAATGTAATTTATAATGTTTTGAAGTTAATTGAACAAAGAAGATAATTCAGTCGCCAAAAGTAAAATTTATCCCGGTTGATAATAATATTTTAATACTTTTAAAATCAAAATCCTAATTTAACCATAATGTAAAAAAAAAGCACAAAACAAGAACAAGGAACTAGAAACTTGAGGAAGTATTCCACTTTGATTTAATCACGGCGACTTCGACTCATGGGTACATTCTAACAGAGAAAATACAATGGTTACCGTTTTGCTTCCTCCTTTTTTTTTTTTTTTTTTTTGATGAAATCCCTGGTATTTGAGCCTAGCACTAACGGCACGAACCTTAAGGACCCTCAACGTTGGGGTGGTTTAGCCAGACTAATCCGGAGTCAACCCGTGGAGGGACCCGAAGGCGGCAAGAGTCTTCCAATACAGGTAGCTGCATTCACAAGGACTCGAACCTAAATCACTTGCTTAAGCGGAACAGCCCCCACCAACTGGACTAGCGGATAGAAAATAATAACCTGTTTAGCATGGGGTAGTTCGGACCATTACTTCAGTTATGAACAGTATAAAGTTTTCATATGTTACAGTAAAAGAAAAAAAGTTACTACAGTGTAAAGCTTCCACATACTACAATAAAAACAGTTTTAACTAATTGTTCCCACCACCATACTTTCATTGTCACTGTCACGTGCATATTATATACATAGAGAGGGGGGGGGGAGAGAGATGCAAATCTACGGTCTACCACCAAAATACAACACTTGTGTCTTTCTATCCAAACACGACGATCCCCATAATTTCATGCACTGGAAGGATTAATTAAAAAAAATTCCTTTAACTATAGTTTTGTAACATTATGTTTTTTGAACTTTAAAATCATAACATAATATTTGTTCTCTAAATGTTTCAAGTCATGATTTTTATCATAAATGGCATAATATCACACGATTTATGAAGATTATTGAACAATTTAGTTATGATTACATTGTTACCTTATCCTGGTATAATTATATAAAAATGAAAGAAGAAATTATTTCTAAAATTATTTGTAATGGTTTTTAATTTATTTTTTAAAAATTAAAAATTTTAAACTGTATCTTTTTAAATCAAAATAGCTTTAGACATAATAAAGTTACTAAAATATTCTTATTGAAACTGTTTGTAATTGAATTGCATATTTCAATTTAAGAGTTTCGAAATGGATAGAAAATAGATGTGGGATCATCAATTGACTAAAGAATATGTGAATGATGTGGACGAGTTTTTGCTATTTGTCAAACCTCATACCTAAGGTGATAAAATTCGGTGTTCTTGTGTTTAATGTAGAAACCATAAATCTCATTCAATTCAAATTGTTAGAGGACATTTATTTCAAAATTGGATTATAAGTAGTTATAAAACGCGGTATTGTCATGGTGAATCTATGTTCAAACGGACTTTACTAAGTAAAATAAAAGAACCATTGTAGAAGATAATGAGTGATCATGACAATCTGGTTGACACGATAAATGATTTGAAAGAACAATTTTTACTTCGTCTAGAGTTATTAGAGACAATGATGAATGATATTGAGACACGTGTGTGTGAGAGTTGAACCAATTTCACTAAATTGTCCACTTTAGTTGGATTATAGAATTTGATGGTGTCGGTTAGGTGGTCAAATTTTAGTTTCAGAATAATTATAAAATTCTTTATTTTGCCTATTTGAATCTTTTTTTTTTTATTAACTGACCCTTTTCATTTCACTTTCATTTCAAAATAAATAAGAGCCAGTAAATCAAAAATAATTAATTAAAATAAAAATAAACAAACTAGTTATAAATATCAATAAAAACTTTTAGATTTTGACGAGACAGACAATTTTTGTAAAGAAACTTTTACGAAAATCTGCCTCTAAGATGAAATTTAAATTAGATTAATAAAAACTATCAAAACTTTTTAATTGATAAAGTTTGCAAAAGAAATTAACTAGAAAATGAATGTACTAAAAACAGTGAATGGGAATTTAAATGAGCATGGAAATTTTTAAACCTCATATTTAAAACAAGTAACTTCTATGAAGAAAACTTTAAAAGAAAAACTGTCTTTAACATATGAATTTTGCGGTAATCTTTTAAAACTAACCAAAATGTACCTCTCGGCACTTGTTTTCATAAATAATGTTTGTTGAGCAATAGAACCTTTTTTTTTTCAACAAAGAAAGAAACTACAACACTCAAGACATAGTACACGAGCCTAAGATTTAGTGTTTTACAATTTTCAAATGATATTTTAAAGTGGGATTTTTATACAAACTCTAAGTTACAAGGATATAGTTTTCAAAAGAAAGAAAATGTTAACCTTTAACAGTTTTCAAATGAATGTTAGAACAGCTATCATGAAAACTCGATACACTAGATTTTTAGTATTATGACATTAGACATGGGTTCAACGCCAGCCTTAGTCCAAAAAACCATTTGGGTCAAAGTCTTAACGATATAAGTTATAGAACGCCTTAGAGATCGTTTTAGGCTTAATGAGCTTAGAACCTATTACAAGTCCACCAAATGAATTAAGGAAATGGTTAATTAGAATTTAGTTTAAGAACCATGGAGTTATGTAATTTCTAATTTAGTTAATTGAAATAATATTTTAATGGTTGAAAAATTCATCAAACTAAATCTCGAATTTTATCAAGATTTAAACAATGAATTTCATTTTATATTGTCAAATTAACCACAATTTTAGAGTATGGATTTTCACATATTACTCTTTATTTTAATCAATCTTATAGATGTTATACCTTGAGATGAATAGCATTCTAATCAATATGCACTTCTATGATCTTATGATATAAATAAATACTAACTAAATGATCTTATGGAAATTATGAATTGTGGAAATTATTGGAATTAGAAATAAATTTTCCCATATAAAGATAAAGTGAAGTATTTCACTAAGGACCAAGTCAATAGTATTAAGTAATTATTTAAGGAGTTATGTTAGGTGAAAATGAATTTGATTTTACTCATATCAGCCTAATTGTGCCAAATATAGTAATAAAAAATTTTATCTAGTGGAATTTTTAAATCAAAGATTTTAATTCACAAATTTCTCTAGTCTATGTTCATGCCCAATGTCACATGTTCATGTGCTATATATATGAGGCATACTAATATGAACATGGCATAATGTCATTTTTCCATATTGAAAAATTCCAACCATTATGTGAATTAATTATTAGGACTTATACTACATAAAATTCTAATTTAAGGACTTAAAATGTTGTTAAGATTCTATCATGCATCTTGAGACAAAATCAAACATAGATTAAGTATGATTGTTGAGCAAACTGAAGAAGAAAGACAATGATTGGTATTGATTTCAATGGTTAAGAAACTCTATGGAGGGAAAAAAAAATCTCTAAGTACCACCGGATATTATAAGAGAGAATGAAAACAATTTATATTCAATCTCATTAAAAAAAAATGAAATGCTTTGAAGAAAGGGAAAAAAAAAAAAAAAGGGGGGACAACACTGGTATTGCCTAAAAGGAATTAGGATCTTTTAAAAAAAGAATCATGTCAAAATTGGGGATCAAAAGTCAATATCAGGATCTTGAACAAGGAAAAGAAGATTTAATGATTAAATGTTGTCAGATTTGGTTGAGATTTTGATAAGCTTGGAAGACTAGTGGTAAAAGAAAAAGAATATTAAAACAAAAGTTGCATTATTTGCTAATCTAGTGGATGCAAGTGGGAAGACAATGTCCCGAAGACTTGCTCATAAAAGAAAGGCAAATCTAAAGTGCAAATAGACAATTCTTGCACTTTTGTATTATTTCCTTATTCTTCCTAGAGTTAAAAAAAAAAAAAAAATCCTTTTTCTCACCTCCACAAATATCCGTAGCATTACAATCAACATTTTGTCAAATTTCTCACTATGCAAATCATTAATTCTTTCTTACAACCAAGTCTACCATATCCTACTACAATTAAGTTTAGAGGTTATAAGCGTTGAAAAGACCAAACTAGGAGCTAAACTAGGCGCTAAGTGAGGTGAAGAGGTATTAGGAGCTCTTGCAAGGTAAGGAAGAGAAATATAATTTCCATAGTTTAAATTTAGAAAAGCTTATGGTTTTAATATTAAGCGTTCATATTGTTTGCTTCTAGCTAACAAGGGGGATTCAAAGACTCTCAAGGAACAAACAAGAAGGAATCTCACCCCTTGATTTTTGGTAATGACCTAGTAGGTTTTATGCTAGAAATTTTGGTTAGTATATACATATACATAGGTGAAATTTTGTACTAAGGATTTTAAGTATTTGTGATGTATATTAAGGGTTGGTAAGTTAAATGGAAACATATTAGCAAGAGATGAATTTTTATGTTAGTTACGGATTTTAATAGAACCTAGTTAATAAAGTTTATATTTTGTTAAAACACTCACAATAAACCCTAGTACTTTAGAACCAGTAAATGTAATGTGATATTTGAGATTGTCACACATAAAATCCTAGAGAGTAACTTATATATCTTAAAAATACATATCTTAAGCTTTTCAACAAGCTATCATATGTCCAAATCCGATAAGTATATGATTTATAGTGAATTTTACAAGTTTAGGTTAAAACCTAGAAAAAATTACTTAAGCACATAAACTAGAGGCAAAAACGTCAATACTTAGACTTTAAGAATGCATATTCTCAGAGAATAAGTTATGGATCTAAATATTAGACATCTTAAACTTTCCATAGAGCTATCTTAGACCTTAATATGATGTTTGTACAATTTATAGTGAATTTTTGAAATTCTAAATCAAGAAATTTGTTTAGGGACCCAAGAGTGAACTACCTAAATGGTTAAGTTAGGAGTTGAGATTTTAAAAACTGCTTTAATGGTAGTTAGTAGGATATGTAAGGAGCCATGTGTCAAAATTTGAAAAGGTTTGGCTAAGAAATGAGTCCAAAATGTAATTTTCAAGTTTAGAAGAAATAAAGTAATAGAATTAGAACTTTTGGACAATAGAAATTTATATATATATATATATATATATAACGAAGATGATATCTTAATATCTTAGAACCTGGAGGAAACATCGCTGAATAGGGACTGTTATGTCAAAATATTTAAGAGTAAATGATGATTAATGACTAAAGAATGCTAGAGTATGTCATTGGAGGTTGATATTGTTAAAAAAGGGTTAAATTGAAATTCTG
Source organism: Artocarpus heterophyllus (assembly GCA_025403435.1). Lineage (NCBI taxonomy): Eukaryota > Viridiplantae > Streptophyta > Magnoliopsida > Rosales > Moraceae > Artocarpus > Artocarpus heterophyllus. The sequence continues at coordinate 566,191 of JAJQZP010000401.1, forward strand.
ATATGTGAGGAAGAATGACAAGTCTTCACTAAAAATTATGGTTTTTTAAGACCTAATTAAGTAAGTTATTATGTGGTTAAATTATGGGAACAACATAAACTTGGCTAGGGACTAAAATGTAAAAATTGTCGAAATCAAGTTAAGATATAAAGATAAGTAAAGTCCAAGTTACAGTCGTGCTTTTAGGCTCAAATTTTTTGAGACAGTACATAAACATGATAAGACCCTAACTAGAGCATTTTAAGAGAGTTCCCCAAAAGTTTAAGGGCAAAAATGAAAACATTTTTAATTCGGGGAAAAAGCGCAAAGTTTGGTAAAATATGAGTTGTACCATAAATCTTAATAAGGGACTGAAGGTAATTCCTAATGAAAGTTTAGGAGTATTGTAAGAGTATAAAAGTTAATAAATTCAAGGTAAGGGTAGAATGATAATTTTAGCTTCAAGATGGTTTTAGGTTAACCTAAGTACTTCAATGAGAGAATGAGAAACTTTTGACGATGAGGTCAACATAGAATTCTACAAAGGCTGAAATGGGCCTAAAATAGGCCCAAAAGAAGTAAAGGATTACGCTAGTAATGTAGTGGGTTATGTTATAGGTAGATAAGGCTTAGAAATTTTAAAGATTACCTTCAGTAAACCAGTAGGCTAAGTTGTTGAAGCAAGGCCCAAAACTGTTCAAACGGACCCAAACCCACGTATGAAGCTCTGTTAGGCTTGGATACAAACTAAGGTTACCTAATGTATCTTAGATGGTCAACTATGTGCATCCAGTCTAATTATCTTTAAAAACTTAATGATTTATAAACAGTCGAGACTTTGCTTGATAGTAAGTCAAGATGTATGAATCAAGTGTAGAGCTAATTAATTATTGATAATTAATAATTAATTAACAATAGGAAGATAAGTTTGGGTTTAAAAATCTACTGAGTGATAATCCTAACAGGTGAGTGTTGAATTAATCAAGCCATCAGGCCGACTGTTAGCTAGGTAAGAAGGTTAAAGGACTACGTTTTATTTTTAGAATCCAAGCAAATACAAACCTTACCTATAGCATGAATATTTTTTAAAATTGTTTAAGTGTATTTGTTCATGTTTGTAAATGTATGTATGTTAGGGAAATTATAAAATTTCATGCTTCAATGATACAACTATATGTTCAAGAAATATGTTCATTGATTTAATTATTATCATGATACGACTATGTATTAGAATATGTGGCATAATCATAATTGCATGTTCACTAAATAGCAAGATGGTAACAAAAGTTAAATTGTGTCATACGAACCTCCAACCTAAGGGAGGCTATTATGATATGCTAACCATGGGTATGGTTCATTATAAGATTTGGGTCGCTCCTCTAACTCTCCATTGGCAGCATGCATTCGATACGTACACATAGAGCCCACATGAATGTAAATGATTTCATAATGAAGCATAATTTATATATACATAATTTGTCATGCATTATTGTTTTAATATCTATTTTGTGAGAATGAAAATTTGTACTTGTTGAGTGAAAGCTCAGTATGTTTGTTCATGATTAGGAAATCTTAGTAAGAAACCAGCTTTTTAACCTTGATGATGATGGACTGTTGGCTTGGCATGTGAAGGTGGTGGTCAAGATATAGATACCGCCACAACATTTATTATGTTTTTGTGTCTTACATAAATTTATGTGGTGTTTTAATATCAACCTAAGTTACTATGTTGTTATGATCACTCCAGTAGACCACTCTTAGTATTTGCGCATACTAAAACATTATTTCATATTTTAAGTAGTAATTTATTTATGTGTTTATTTTAAAACTATCTACTGTGAGAGTATATATTGATTTCAAGTGTATGATTTATTTCTCTTAAGGGAGTAAAGGATTTTCAAAGTAATAACTTTGAAGTTTTTATGAGTCTACTTAACTGCTATGCTAATGTTAAAAAAATTCCTTGAAATTTTGATAACTCGAACAGTCAAACTATATTTAAGATTATTTAAGCAAAGTTTTAGAGTAAGTTATGACAGTTGATGCCTTGAGAAGTTGGTTCACCACATCTATAGACTTAATAACAATAAGATAATTAATTAATTCTTTAAATTATTTAATTATTAATTTTAAACACGAATTAAGGGCAATTAAGGAAAACTAAATTTTATGAGGATTTAATTAATTAATCCTTTTAATAGAAATAACAAATTTTATGATCCTTTGATGACCTGAATTACGATAAAAAAATAATGGTCAAAATTCTTACAACTATGCCAAAATATAAATAGCATAAAATGAAGTTATTCTTATATACTCTTAATAGATGTTTTATATAGAATTGTCCCGATAGAGGGTAGGAAATTTTGGGTGAGTAGATAAACCAGCGACAAAAAAATAAGTAAGTAGGAATCTCACCTACAGTAATAATAATTAAATAAATGTTTTTCATATTTTTTCTAAGTAGCAATGCATGTCTAAATTTTATGCTAAAGTATGCGATGTCATGCCATACTTATACTTATTAATTAGTTCAGTGCAACAAAAGGTAAAAATAGTTTTAAATTAAATTAATTAATAAAGTTAATTTTTAAAATTGTTTTAAAAATTGTTTCATAAAATTATGTAATTTAAATAAATGTATGTTTAAGTAGATAAGTAATGACTACGTAGGTAGGGTTGTTATAGTTTGTCCTCACTTTCCCTTTTTTTTGGGGTATTCTCATAAATGTAACTTTTGGAGACAATTTTTATTTATAACACAAATTGTGGAAAATTCTTATTGGGTTAGTTTGAGAAATGCAACTTATGCGCATTGATTTTTTTTTTTTTAATTTTAACACTATTATAGGAAATTTTGAAACATACTACTTTTACTAAATATAAAGACACTATTGTTTCCAATTATTTTGGGTTAGGGTTAAGAAAATATACATTATCTAAGGGTCCTTTGGCCTTTTATTTAGGAGAAATGGTATTGATCAAAGGGAGAAAAAAAGTGGTAAAATACAATAGTGGTGGTAAAAAAGTGATATACCCCTAATTTACTCGCTCTTATACCACAAATCTGGTGGAAAACATGCTTCACAAGGACAAGTTTAGTGTCCTATCGAATTATTTTGTGTCCCATTGAGACATTTTTCGTATCCCACTAGGACATATTTCATGTCCCATTAGGATATATTTCGTGTCTCGCTTGGATATTTTGTGTTCTACAAGGAAATGTTACATGTCCTACCGGGTTATTTTAGGCCTGTTTGGTAGTGCTTTAAGAATGGTTTTTTTTTGAGAGATGGGAAGTTTTAGGAAATGATGCTGAGACTATTTTTAAAATTTTTGCCTCAAAAGATGTGCAAAGCGTGTCCCGTGACTTTTTTCCTCTCATTCTCTCTCTCCTCTTTTGTCTTTCTCTCCTCGTCGTTGGCTCATTTTCGGTTCACTGGCGACTTTATTAGACATCACCAGGACCAACAATGTCGCCTATGGCCACTGCATACCATTAAGACTAGAAAAAAATAAAAATAAAAACAACAACAACAAAACCAAGCTCCCTCACCATTCTCCTCGTATCTCTCGGATGGCGGGTGGCTTGGACTAGACAAGAATGGAGATGACAACGTGAGGCTCGAACTTGGATGGGGAAGGCGACGGTGACATGAGGCTCTGATCAGACGGTGACACATGAGGCTCAAATCGGACGGCGATGCAAGGCTCGGAATTCAATGAGCACAGCGACGCGAGGCTTTGACTCAAGTGGTTATGGAAACATGAGGCTCAGACTTGGACAAGGATGACACATTTTGGTCGTGGCGCAATTCCCAAGGTTCGACAGAGGAGGTCAGGAGAAAGAAGCTTTAGAGGAGGAGAAGTCAGAGGGGAGAGCAAGAGAGACGAGAGAGAAAAGAAAGAGAATACAAGAAAGAGAGAGAAAGAGAGAGGGGGAAGGTGAAAAAGAAATTGATTTTTTGTTTTTTTTAAAGGAGATCAAAATTTGTGACAGATTAAAATATATAGTATATGTTTTTTTAAAATTTACAATTTGCTGGATAGAAAATGAATTAATCAATAAGGTAACATATTGTATCATTTTCTCCTTTTTTTTTTTTTCCTTCAATTTTACGAATAGGATCAAGTTCGAAAAGACAATTAATTTATAATGGGCGTAAAGTGTAAACATAACAAAGGTCAAAGGCTGAAGAAATTATGTTAATCCAAGAAAAGAAGCTACCGTTAAACTACATGGGTAAGTTGTTTTCTAATTGTTCTCGTGTGAAGGATACACCTATATGTTTGTGGATAACTAAACTTGACTTGACTTGACTTTCCGTGTAATTCCCAACGCAATATAAGAATTCAGTGTCATGAATTTGAAGATACTCTTTCTCTTTAGTCTCGGTGTCATACGACAACATCTTTCTAGATCCTGAAAGAAACAAAAATTTGCCTGTTCACGCATCCCAATGGCCTTCCTGGTTACCCCAACCAATCCTGAATTTTGTCCAAGACTCTTCAACACCGTATTCCTTCATTTCCCATACGAAATAATCTCTTCTTGAACTAAGCAAGTTCAACATGCACACTATTGGCCCAAAAATGGGGCAAATTCACCAGGCTAAAAGCCTCATAGCTCATGTCGAACGACAGAAGCATTCTTCGACAAATTTTGCCCCCTGAATCCTGATAGTCCTTATAGTTCACTAGCCAATGGACCCTCCTCCGGTCCGCCGAACACTGCACCATCCACCTAATTTTGACGTCAAGATCACACAGCAACGCTCTGATATTTTCATCGATATCGATAGATTTCCACTTTTGGGACTAAAGCGAGTACGGGTAAGAGGAGGGCGAGAATCCCAGGTCTTGGCCCCCATATTGGACGTGCACCACCTGGTAATCGTTCGTCCTTGGGTCTTAGCTGATGGCAGCACAGAACCAAGGGGGCTCGGGAGAGCCTCTAGGATGGGGAGGACCGATCTCCAGCGAGTGGTGGTGTTGTTCCATGTTATTGGCCATATTGGAAGGGTTCCATCGGATGGTATATTTTTACGAAAAATCGGTTGGGAATGTGACGAAGGAGGCAATGCCGTTGCAGCAACCGATTGGCCTGAGGAATGTTTCGCTCTCGGGAACACGTTCGAGCTTGGAGAATTGGCGGGTGCCGCGGAGGAAGAAGTAAACGTATGCTTTGTCCCTTGGACTGGAACACGAGAAAAAGGGATTGAGAATTCGGGCAAAGTTTGGGCTCGAGATGTGAAAATTCCAGAGTTTGGAGACGCACTTGAACCTGGCGAGAGATTTGTGGGGCAGTCTTGGAAGGATCTCGTTTGCAATAAAGTGCCATGGAAGGACCTCAAAAAGGGAAGAGGAAGAATTTTGAAATTTCTCAGACATGATGTTTAATGGGGAATCAAGAACTTGAAAGGGCACGTTGGTTGGTAATGGTTTGTGATCAATTTATAAAGCTAAGAATCCAGCTCAAAATCATGGGCCTGTTTCGCTTACAAGTCCTAAATAGTTTTGCGGGAGGAAACAAAAAAAAAAAAAAAAAAACTAGCAATAACCAAACTTCATAAACAGCATAATTAATGAGTTCTCTTTTGTCTTTTGCTTTTTTTATATTTATCTCTTTATGCATGTATTTTAAATTTATTTAAAATTTATACTTTTGGTTTTTAATCTCATTATATATGTACCTTTAGATTGATCTTATCACATATCTACCTTCACATTAAATTTACTAGATAAATTTATGCATTATCTTGGTTGATAATTGATTTTGATCTTTCAAATAATCAAATTATCTTTAAAAAAAAGAAAAAAAAGCAAAAACTTTTAAAAATTGGGGGAAAAACGAAAGTGTAGAAGCACAAAAGTCCATTTTGAGGGCATTTTGAGCATCATTTGTGGTCAAACCCATTATTATAAAGCACTTTAGAGGTTTTTAGTTTTCTATTTTATTTTTCTATTTGAAGGTATTTTGGCATTTTTTAAAAATCAAAATCAAGAGTTTTGTAGTAAAAAGGTATAGATTTGTGATCTTTTTTTTTTTTTTTTTGGAACTTGGGAATGGGAGAATTTAAATGTTCACCTTTAAGTGAAAATCGGATGTGATTTTACTGATAGGATGTGTCTCCAACCACGTGATTAAATTTAATACAATAATACACATTTAATAAGTCAAAAACCAAAAATATAATTTTTGAATAAACCAAAAACATTGTATAAAAAAACAAACGATCTCTCCTTCTTTTTTTTTTTTGAGAAGGGAAGTCTATTTATTTTTCCTTTTCTACTTTTTTTTTCACACGTCTTTTTCTATTTTTATTTTTTTCCTTTCCCTAAAAGTTTCTATTTTTCCCCAAGATTAAAAAAAAAAAGTTTCTATTTATCCCCAGAAAAAAGTGATTAGAATAATATTTTTCCTCTACAATAAAACTTTTTTAAATATGTCCAAACATATTTTGTTTCTTGTTATTTTCTAATATATTGTTTTTTAAAAGTTATCTTCATGAATACTTTTTTTTCTCTTAACTGCTTGGTGAAATCATTTTTTTTCTTTTTAAATCGAATCCGTATTTGAACCTTTTTTTTTTTCTCCTTTTCACATTCACACTCCAAATTAGTTTTATCTTTGATTTGACATTACCAAAATATTTTTTTCCTTAAATATGTAATATTTATCTATGCATATTTTACCATCTAAACGAACACGTCCTTTTTTCTTTTTTGACATCTTAGATTTCTAATGTGTCTTATTAAAGTAACTCTAATAAAAATAAGAGTTATTTACCTTTTATATCTTGTATTTTTGCTTTATTCAAACATTATATTTTCATTTTTTATCTCATCAAATGTATCTCTTTAGATAATTTATAACTTTTGCTAATCAATATTCAGTTTTGACCTAAAAAAATTACCCAAAATACCCTTAAATTGAAAAATAAGATAACTTTAAAAAATCTTTATAATGAGGTATTTTAATTTAAAAATGGGCATGTTTGTGTGTTTTTGTTTTTTTTTTATTTTTTTGGAAATTTTTAATTTCCCTCTTTTACTAAAGGATAATTTGGTCATTTTAAAATTCAAAATCGACTACTGATTTAAGGTATTGTGTATTAAATGTAATTATAAAAAAATTAAAAGTTTAGTATTTGAATTAACCTAAAACTATGGGTATAAAAAAAATCCCAAAATAAAATTACTCAAAATTCCACGTTTTCCTCTTTCATTATAACAATAGAAATATAAAAATAACCAATGTATTTTTAAGGAAAGTACCAAAAGTTTAACCTTTTGCAGGACATATTTTAAAAGTATCAAGATTGTCGTTACTAATCCATATTAAATGTCTTTTTTTTTTTTTCCAGAGAAATACAAACACATGCAAAAGACAGACGCAAAAATCCTGAATGCCCTTGCACTTGGCAACTCTAACATCTGAATGCACTTGCACTTAGTGACTCTGTCTCAACCTCAAACCTTAACCACCAATAAGTCCAATTAAAATGCTTTAGAAGGAAGACGTAAAATAAGTTCCAACAAAAAAAAATCGAAAAAGTACACGACAAATCGAACACATATATGCCCTTTTAAAACACTCCACTATAGTAGGTAGACAACGCCGATTGAACGAAAACAAAAGACCAAAAACACAAAGACCAATCCCAACACACCAAAAACTTAGGATCAATCGTTTTGATAATTTAAAACTAACTTTTCTTACAGAAGAAAATATACCTATGGTTGGGTTATTTGCGTAAACTTAGAATTTGCTGTGCGAAGGATTTCTCTTCTAACGACTTTTCCATTCCGCCTCTAATGACCTTCCGTACAACATAGAGGTTTTTCAGTCAAATTCTTCATTTTAAGAAGATTATTAAATAGCTGTTCAAGTCCCAGCCCAATAAAATAAATAAATAAATAAATAATAAAGCTCCTTAATCTGATGTACAAAACAGCTTTTATAAACAGAGCTTTCAACCATGATAATTCAAAGTGTTTCCACAACTTTTTAAGAAATGGTGAACAAATTGAAGAAAAGGTCGGACTACAAGGATAGTTTCTCTAACTATTCGTATACTAAAATAAACAATCTACCCAAACAACTCGGACTCTACCATACATATGAATGAAGCAAACTAACAACAAAGTCCTGTTACGCACAATGCAGGAAACATAATATTGAATTTCATTTGAAGTAGATGAAAATTTACATAAACGCTAACATTAAGAATGTATTTTAGGTAAATATATATAAACAATAAAGGTGTATCTCCAACACGTAAAACCTCCTCCAAATTTTACTTGTACGTTTTAATAATCAACATTCAGCGCAATGGCAAACAAAGAAACCAGAAATAATGCAAATCCGATAACCAGAAGATCGCATGTAGTCCAAGTAAGACCTAAAAACTCAGCAAAACTTTCACGGAGTTACATCTACCTGATAAATTACAATTGTGACAGATACCATAACAGCCTGTGCAAGTGTAAATTAGCTTATTTTATAGAACAAGATTTACAAAATACAGCACACGCATCATATATTATAAAAAGTATAAGCATACCGTAGTACATTCCCCCCAAGTTGGATCATATCTCAAATGCATTGAAGACCCTATCCAAATCAAATCAAATCAAATCCCATCTGAGAGACTCTCTTTTACAGAAATACCATCATAAGATCCATCCATCTTCAGCAAAATTCGGTAACCATATATAAAAATTGCATCCCAGTTAATAGTTCAAGCACAGGTCAGAAACACAAATGCAACCTTCGGTAACTTCAAAATATTCACTCCAATAATATACCTCTCACTCTTTTCAACACTAAAATAACTTAGTTGTCAACATTGACTAATTCATATTCAACCAAGGAGAGATTATTATCCTCCTTAACTTCAAATTTAGCGGGTTCGGTTACTTCAACACGTCCCCATTTGTCAACTGCTAGCCTCATTGTCCCCTTGAACATGTCAATCTTTGCGTTACGCAGAATCACAGTAGTGTTGGGTGTCATAATATCAACTGCATAGGTAAAACAAACAGTTGATAACAACAGCATTATATCATAATTCAATAGTCAATACAGCTTTAAATCACTTCATCAACTACAAGCTTGATTGAAAACTGAAATTGATAGCAACATTTACCCCTTTTGCGTTGACAAATGTTACTAAAAGCAAGTTCCAAACTTGATCAGAATGACCAAAAAGAATCATAACTTTTGAGAAGACCTGCCACAGATTTACATGGCATAAATTACACAGAATTCCAAAAGATAACGCCTTTATTACCTCACTGAACTCCAAAAGTCTCATAGTTCTAAACTGATGCAAGCAAAAGGGATAAAAGTTATGGGTTTCTCTTGCTTTTCACTTACTACATTTCCTCGAATAACCAAACAAACAGAAATTACCAAAGACCTAAAATCAGAGAACAATTCAAAAGCCCCCCAAAACGAAATCTTTTTCCTTTCAACCCAAACCCCCAACAAAATTAAACGAAAAAAAAAAAAAGCAAACAAAAAAAGACCTGTCCAGCAATCTACAGAGTTCACAAAAAAGATCAAAGACTTGATTTACCTTGGTCATTGCGAGCAGTGAATAGGATGGTCCCGGTCTCGTCTCCGACAAGGCATTCGGAAATGCGAGTGGGTTGCGAGGGCCGATTCACGAGAATCGCCGACGATCGGCCGGTTTTTTTGTTTCCGACCTTGACCTGCTTCGAGCTCACCACCTTTACCGTCAAGGTGTGGCCGCTGGTGCCCGGTTTGAGCTGATCCACAGTTTTAAACACCGGCTTTCTCTTCGCCGTCACCGTCCCGGTCGCGTTCGTCGTCGCTGTCGCCATGGTAGTCCCGAAGCTCAGAGGAGGAAGAATCACGCTAACTTTGTCGAAGAAGATGCGTTAAACCCAAACCCTAACTCTGATTTTGGCACATTTTATGGATTTGTGATTGGGCTTTGAACTAGTCTCTTCCAATTGTGCTAAGCCTACTAGGCCCCTCGCAAGGGATGATTTTGACGAAAGGGAGATAGGAAGAGAAAATTACCTGGCCTTGTTTGTTTCATGGGCTTGGGACTAGGATTAGGATTAATAATCCAAAGCCCATGTTTGGCAGCATTGTTTGACCAGATTATTTGAGATAATTTATCCCATTGACCACAAATAAACCCACTTAACATGGGATTATTAATCCCAATAAAAAACATGGGATAATTTATCCCATGTTAGATTAGACTACAACCTTAATTGGATCTTCTTCTTTTTTTCTGTTTTCTTTTCCCCTGCAAAAAGCCTTGGACAGTTTGGTTTGCGCTGCTCTTTGAGTTGTTGATATTTTCAACCTTGACTCTTGAGATAGAGATAGAGAGAGAAACGACTTCTGGAGCCGCAGAAACCGATCATCGTCTCAGAGAGTTAGGTTTTCTGTTTTTTCTCCTGATCAGGTATGGAATTTGCTGAACAACCATGGAATGTGAGTGCCTTAAAATCTATGGATGAGGCACTTATGATGGATTTTGTTATGACTCTTCTCTAGCAAATATGATCAAATATCTTATTTGATCAAAAATCTTCTCCAGCACTTAGACGTTTAAGTTTCAATATGATCAAATATCTTGTTTTAGATTTAGTTGTTAATTGTGGATTATAATCCAAAATATTTTAAAAAATAATTATGATTATTTTAAAAAATGTTTATCATTTTATTTTAATTATTATAGTTTATTTTTAATTTTTTAATTTTATAATTCTTTTATAAAAATTGTTATTATAATTCTTTTTTAATATACGTATATATAAATTGTTATTATCATATCCAATCTATTCCGGTTTGATTACGCACCAAACACAGGATTATTCATCCAGCTTCCTAATCCGACGGTTTACCAAACATAGGATAGGATTCAACATAATCCAATCCAGTCCAATCTAGTCCAGTCTAGTTCAATCCAGACTGAGTAATCCAATCCAATCCGATGTGCCAAACAGGAGTGTCATGCTTTTAAAGACTTTATTTGTATATGTCGCATTCAAAAACGGTAAATAAATTATCTACATCATAAATTATCTATACAGTAAATAAAAAAATAAATAAATTATTTACATTATAAATCAGTTATTTACTATAAATATTTTTAAACATTGATATTTACAATAATTAGTTTTAAAAATATGATATTTACCACAATTTTTGTCGAAAGAAAAGTAGGACTAAGGAGATAAAAAGGATTGAGGTATTTAGAGGTGTGAAGAAAAAATAGTGAACGTGGGAAATAGCAATTTTAGGTGGACTGTTTAATTTTTTTAAAAAAATTTATAAATAGTTTCATAATTTTTCTCTCTCTAAAATTATTCTCTAATAAATTTTGTACTATAAATAGTTCTCAAATTCATAGAGTGTCTCATAAGTGATTGGATCAATCTCATAAATGGTTCTTAAGATTTATCTTAGGTCTTATTTTAGACACAACTCTTAAAAGGCCTCATTTTAGTATCTAATTTTTTAATTTGTTTCAATTTCAGTTATTTTGTCAATTAGGTATTAAATATTTAACGTAATATTCTTAAAATATCATCCTTTAGTCCCTAACCTATTACTTTGTTTCACTTTTGATCCCACCATTAGCAAGGTATTATTAGGGATCAAAATTAAAAAAAAAAAAAAGCGAGAAACTAAATACAACAATTTTGATTCATGTAAGTAAAATAAAAACAATTTTTCACATTGCTATTTATATGAGCATTAACTTTTTCTTTTTAATAATGTCGGTATATTATGCATGCACATATAAGTGTTTGCTGATAGGATTCGAAGTAGGAAATTCTCAATTCGTGAACACCCTACTCCAGTCCAATACAATCCAAAAACCATGAATTTTGCGGATTAGATTACAAGGATTCATGAATCAAGCCTTTCAATTTATCAAAAACTAAAAATAAAATTAATATAGTATAACATAACATAACATAACATAATTTGATAAAATCCAACATATTACAACCCAATAAAATACTAATCTTTGATAATAAACTAAATTGTAGTATTGTAAAACATTGCAACTAACAAATTTGAATAAAAGTTAGACATCAGTAAATAATGTTGGTTTTTATAATTGACCTATACTTCTTTTTTCTTTTAAGCGTATAAACTTTGGACACAATACCGTAGAAGTATAGGTTTATATACAAATTAAAATTTTGTATATGTATATAATTTATACAACATATATAGTTCAAATTCATATATTATATGGATTGGGAGATACTTAATTCATAATCCAATCCATACATATTGGAGTTATTAGACATAGCGCCCTAAGAAATAAAATATAATATATTTTTGGAGATATTTTATCAATAAAGAGTTTATTTATTATTCATATATCAAATATTGTCCTCTTGAAATTTGTTTCTATTGAATATATAATAAGCAAATAAAAGTCTGAGACTGTTAGTTTAAACCTTTAAGAATTGTGTAAATGATGAACAGATTATGCAGAAGATATGAATTTTAAAGGTGATGGTCTAAATCATAAGATCCGCACTCGAGGGAATAAAGTTGGATGCTTTATTCATGCTAAGACTTTATGTTGTCTATATCTCTAACGAGATATAGCTTGTCTTAGTCATTAGAGTAGGACTCCACGAATAGAAACATTGGTGCATTGTCATAGGTGACGATGTATTAGGTCAAGGCATAAAAGTTAAATTGATTTAGTTAATAATTTTGTTTGTACAAATCGATTTATTTTAGACAATCATATGTGTTATATCTTAATCCTAAAATGAATAATGGGCCCATGTTCTTGACTTATGTCTTTTGATGTACTAAAGGGTGACATCTTGACCCAATGATGGTACATATACCGGTACATTGGAGACATGACTCTTAATTCACCTAGTCTCATTATTCTTAGATATGGAAGACATGTATGCCCTAGGGAGTAAAAATGTAATACGTTTTTGGAGACATTTTTATCAATAAAGAATTTATTCATTTATATATACCAAATCTTTTCCTCTTTACGTTCATATTTGTTGAATGTATGATAAGCAAACAGTAGTCTGAGACTGTCAGTCCAAACCTTAAGAGTTGGGCATATGATGGACTGATTATGCGAAAGACACGATTCTTAAGGTGATGGTCTAAAACATATGATTCGCAATCGAGGGAATAAAGTTGGGCGCTTTATTCATGTAAAGATTGTTATGTTGTCTACATCCCTTATGGGAGATGGTTTGTCTTGGCCATCAGAGTTGGACTCCGTGAATAGAAACATTGGCACGTTGTCATAGGTGACGATGTATTGGATCGGGACATAAAGTGAATTGATTTGGATTAATAATTCTGTCTTGGCAAATCGATTCACTTTAGACAGTCATTTGTATTGTATCTTAATCCTAAGATGAATAGTGGGCCCGTTGTCTCGACTTGTGTCTTTTGATGTACCAATGGGTGACTCCTACATCTCTATAGTGGTATGCATGCCGGTACGTTGGAGGTATGACTCTTGATAGCGTAGACTTGTTATTCATAGATATGGAATCCATAGCTCCTCTTTAGGAGTAATGATATCCTCTTATATGCGTTGTCCTGTAATTGGAAAACTGGAGCGCTCAACCATTTGGATACATAGGTGTAACCGAATGGTATACTATCTTTGGATGGTAAGTTTTCTAATGGTGAGACAATGGAACGTAAGATAAAAATAATCGGGAACGTAAGACAGAACTTGTCCTTAAGCCGATTATGGTTCATCATATGGGGATACGATACACTTTGATATGTCATGGAGACTTAGCTACACGAGCTTCGTAATTCTACAAAGTTTGAGAGTGCAACTCCAAGCTTTTAGTGGAGTAGCGTTGGAGTTGATAATTGTGAAATGTATATCTGAGATATTGGGTTTCATAATTATCATGAGCTTGAACTTTATAGGTCCATTTTGGTCCCCTTTGCTAGCTCACAAAATCCTGTAACGACACGGCGTGGTTTTTCAATAATTGGTGACTTATGTCGGATTTATCAGATTGGTTTAAAATTTGTAAGAATCAAATAATTTATGTCTGTTTATCGGTTGAATTAATTTTGTAAGAAATTAGTTCAAGATAAACTTGTTGAATTATTGCGATCAGATAATTCTTGTCTGTTTATCGGTTGTTTTAATTTTGGACAAATTAGAACAAGATAAACTTGTAGAATTATTGTGAATTGATTTATTTTCTTAGAGATTATCTTGATAAAGTTTGTTTTGATCAGATAACTTCTCTATTGGGTTATTTGAATCAAAACTAAGACTTTATCCTTTAGAATCTCAGATGGAAAATAAAAGATTCGAGGAGATTTTTTCTCGGGAGCTCGGCCTACTGGATGACGTGTTCGGCCTGCCGAACTGGCCTGATCGGCCTGTCGAGCAGAATGTTTAGCCTGTCGATCAGCGGGAGATAAGATTACGCGTTTTCACGCAGATCTTATCAGATACTGATCCGAATTTGATTCTGTTTCGAGTTTTTGAGATCTAATCTGATATGGACTGACCCCAGGACCAATAGGTATAAAAAGGGAGTGAGTCTCATGATTTACTCAGATCAATTTGAGAGATTAAGAGTGATACTCTTCTTATGAGCATCTGAAAACTCCCTGAGAGCTTTTGTTCACAAATCACGAGCACTAGCTTTGGGTTCTCTCTGTTGGTTGGAAGGAGAGTCACCGGTGGAAGAGCTGTACGTGTGGCCCACACTCACTTCGGTTGTGGATAGAGAATAGCAAAGAAGACCAGTTGGTTGAGGCTCTTCTGAAACGTTACTTCTCTACACAGGTTGCGGAGGTTCTTCGGCACATCGAGGTTAGTAAGATCTGTCTAATTTATACATATAACATGTCAAACTTGTGTTTTGGAAATTACTCTGATGAAAAATTTTTAAAAATTTCGCTGCGCACTTTGTTTCCAATAATTGGTATCAGAGACGAGGTTTTTACATAAATTTGTAAGTTTGTGATCATGTTATATGCATAAATTTTGTGATCTTAATCTCTCATATGCTTGAATTGAATTTTATAGAGAGATGACACTCTAGGTTTCTATATAATTTATATGTTGTCATGGATTATGTGGTGAATATTTATTAATTAATTATGGTTGATTTAATCGTTGTTTAATTATTTATTAATTAATTAATACCGGTTATGGTTCCTTAGAGGTTAGAATGTGTATCTAGGTTTTTTATGTAATTAGATGGCATACTATCATCTCCATCTAGGAATTGTTATTTAATTTTTAATTTGTAAGAATTTTGTAATTAAATAATTATCCGGAGAAGACGGATCGAGAAGTCGGATCTAGAAGATTGATGATGGCGCCTCCAGGTATTTCCTAAGTCTCTAATTTTATGTTTTTGAATTGTTGAAAATAAAATTGATGAATTGCATTAAAATTGTATTTTCTGGATTAAGGGTTTTCTGCTCGGTCGGCATGCCGGACGTCACAGTTCGGCAGGCCGAAGATCACGGATCGGCAGGCCGGACGTATGGTCCGGCAGGCCGACAGTGGGGCAAAAAATTTGGTGCTCTGCCGGCAGGCCGAACCTGCATAGATTGGCAGGTCGATGTTTCAGATCGGCAGGCCGATGGAGCAAGACCGGTAGGCCGATCACCCAGGTCGGCCTGCCGACCGAGAGCTACTGAGTGTCCAGAAAAGGTGCAATTTTTCCAGTGCAGTTATAATTTTATTTTTGAGACGATTCTGAGAAACATTAAATTTGGATATGACCGAAAATATGAAGTATTCGATTCATACGGGATTGAAGACTTGAAGATGGATATTACATGAAGAAGGATACAGCTTGAAGATTCAAGGATGAAGAATCGATAAATGTCTCGATTATTCTCTTGTAATCTTAGTTTTTTTTCTATTCTCTAGGGTGGAATCATAATATTACGGTTATTATTATTTTGCTTGTAGCTTTGCTTGATTGCCTTGCTTGTCTGCATTATAATATAATTTACCATCTATATTGATAACATGTCATATAGAATAGGGAGTGCCGCTCATATTAAAATTGTTCATGCATAATTTTAAAATAAAACCTTGACTTCAAAAGATTGAGTGGGAGAAGGTTTTCGAAGAGAGGACCTAAGGCCTCCATCGTTGGTTCATAGGAACAACATGGTGGTCCCGACCCCTAGGAATGGATTTCTATCATGTACCAGATTAGATCTCTGAAAAGATAAGGTATTTTAGTAAGATTTATGGTTGCACACCCCTAGGTGGTGATTATAAATCATGGATAAAATATTAAAACGGTGGTTATACACTCACGTTAATTTTATTATTAACCTCCCCTAGGAGCTCTGTTAATAAAATTAATGGCCAAAGAAACGATTATTAGTATATGCTGGATCATACGGGTCCTGGATGGCATATATTAATCAGGAGGGGATCTGTTTTCCTGATTGAATTTGGCATGACTCCCCTAGGAGCTTGTTGAATTCTGAGTTGGGAATTATCGTTGTAAGGTTGTGATATTTTCAAGGTTTGACACATAAACGCATTTGTATTATTTTACATGATTGTGTTATCTTACTAAATTATTATATATGTTTCTTATGTTTGGTATATGATTCTTTATTGTAGATTGAAAATGTCTAAAAACGCTTTATCATCGATACTTGACAAAAACCAATTAACCGGTGAGAACTATAACGATTAGAAATGGAACCTGGACATCGTCCTTTCTTTTGAGAAACTGAAATATGTACTGACAACTCCTTGTCCTCCCGAGCCTATGGGAGACTCAAGTAATGAGCAATTCCAAGCGTATGATCGCTGGAAAGATGCTAATGATCAGGCCCGCTGCTATGTTATGGCTAGCATGAACAACGTGCTGCAGGCTCAACATCAGGATTATGAGACTACGAAGCAGATCTTGGATAATCTTGAGGACATGTTTGAAGGCCAGGCCATAACAAAGCGGCAAGGGGCGCTTCAAAAACTCTTAAACTGTAGACAGAGGCCAGGGACATCTGTAAAGGAGCATATGATGTTGGTCATGGGTTACCTCGCTGAGGCTCAAACCAATGGAGCCGACATCGATGTTGAAAATCAGATGACTATGGTCTTTGAGACTCTGTCTAAGGAATTTATTCCGTTTAGAGCTACTTTTAATTTAAGCAATAGACGAGATATGACCTTAACAGAACTGATGAAACAGTTACAGGAGTTTGAACTGCTGATCAGGGAGTCTCCTGCTGGTGGTGAGGCCAATATGGTAGCTGCTTCTGGTTCCAATCCTAACTCTGGGAATGGAAAGAAGCAACGGGCCAAGAGTGGAAAGTCTTCTATTCTTGCTGCTACCAAGAGCAAGAAGAAGAAGAAGAAGAACCCAAAGAAGCTTAAGTGCTTCTTCTGTGGTAAGGTCGGGCATATAAAGAAGCATTGCAAGGACTTCCTTTCCAAGAGAGGTAGGTGTGATCTTCTATATTTAGAAACTTGTTTGGTTGAGGAATCCAGTGACATCTGGGTCATAGATTCCGGTGCAACTAATCATGTTTGTGTTCCTCTACAGGGATTCAAAGAAACGAGAAGTCTACTTCGTGAAGACTTAACGCTTCGGATGGGCGATGGATCCTTGGTCTCAGCAGAAGCAGTGGGAGATGTCCATCTTTATTTTGATAATTATAGGAATTTAATTTTACGAGATTGTTTTTATGTTCCTAAATTTAAAAGGAATTTAATTTCTGTATCTTCTTTATTTAAAGACTCCTACGTGGTATCTTTTAATGAAAAAGTGGTGATTCGTAAAAATAATTCTTTTATCTATTCTGGATGGATGCAAAATAATCTATATTTTATCAAACCTAAAATGGACTTATTGCTTAATGCTGAGATAAATGATAATAACTCAAAAAGACTTAAAACTTCTCACTCTAATAAGACTTATCTTTGGCATTTGCGCCTTGGTCACTATTAACCTGAATAGGATTCAAAGGTTGGTAAGGGATGGACCTTTAAGTCACTTAAAGGTGAAATCTATACCTCAATGTGAATCTTGTTTGGAGGGTAAAATGACCAAAAGACCATACGGGTCTAAGGGCAATAGGGCCGAAGGGGTTCTAGAACTTGTGCATAGTGATGTTTACGGACCAATGAACATCCGGGCACGAGGAAGGGTATGAGTACTTTGTCACTTTTATTGACGATTACTCAAGATATGGTTATGTGTACCTAATGCACCACAAAAGCGAAACTTATGATAAGTTCAGGGAGTTTCGGGCTGAAGTGGAAAAGCAACTGGGTAGACCCATAAAGGCACTTCGATCTGATCGAGGTGGGGAATACCTTTCTAATGAGTTCTTGAGACACTTGTTAGAGAATGGGATTTTATCCCATTTGACTGCGCCGGGCACTCCGCAGCAGAATGGCGTAGCGGAGAGAAGGAATAGGACTTTGTTGGACATGATTCGGTCCATGATGAGTTATTCATCATTGTCTTTATCTTTTTGGGGATATGCACTACAAACCGCATGTTATCTTTTGAATAATGTGCCTTCAAAATCGGTCCCTAAAACTCCTCACGAGTTGTGGACAAGACGGAAGACATCCTTAAACCATATTCGCATATGGGGATGTCCAGCTCATGTCCTATTTAAGGACCCGAATAAGTTGGAAGCACGTTCGGAAGTTTGAGTGTTTATAGGATATCCAAAAGGGACTAAAAGGGGTTATTTTTATAACCCTAAGAAAAATAAAGTCGTGGTTTCAACTAATGCAACTTTCCTTGAGGAAAGTTACATGGATGACTTTAAACCTCGAAGCAAAGTGGTGCTTGAGGAGTTAAGGGGTGATCAGTTCACTCTGGAGGTTTCAAATGAAACCATTCCAATCGGTGTAGAAAAACACAACAAACCTGAACAACAACCTCAGGGGCTTCGGCATAGTGGGAGGATCCGGTGTCAACCTAAGAGGTATATGTTCAATGGGGAGGTCTTCTTGGCTGAACCGGATGAACATGACATGGATCCTTATACTTACGCAGAAGCTATGGAGGATGTTGATTCAAGACTCTGGACAGAGGCCATGAACATAGAGATGAAGTCTATGGAGACTAATCAGGTCTGGGAGCTTGTGGATCTTCCCGAAGGGGTAAAACCCATAGCGTGTAAGTGGATCTACAAGAGAAAAAGAGGAGTGAATGGAAAGGTCGAAACCTTTAAGGCTAGACTGGTAGCTAAGGGTTATACGCAAAAGGAAGGAATCGATTATGAGAAAACCTTTTCGCCTGTAGCCATGCTTAAGTCCATCCGGATTCTCTTGTCCATAGCTGTTGGTCTCGACTACGAGATTTGACAGATGGATGTCAAGACGGCTTTTCTTAATGGCTATCTTGATGAGTCCATTTATATCGAACAACCAGACGGGTTCAAGGTCGCGGGTCAAGAGAGTAAGGTTTGTAAGCTGCTAAAGTCAATTTATGGACTTAAACAGGCATCCCATTCTTGGAACATAAGATTTGATCAAGTGATCAAGACTTATGGGTTCTCACAAAATGTGGATGAACCATGTGTTTACAAACACATAAAGGATGGGAAGGTGGTTTTTCTACTGCTCTATGTAGATGACATTCTGCTAATTGGCAATGACGTTGGGGTGTTGTCATCGGTCAAATTATGGTTGACCGAGCAGTTTGACATGAAGGACTTGGATGAGGCTAATTTTATTCTCGGTATCCAGATCTTTCGAGATAGAAAGAACAAAATGATAGCTTTGTCACAGGCCGGCTACATAGATAAAATTCTCAGGAGGTTTGCAATGCAGGATTCCAAGAAAGGTGGGCAACAATCTAGGTCTAGAATTACTCTTTCTAAGAAAGACTCTCCAAAGTCTTATGAAGAAAGAGAATAAATGAAGAAGGTGCCTTATGCTTCGACAGTGGGTAGTCTCATGTATGCTATGCTTTGCACTCGATCGGATATTAGCTATGCGGTTGGGATTGTAAGTCGATTTCAGGCGGATCCAGGACCGAACCATTGGGTTACGGTAAAGCATATTTTCAAGTACCTGAGAAGGACTCGAGGGTATATGCTTGTGTATTCGGGTAAGGACTTGACTCCTCTAGGATACACTGATTTGGATTTTCAATCCTGTCTGGATTCTAGGAAATCGACTTCAGGGTTTGTGTTTACTCTGGGTGGCGGTGCCATCAGTTGGAGAAGTGCGAAGCAAGATTGCACTTCGGATTCAACGATGGAGGTCGAATATGTGGCAGCTAGTGATGCTTCGAAAGAAGCAGTGTGGCTCCGCAAGTTCCTTGGGGATCTTGAGGTAGTTCCTGGTATGGATAAAGCGGTATCACTGTACTGTGATAACAGTGCAGCGGTAGCTAATGCTAAGGAACCAAGATTTCACAAGAAGAGTAAGCATATTGATCGGAAGTATCATGTGATAAAGGACTTTGTTGAGGGCGGGCATGTCACGGTGTACAAAATCGCGTCAGAGGACAATTTAGCTGATCCATTTACGAAGACACTTACTGGGAGAGTCTTCGAGAGGCATGTGGAAGCTATGGGGATGCAAAATTTGCTGTATTTACTCACTTAGTGCAAGTGGGAGATTGTTAGACATGTATGCCCTAAGGAGTAAAAATGTAATACGTTTTTGGAGACATTTTTATCAATAAAGAATTTATTCATTTATATATACCAAATCTTGTCCTCTTTACGTTCATATTTGTTGAATGTATGATAAGAAAACAGTAGTCTGAGACTGTCAGTCCAAACCTTAAGAGTTGGGCATATGATGGACTGATAATGCGAAAGACATGATTCTTAAGGTGATGGTCTAAAACATATGATCCGCAATCGAGGGAATAAAGTTGGGCGCTTTATTCATGTAAAGATTGTTATGTTGTCTACATCCCTTATGGGAGATGGTTTGTCTTGGCCATCGGAGTTGGACTCCGTGAATAGAAACATTGGCACGTTGTCATAGGTGACGATGTATTGGATCGGGACATAAAGTGAATTGATTTGGATTAATAATTCTGTCTTGGCAAATCGATTCACTTTAGACAGTCATTTGTATTGTATCTTAATCCTAAGATAAATAGTGGGCCCGTTGTCTCGACTTGTGTCTTTTGATGTACCAATGGGTGACTCCTACATCTCTATAGTGGTATGCATGCCGGTACGTTGGAGGTATGACTCTTGATAGCGTAGACTTGTTATTCATAGATATGGAATCCATAGCTCCTCTTTAAGAGTAATGATATCCTCTTATATGCGTTGTCCTGTAATTGGAAAACTGGAGCGCTCAACCATTTGGATACATAGGTGTAACCGAATGGTATACTATCTTTGGATGGTAAGTTTTCTAATGGTGAGACAATGGAACGTAAGATAAAAATAATCAGGAAGGTAAGACAGAACTTGTCCTTAAGCCGATTATGGTTCATCATATGGGGATACGATACACTTTGATATGTCATGGAGACTTAGCTACACGAGCTTCGTAATTCTATAAAGTTTGAGAGTGCAACTCCAAGCTTTTAGTGGAGTAGCGTTGGAGTTGATAATTGTGAAATGTATATCTGGGATATTGGGTTTCATAATTATCATGAGCTTGAACTTTATAGGTCCATTTTGGTCCCCTTTGCTAGCTCACATAATCTTGTAACGACAAGGCGTGCTTTTCCAATAATTGGTGACTTATGTCGGATTTATCAGATTGGTTTAAAATTTGTAAGAATCAAATAATTTATGTCTGTTTATCGGTTGAATTAATTTTGTAAGAAATTAGTTCAAGATAAACTTGTTGAATTATTGCGATCAGATAATTCTTGTCTGTTTATCGGTTGTTTTAATTTTGGACAAATTAGAACAAGATAAACTTGTAGAATTATTGTGAATTGATTTATTTTCTTAGAGATTATCTTGATAAAGTTTGTTTTGATCAGATAACTTCTCTATTGAGTTATTTGAATCAAAACTAAGACTTTATCCTTTAGAATATCGGATGGAAAATAAAAGATTCGAGGAGATTTTTTCTCGGGAGTTCGGCCTGCTGGATGACGTGTTCGGCCTGCCGAACTGGCCTGATCGGCCTGTCGAGCAGAATGTTCAGCCTGTCGATCAGTGGGAGATAAGATTACGCGTTTTCACGCGCATCTTATCAGATACTGATCCGAATTTGATTCTGTTTCAAGTTTTTGAGACCTAATCTGATATGGACTGACCCTAGGACCAATAGGTATAAAAAGGGAGTGAGTCTCATGATTTACTCAGATCAATTTGAGAGATTAAGAGTGATACTCTTCTAGTGAGCATCTGAAAACTCCCTAAGAGCTTTTGTTCAGAAATCACGAGCACTAGCTTTGGGTTCTCACTGTTGGTTGGAAGGAGAGTCACCGGTGGAAGAGCTGTACGTGTGAGCCCACACTCACTTCGGTTGTGGATAGAGAATAGCAAAGAAGACCAGTTGGTTGAAGCTCTTCTGAAACGTTACTTCTCTACACAGGTTGCGGAGGTTCTTCGGCACATCGAGGTTAGTAAGATCTGTCTAATTTATACATATAACACGTCAAACTTGTGTTTTGGAAATTACTCTGATGAAAAATTTTTAAAAATTTCGCTGCGTACTTTGTTTCCGACAATGGAATCCATAGCTCTCTTTTTTTGTAGAGTTAATAATATTCTCTTCTATACATTGTCCTATAATTGGAAGACTAAAACGCTCAACCATTTAGATACATAGGTGTAACTGAATGATATAATATCTACGGATAGTAAGTATTCTATTGGTGTGATAATGGAAAGTAAGATAAAAAGAATTAGGAAGATAAAATAGAATTTATCCTTAAGTCGATTATGAATATCCTATGGGGATGTGACACATTATGATATGTCATGGACGGTTAGCTTATTGAACCTTCGTAATTTTATATAATTCAAGAGTACAGCTCTCAGTTTTTAGCAGAGTAGCGTTAGAGTTGATAACTAAATATATGTATTTGGGATATTGTATTTTATAATTATAGGAGCTTAAACTATATATGTCTATTGGGTCTACTTTGCTAACTCATAATAAATCATGTAATGATACGGCATGTTTTTCCTACATATTGGTGACTTATATTAAATTGTTAGAGTGACGAAAATTCGATAAGATTAAATTTAATAATTTATGTTAGTTTATCTGCTGAAATTAAAATTAATTCAAGATAAACATGTTGAATTATTTGGATAATATTTTATTTTCAATAGGATTATCTGTATATGACTGTTTTAATCAAATAACTTCTTTATTAGGTTATTTGAATTAAAACTAAGGCTCTATCTAAGATTCTTGGGTGAAAAATAAGATATTCTCAGGGTTCAAGATTATCGTAAGTTCGGTAGGCTAATGGGAAATTTCAGCTTGCCAATAGAGTAAGTTCGGCAGCTTAGATCGATTTGCCAATCGTGCAATAATTTGTATATGCGTTTTTGATGCATTTTTCATTAGAAGTTGATCCACACTCAAATTTTAAGGCCTAATTTGATAAGATTTAACCCCAAATTTGACCACTATAAATAGGGGGTGAGTTTTCTTAAGTATTTAGATTATTAAAGAAGTAAAGAGTGGGTACTTTAGTTTGAGAAACTCTGAAACTCCCTGAGAGCTTTGTCCAATATCAAGAACCTTAGTTCTAGGTATTCTCAAGTGATTGGATAAAGAATCACTAGAGAAAAGTTGTACGATGTGTGACTACCTACACTCCAATCATGGATAGAGAATAGCAAAGAAGTCCAGTTGATTGAGGCTCTTATAGGACATTATTCTCTTCACAGATAGCTGTTGCTTTTTGATTCACAAAAAAAGGTTAATAAGATCTATTATTAATTTATGTATTTAGCATGTCAAGCTTATGTTTTAGAAAATATTTTAATTTATAATTTTTAAAATTCCATCTCGTACTCATTTTCTAACAAGAGTAGGAAAATCTCAATCCATAATCAATCTGTACTCTTCATAATCATGGATTAGATTGGATTAAACAGATTAACGGATTCCATCAACACCTTTATATGCATATATATATATATATATATAGTAACTATGATTTTTAGAATTATAATTATCCGGTATAGTATATACACATGTATATATATAAATCATCAACACCTTTATATGCATATATATATATATATAGTAACTATGATTTTTAGAATTATAATTATCCGGTATAGTATATACACATGTATATATATAAATCATAATGCGTATATACACATGTACATATATAAATCATAATGTGTAGCTTGTTATTTAAAATGCATGATTATCTAATACTTATACACTGGTATTAAAAATTCATCTTACCAACAATATAATAAAAAAAAAATTAATTACATTCACCATAATCGTTATATTTAGTTTTTCACTTTAAGTTTTTCAAATCTTAGTTCCTAATAACTTTTTACTTATAACAAAGAGACCAAATTAAAGTAGAATGAAGTAATAGATTAAATACTAAAGTAGGCAATTTTAAAAGTTTTATGTAATTATTTAATGTCTAACTAATAGAGGGATTGAAATTGAAACAAAATAATAGATTAGCGACCAAAATGGATTTTTTAAGTGTTAGGAACTAAACTGAGACTGAGAATAAACCCAAAGGATCATTTGTAAAACTAAACTTAAATAGTTCCTCTGTTAAATATTAGATAAGAACGTTAACTTTGTCTCATAAAAGGTATCCTAGAAATATTTCTTCTCTATAAATAGTCCATATATTAAAAGCTATACTAAATTTAGTCCCTAAACAAAAGCAAATATGCCAACTTCATAGGACTAGACTAATATATATTAAATGTGTTCACTTCCCATTGTACTATTTATACCCTTTGATCTGTTAATAATTGTTATTTGTTTATATCCTTCAACTGGCACAAATCATAATAATTTTGAAGCTTAAAGATGCAACCTTTATCGTAAAATATTCAACCTTCTTATAATATATATATATATATATATATATATATATATATGTTTATCTGAATTGTTTACGATTAAGTGGTGATGAAACTTTTCCCTATATCTAGATATTATATAACATATATGTTTCGGAATGCTTTGGATCCAATTTTGTAAATCACTGCCACCACCTTTCTTAATTATTAAAAGGTTTATATTGAAAATTTATATAAGCTAAAGGACGCAAACATGTTAAGATTATTTATGTTTCAATAAGAAAAACCAGATTTCATAGTTTCTTCGTAATTAGTTGGCCAAGCTCCAAACGATATTTACATAAAACATCCGGGTTTCTTTGTTTATTAGTTTTGATATACTAAAATGGATTTAATATGAATTCTTTTATCATTTGGCGTATCATCTTGATTTGGGTCAGTTTCAGAAATAGCATTTCTATGTATTGTTTTTTAATTACAAGACTTTTATTAAATAGTTTAAAACATATCACTTGTAATGAATATAAAGACATTATTGTTTCTAAGTATTTTAAATTAGGGTTAAGTATATATATATTATCTAAAGATATTTTGACATTTTTACTTGAAACAAAATGTATAGATCAAAAAGAGGAAAAAAATGCTAGATAAAATAATGATAGTTAAAAAGTGGTATACTGTCTAATTTACTTGTTGATTTGCTTCCGTTTCTTTAAAACCAATGGCAACTATATATATAGTTACTTCTTTCTCTATTTTTTCGAACTTGGGGATGTAATTTATAGGATTGATAGTTTAAGTTGGCATTTTTTTTTTAATTTAAGGACTAAATTTAGTATAATTTTTAATATAGGGAGTATTTTAAGACAGAGTAAATATTTCAGGGACCTTTTATGATATAAAATTAATATCTCATACAAAATTTAACCAAGAGAATATGATCTTGAGATAATTTTTTTTAGTTTAGTGATTATTTATGAGACAAAATTGACAACACGAACTAATTTTTTTCAAGAGAATATGATCTTGAGATAATTTTTTTTAGTTTAGTGATTATTTATGAGACAAAATTGACAACACGAACTAATTTTTTTTAAAAAAAAATTTAGTCACCATTTATGGATTTATTCCTAATATTAATGTTAGATATTCAAAACATGTTCAGTAAAAAACACATAAAAATAAATCATATACTAAATGTCGAAAATAACCTTCTTTTTATTTATTCTCTCTGTTCTCTCCTTTATTTTTCCTATTTCCTCTCAATTTTTTCTCGTTACTCTTTGTAAACCTTAACCTCCACGCCGTAGAAGTTTGCTACCACCCAAATCGTTGACATTGACATTCACGTTACCGGTGGTTTGGTTAGAAGCGATTCTCTCCCATCAAAGATCGCCTGATCTGGAAGAAGACAAGTACGCAAGGACCTCGACGGCGCCTCCCATCACAAACAAACACAATCGAACCATAGTGAGCTAAGATTCGTCATCGCTCATCGTTACATGTCGTCGCTCATCAAAGGCCAAGATCTGTCGTCGCTCATCAAAGGCCAAGATCTGTCGTCGCTCGTCAATGCTCAAGAGAAGAGGAGAGAGAGATCGCTGAAGCAGAAGAAAGAGAGACAGGAGAGAAGGAGGGGAAAGAGAAGAGAGAGCAAGAGGAGAAACAATCTCAGATCAAATTAAATTAAAGATATTTTAGTCTATACAATTATTTAATTTAAACAACTAGGTTGATAGGTGCATTTACTAATATCTTAAATTATACCTAATATCTGTTGTCAATAATTGAAAAAACACGGCATTTATTACAATTTTCTATAAGCAAAACAATACCTAAATACCCAAAATGCCCCTACTCCTCCCCATGCATACTTGATGACCGTCCTCTTGTCGTTCCACCAAAAGCTCCGACATGGCCATTGTTGTTGAAGGTCAGAAATCGTTCTTTGGCAAAACTCTAGAGGTTGTCTCGCGAATGCCCGCAGACTCACCGAAGATCGGCTTCTTTGGTGGTGTAAGTCGACATGAAAAGTTCAAACTCACGCGAACATCATTGATGGAATAGCGAACTCTGTAGCTATTGATGGAGTTCCCATCACAAGTTCTATCACTGGCAATACCCTCTTCTTGACTCCTCATTACCGGCGCAACAACTCTCATTCTCCAGTAACGATGACAGCACTCGGTAGACCTAGGCGAACCCATTCCGCTCATGGAGACGATGAAGGTGCGAGGACATATTTGGAAATTTAAACGTAATTTTTATTTCAACGTGTGATTCTCTTAATATTTGAAAAAGTGTTGTTATTTCCTATAATAATTTCAAAAATTTACTAGTTACTTCAATTTCCATAGAAAGGGGTAACGGTAAACTGGTAAATAACTAAAGCGTAAAACTTAGGGATGTTTTCATAAATAAATTTTTCGATACTTACTGTTTTATTTCTACCATGTATATTTGAAACTTATTATGTCAATAAAATATTTCAGTAGGATATTTTTCTTTTATTTCTCAAAAAAAAGAATTGGCTATCTCTGACTCCTATCTTCGCAAGTTGGAGGAGAATAATATTATGGTCGGATACTTGTTTTTGCATCGTACTTTTCTTTTTCTCATTGTTTATTGATTAATGTATCAACTTTTGCATTTGATAATCACAATATTGCTATTTAAAAATATTTAAAATTAGTAGTTTATTTTTACAAATTATGAAGCTTAAAATTTATAACAAAAAATATATACAATATTTAAAATAACATTTGAATATGAAACATGACAAACTACCATACATGTACTTTCATAATTTTGTGTGTTAATGGTAAATAAGTATTTGAAAATGTCTAATGTAACAAATATATTATTTTTACACTTTTAAATGGCAAATACAACATTGATATTGAAATTAAAAATGATCTATTTTTAATTTTTTTTTTTTTTAAAAAAGGGGTGAGATCGTCTAAAACTAGATGCTCAACAGCTATTAATAAATACATCTAAGACAGCACCATCCGAGCACAAAATAAAACAGCATATCAAGCAATATCAAACATGTCATTTTACACTTTTTTCTATGTTATAAACGTATCGGAGATAGCCCAAGTATGATGTAATTGCATCTCGCATTGTAATAACGCGCATTTTTTTTTTTTAAGGGAATGTATTAGCCCATGTGATATCCTCCATTATAGCAACAAAAGAAGTATATATTTTCCCAAAGAGGTCCACAGAAAAGGCATTTTGGCATCTCTTGCGTTGTAGCCAAGGGATGGAATCCTCCCCTCTCACATAAAGAATAAAGCATGGAGAAAAGATGATTGAATCTAAGTTTAATTATAACAAAAGAAAAACTAAAAACAATAACTTATAACGCTGACATGGTGAACATAATTGGGGAAACGGGTCTGCATTCCTCAGGAACCTGCGAATAGATGGACAAAAGGTACAAACACAAGTCAGCTTGTTGTGGCGATCTAAAACGGCTACCACAAAACTAAAAAGATACTATAATTTCTTTGCTTCGCTTGTTGACCAACAAAAATATAGCACGTTTCATGTGATTATTACAAAATGCTCTGTTTCGCACATCAATCATATTCTTAATCATAAACAATAAAAAAGTATAAAAGGAACTAAATTTGGTATTCTGCAATACATGTTCCCCATTTAGAGTGTACTATTATTGAGCATCACAAAACAGAAAAAGCGCAGTCTTTTGTCTGCCCTGGAGGAAAAACGACTAGGGTCTACTATATGATCTAGGTTAAGCAGCTCATGACACTGAAGTTGTCTCTTCTGCGGCTCATACTCCTAAGTTTATGATGTGTCACTGCCTGAGAATTGAAGAATTTAGTTCAAAATGCTTGCTTGAATTGAACCCTTGGAACAATCATCACACATCATCATTGCAAGCTGATTAAATAAAACCGATCAGTAATGACCCCAAATGGTTATATTGATTCCTAACATATTTAATCAGTTCAAAACAATATCAGACAAGCGGAAAATGTACAAATTTTCACAGCCAAAATGAATTTATTACAGAATAACAAACTAAAAAAAACTTCATCAATCAATATCATATCTGTCAATCGATGGATACTCTAAAAGAACAACATTTTTAGAAAAATTTTTTCATTCCAGATGATGTTTAATCGTTACTCTAAAAAATAAACTTATTGTGCCCCATGCATTAAGACGATGATATTATCCCTACAAATTTAGAATCTTCAGAAAGTTAAATCACTCCATCTTCTCTTCTTGCTCTTCATCTAGTCTCGTCTTGGCCTACAACAAGAAAAGGAGTGCATACCTTTTCACTAAACATTCAGGATTAACAAGAGCAACAGATTGAACTTCTAACAAATAGACAGAGGACAAATATAGAAGGGATACGGCATAAGTTAGTGACCAAACCTGGCTATGGTGGACACGATCAATCTTTTTATGAAAAAAGGGGCAAAGAGAGGAAGTAAATAACATAATCTGGTTACAAGATTAAACAAAATATTGGGAATGTCGCCACATCAAAGATACGTGAACGAACCAATTCTTGTTATTCAGCTTAGTTTTTAATTCTTTTTTCCAGTACATTTATTTAAACCCACTATCAAAAATCACTAACTTACCAGACAAACAGAAGGAAGAAAATGACATCAATGAGTCCTACAAATGTTCGCTAGATACCTAATTCAAGAATAAAAAACCCACTTGGTTAGGAACCTAGAAGCAAAGCCACGTTGTCCATGAACATAGAGAAAAAAGACTACCAAACGTAAGCCTAATATACAAATTTCCAAAACCTAGAAATCCAATAAGGGAAAAAAGTAGGCATACGATTCTCCAGCTATTGCACAAGCTATATAAAAGTAATCCCTTTGATAACTGAAAACTCCATTCATGTGGTCCATGCCAATCAAGAAGCTTTTTGCACGTGAAGTTGGTTCCTTTATAACTTATTCCGTCCTAATCTTCTTAAGGGCAAAAATAAGAGTGTTTCACTTGCACATGTGATTGCATTCTCTAAATGCTTCAATAATTATTTAAAACAGCATTTTCTAATAACATATGTTATTGTAAATCTCAAGCAAATAATCATAGAAAATCCTTTAATTTGTGCATACGCCATTTGCAACATAGATTTAGATTCAGTTGATTCCATCTTAAAATGGTCCTCACTTCCTAAGCATGCACTGAATCTTTCGATAGAAACTTCAATTCGCACCAAATTGTTAGCCACTATAACGAATGCAGCAAGGCCACTATGAGCAAACAACATAATCAAGTGGAACAGGAAACGATAATTCACAATCAAACGAATTTAGGATACACAAACATTGAACAACATAAACTACCATTTCCAGAAGATTCTTTATTACTAACACAATCTTCACTTAGTTAAGAATCGATATTTATCAAACTTTCACATAAAAGGTTAATTTAAACTGAAAATACCTTCCGGAAGCCAGCCATAAGCACAGCGAGTGATGGAAAGCATCGAGGTCATCAGAGCCGAAGACGTGGCAGTGTGGTACGGAAGCATCGACTCCACGCAGGAGCTCAACTCAACGGGAGACCTTCAACACAAAATCATCATCACCACATGTACAATTTCTCTCCAAAATTCGCTCCTTCCAAAAAAATTTCCATCCAATACGAGCTAAAAAGGATTTCGCAATGAAACTCATGAAATGAAAAACAAATTTAGCAAAGATGTAGTCAATCCTTCCGCAGAAAAATCAAATTCGTAGCGTAGTTTCAATTTGGGATGAATATAATAGGGACTACTCCACACACACACACACACACACACACACCCACCCACCTGAGAAGGCGTTGAGAGAGAGGTTTCCTGGCTGCCATACGAAATGGAGAGCGAGCGGCCTTGGCTTCGGAGGCGAGAAGCGAGGCGGCACTTCTGCCACCGGACGAGACCGACCGGAAAATGGTTCGGGCGGCGGCTGTGGTGGCCATTACTGCTCGAATATTCAGAACCGACGGCGAAGGAGCGTCGGGTGTTGAGCCTGAGGGTTTAGTCTGAGCAGAACAGAACAGAACAGAGTGACGAGGGAATATGGACTAGGGTTTTTGAGTTGTGGGGTTGTTTGGGTGTAGGTGTAACCGAATCCTAAACCAGCAGTGGTGTACTCGCCTACTAGGGAAAAGTTTCGTCTTAGAATCTTTTTGGCACATGACTTTGAACTCGTGTGATCTTGAACCTTACGATTTATATTGAATGGTTCAAAGCGCGAGAATATAAAAGTGAAGTAGTTCTCCAAAGTTGGTTTTGTTAGGAAAATAGTAATCAAGTGAATGAAAAATTGATGCTCATTAGTGGAGGTTGATGGAGCTCATAAATTTCATGTTGTAACATCTAAATGCATGACTTAATCCTCACGTTGTAACACCCAAATGCATGGCTTAATGGGAGATTATGAGCATCATAATCATCAAAATGGAGAGTTATAATTGATGGTTTAATAGAAAATTATGAACACCATTATCATCAAAAATAAAGGGTTACAACCAATGCCATTATAGTCATAAAATCTCAATAAAACCTCATTACTTGGAGGGTTACAACTTGTGTTATTATGTTTATAAAATCTGAATAGAACCTTATTATAATTTGGATTATAACTCTATTCTTTTGAGCCTATAAATAGAGCTCTCCTCTACATGTTTGACACAGACATTGATACACGAAATTTGCACACACAAAGTTTTCTTTTCTTTTTTTTTTTTTTTAGCTTCCTCTAGAAGTATAGTAGGTTTTTGGTGATAGAGGAAGACTTTTCAAGTTCGCTGGAGGCAGTATTTGATCGTGCATAGATCATCGTTGTTTGTTGTTGTATCTTAGGAAATAGATGTTTGTCAAATCCTTGTGCACAATTAGAGGGGACAAATATGTTTTAAGGAAAGCGTGAGCTACATGTGTCTCAATTGCTTTTTCATCCACTTCTTTGCTTTGATTCAGTTGAAAGTTTTGTTGTACTTGTCTCTCTGATTTATAATATTCTCAATTGTAACTTGTTCATTTTTATCCATATTCTTGCAATATATTGCTAACAATCTTAAAACAGATTCTAGCTTCTTTCGACTATGAACAAGTTCATTAGAGTAGAAGATCCAATTTACACAATTTTAAACATATTTGTTTTGTGTTATTCTTTTACATTCTAGATATATACATATATAAAATATTATTCATATATATATATATATAACTGTAGTTTGGTAGTATTATTTATAGATAATTTATTTACTGGTTTAACGTATATAAAGTTTTTTTTTTTTTTTTTTTATAGTTTTGTAGTATTTCTTTACAGATTGTTTCCTGCCTATGTTTTTTCTTTTGTTATAAAGTTTATGTCATATAAACCGATTACGTTTATGCTATAAGAGGTTATGTTTTGCAATTTGTTCTTGCTGATTACATTTTAGGTGTTCTTGCTTTTGTTTGATATATTTAGGCTTTGTTTGATTACGTTTATGTTTGTTATATGTTTTTTTTTTTTTTTTTGTATTTACGTTATGTTTTGTTTATTTTAACACTACAACTTAAAAGTTATATACTTATAACTTATATGCATTAAAGTTATTTACT
Organism: Artocarpus heterophyllus; assembly: GCA_025403435.1. Classification (NCBI taxonomy): domain Eukaryota; kingdom Viridiplantae; phylum Streptophyta; class Magnoliopsida; order Rosales; family Moraceae; genus Artocarpus; species Artocarpus heterophyllus. Next base: position 598,728 of record JAJQZP010000401.1, read on the forward strand.
TATAGATTCAAACATTTTTTATGACAGTATTATAAGTTATATATGTTTTAGTTATATACTTAAAAGTTCAAACGTTTTTTTTAAACGTTTACACCTTTATATTATAAACGTCTTATTTTTTTTAAAAAAAAGTGAATTTATTTTGGGTATAAATTTCAAGACTTAGATTTTGGTATTTTCAAAAATGAGAAATAACATGAATATTGTTCTAATTGAGAATGTTTCAATTGGGAGCACTTCTAAGACACCGGCGCCTTCTCCTTGGGTTTATGCCTCGAATTCGACACAACATTTGTCGGTTTTGGCTCCTGTGAACTACAACGAGAAACCTAAGAAATTTAGTGGATTGAATTTCAAAACTTAGCAACAAAAGATGTTGTTCTATTTGACAACACTAAATATTGCGAGACTGTTAGAGAGAATAAAACAGATGCTCAGACTTTGCTTGCTATTGAAGCATGGAAGTATTCTAACTTCTTGTGCAAGAACTATATTCTGAACGGCTTGACTGATGCACTTTACAATGTGTATAGCTTAAAAAAAGGGCCAAAGAAGTGTAGGAGTCTTTGGATTATAAGTACAAAACAGAAGATACTGGTGCTAAAAAGTTCATAGTTGGATGCTTCATGAAGTATAGAATGGTGGATTCCAAGACTGTAATCAGTCAAGTTCAAGAACTACAATTACTCATTCATGAAATTCATGCAGAAGGAATGGTAATTAGTGAGTCTTTTTAGGTAGCTGCAATTATAAAAATGCTACCCTTTGCATGGAATGACTTCAAGAACTATCTGAAGCACAAACATAAGGAGATAAGCGTTTAAGATCTTAGTGTTTGACTTAGCATTGAGGAAGACAATAACTCTGTTGCTAAGGTAAATGTGGTGGAGCATAATAAAAGCTCCAAGAATAAGAATAACAAGTTGGGGTTCAAGTTGGGACCTAAGGGAGGAATTTCAAAGAAGCAGAAATTCCAAAGGAAGTGTTTCAATTGTGACAAGGTGGGTTAGAAGTCTACAGATTGTAGGCTGTCGAAGAGAAACAAGAAGAAAGAGGTCAATGTAGTGGACACCAATACACAAAAAGGTCAGACATCTCTTTTTGCTGTGATCTCTGAAGTCAATATAATGGACTCCAATCTGAAGGAGTGGTGGCTAGACACTAGGGCCACACGCCATGTTTGCTGTGATAAAGCTGCCTTTATTAAACTTGGATTGTCATATTATAGGGAGAAGCTGTATATGGGCAACTCTGCCACATCTGAGATCAAGGG